>JAJOZX010001546.1:0-465000 GCA_023014485.1 Bathynomus jamesi | reverse complement strand
CACTTTTTCACTTCCATACCTATATATATATATATATTCAAAGAATCTTCATTGCACTTATATTGTTGCTAACATTAAACATGTATAAACATACGTACATGCAATATGTATATATATATATTTTTTATGTATATAGAGCCAGAATATTCATATAAACCTATTGATATAGTCTTATCTTTTACAGTTCTATGTAATGCAACGTACCCGTTATATATATATATATGTATATATATATTAGAACGTAGCACTTAATATTCTAATTATCTGCTAAACACTTGTCTTGTCAGTAAGGATTCTGAAAAAATATGCTCAACTCGCACTTTGGTTTATCTGGGCAGCAAAAGTCTATACATACATATACATATATACAGTATATATATATATATATATATATATATATATATATATATATATATATATATATATAGCTCAGTGTTCAAAAGATTTTGAGTTGGATATGGCAGAGTTCCCCACACACAAGTTCTGAAAATAATATTCTAAGTGAAGACGATTCCCATGTTGTTAATTTTAAGAGTAACGCAAAAGTTCTGTTTTATTAAACGTTGCAGCGTTGATGATCGATTATATATATATATATATATATTTTTTTTTTTAGAGATAGTGACTCGTCTTAAAGTTATTGGAAAAAGTATAGTTAATCTATCATTGACTGTAACTAATAACTAGATCAACTAATTTTTTACTGAAAGTTTTAGGGATAATTTTTCGGCTTATTTCAGGCGTTAGACTCTTTCAAGTTTGAGAAGTACTCAAGAAGTTGGTCATAGTCCATCGTAGGAGGTAAGTTGTCGAGATGATCGGTAATGTTGAGGTTGTCAGGAAGCGCCGCCGATAGTAAAGGATTTTCCAAGATGGTGGCTCGTCGAACCTGAGCCGCTCTACTTCGCGTCACGCCTCGCAGTCGTACAAAGTCGTCAGCATTAACTTCGACGAATTTTGTCGAACCATCGTTGGTAACATCCCCGTCCTCTTCCTTTTGCTGCACAATTATCTGCTCCTGGTTGTTGAGGTGCCTCTCATGGACATTCCTTCGCTGGTCTTGATTCACCTGCTGAGCACAGGGGAGGTCAAAAGGGTTGGTGATAACATTTATGCCGTGGGGAGGAACAGGAGGAGGGCATATCTCACCTCGCGATCCCTGTTGACGATGATTTTGGTGGGTCATATTCGCACTCACGCCGATATTGCGATGAGGGGGAACTGGTGGTCGTTCATCGTCGCTGTTGCCACCTTTGGCTAAGTCGTCACTCAAATTGTTGAAAGTAACTCTTCTCTGTGCTCTGGTTGAAGGACGAGTAAAAGTTGTCGAAGACCCACATCCTGGGGGAGTTTCTTCGTCGTTGTTTAAGAGAGGTTCAAGTTCTGCGCCGGGATTACTCGTAATGTTCATTTGAGAAACAAGGCCAGTTCGTTCCATACCTTTTGAGAAACGATGGTAATCACGCCACGAGTGATTCTGGTTTGGATTGTTATTGCCATTTAGGTCACTCAACGGTACTAAACTTCCGGATGAAGCTTGACCATTCGGAGAAGCTCCAATACCAGAAGCTCTTTCAAGAGTAGCTCTGCCCAGCCAAACCCAGTCGTGGGCATTTGTAACAGAATCGTTTCCCACTGACCCTCGCCTTCCTAGTGGAGAATTAGTGTTCATGGGTACACCCTTCCCTCTCCAAGTGTAAACAACGCATGACCCCGCGAAAACAACGATCGCTACTCCAAATACTGCCAGGAGGACATACATGCCCACTTCCAGTGAAGTTACGCGAGATGGTGTCGATGGATGCATTCTCGCCTGCACCGCTGGTTGGTGTGAAATGTCTGGAAGAGGGTAATGACCGTGTGGAGCTGCTGCATCGGCGATAGGAAGTTCTGACAGCCGAGACTGAAATAATTTTAAAAAAGATGACGGATACCAGAAAGAAAAATACGTAAAATATTACTTTAAAACTATTTGAAGAAATATACCAATGACGGTACAGTGTATTTATTAAAATAGGAATACAAACTGAAAGGCCTACATTATCTTGCTTCGATGCTTCTTCCGGGTACGTGTGGTGTTCATCGCCAAAGTGAACACCATCAAAAGAATTAACGCCAAGATCAACTTTAACTCTCACGATGGTTGTTGCTAAAGTTGGCTGATGAGGTCCGCAAGTTTCCGAAAGCTTCAGCGATACCTGAAATAATGATAATATTTTGGGTTGATTAACCTCCTTCGTAACATCTAACACCAAATGACAGAGGGGACCTACGGCTTTACGCGGAATCCGAACTAAGGAAGATCGATGAAAGCGCATCAATCGCCGAAATCTGAAACCACAGGAAACTCAGACTCGAACCTTGGATCACAGCCTCGCCATTTTACCGCTAGACTAACCTGGTGTATAGCGATATCTACAAACATTTCCAGAACTCTATATTGGAAATATTACACTGCGTTCCATTACAATATAAAATATCTAAAGACGACACCAACAAAAAGTGAAAAAAAGAAAAAGAAAAATCTTTATTGATAAATATTGCGATAATTTTATCATGGAACATACGACAAAATTGGGATTATTTTTACAGAAACTTGTTTTTATTTTTAACTTTTGGCTTTACTGGGCTTCATTTAATTAAATGTTCCGTGCGATGATTCCTTACTTCAAGAAGGAGCGTTTATAAGGTTTATAAGGTAAACATGCGAGTTTAAAGGGAGCCGACAAACATGATACAGTAATGCATAAAATATTAAGTATAAAAACGTTAATGAGTTTAGAAGATACAAATAAATAATTAGCAAGAAGTTGACAAATTAAAGAAGTCTACATTAAATAATAAAAGACATTCAAATAAATATTTATCAGTACTCATTTATTTAAAGCGATTTTAAATTTTTTTTTTTTTAACGAAATTACAGTAGAAATATTTTTAATATTAATGCTTGAATCATTCCATAATTTTGGGAGAAAAAACTAACGTAAAAGTGGTGGGAAACTAAGATATAACGAGACTTAAACCCGCGTAGCGTAGTTTGAAAGTCAACGCTCTTATCAATCACGCCACCACCTAAAAAAAAAAAAAAAAAAAAATCCGTTCAAACGCGGCTAATATTTATGCTGTTTTACCATGTTCCATTTTCCCTTTATTACATTTTCCATTTCTACCTTCCTTGCGGTTTTTGCACTCGAATGTATTTGCATTTTATTATGTAAATCCAATAAAAGGTGTGAATTTCGGAATGGAGGAAATCTGAATTGAGGGATAATGTGCTTATAGGTAGTCCGATACGAGTGAATATCTTGATAATTACTAAAGTATTCATTAACCGAATGTAAATTTATAACTCCGTTCATATATTTCTTTTAAAAGAATATTAAATCATTTAAATGTGCCATTCTGATAATCTCTATAAAGATTGTACTCGTACGAGAATACAAATCGGTTATCAGTAATATTCTTATCGCTTTTCGAAATGAGAGAGAGAAAAAGAGAGTTACAAGGAAAAATAGTACCTCAAAAGGCCTTGCGGCCCATACCGAGGAGGTACCAATGGCAAAGGGTGCCAGGGAAAAATTCTGTCACCCTCAAATAGTGTGCAAGATTCGGTCTAACCTTTTCTTGAAATGATCCACAGAGGAACTGTTCACAACTTCTGAAGGTAACCTGTTCCACGTGTCACACATTTTATACGTAAAGTAATTCCCACACACACACTAGTCCTAAATAGGAACCCCGCTAGTGACGGAGGCCCAACCCGAACTAGCCCCTTCAATTACAACCCTCTGCCGCCTATTCTTCAGCCAGTTTTCAATCCACCTACCTACTTCCCCACCGATACCCAGCGCACGCACTTTCGCCATTAGCCGGCGATGAGGTACCTTATCAAAGGCTTTCTGAAAGTCGAGATAAAGTATATCAATCGCCCTACTCTTATCATACTCACTCAACATGACGTGAAAAAACTCGAGCAAGTTGTTGAGACACGACCTATGCCGTCTAAACTCATGTTGGGAGTCCTCAAGCAGCTTGTAGGAATCCAAATGGTCAACGATCGTATCCGCTATTATCCCCTTTAATAATTTACCTACAACTGAAGTGAGACTAATGGGACGATAGTTCCCTGGACTTTCGTGATCCCCTTTCTTAAAGATAGGGGTCACATTGGCTTCCCTCCAGTCACCAGGTACCTGGCCCGTCTCCAACGATTTGTTGGAGACTGTAGCCGGGTGGGGAACCACCTGGTCGCGCACCTCCCGCAACACTCAGGGGAGGAATTGGTCGGGCCCAGGAGCCTTAAACGCGCTCACTTTGTCTATTCTATCGGCAACGACTGTCGCGGTACATCGAACACTATCCAGGCCAGCACCTTCGTGCCTCACGCCTGGCTCGGGGATGACGCGGGTGTCCTCCCTGGTGAACACTCCCGCAAAGTACTCATTCAGCAGATTAGTGATGTCCGCGTCGGAGGTCCGCAGAACGCCACTTCGGTCCTTTAACGGACTTATCATGCTTCTAATGGGCTTTCTACTATTACCATAACTGAAGAACTCCTTAGGGTTCCCCTTGCAGAGGCTTGCCACCCTGAGTTCTTCGTTGCGTTTCGCTAGCCTAACCTTCGCCTTCACTTCCCTGCACAGGCGGACATACGACTCAGTGTTCTCATGGGAACGATTAGCCTTCGCCCTCCTATACGCTACTTTCCTATTTCGGATAGCCGAAGCGATGTCACGACTGAACCACTTACGCTGCGTTGAAGCAGGGGTGACCGGTTTTGAGGGTATGGCAGCAGACTGCAGCACCATAAATTGGTCCCGGAATGCACTCCACATTTCCTCAACATTGCCACCGACCTCTAACCCCATCTCACCTACGCTATCCCGGAGGCCAACAAAGTCCGCCCGCCGTAGATCGAGCTTACTGCCTCTAGAATCACTACGCTTCTCCCGAGGGACGCAGACACAAAACCTAGTCAGACCGTGATCACTCCCGCTCAACGATTCGTCAACGGTGAGGCCAGTGACGAGGTTGTCTTCGGTCGTGAATACTAAGTCTAGAACGCTTTCGCCTCGTGTAGGTCCCATTGACCCACTGAGTCAGGAAATTCTCATCAGCAAAGTCAACTAGCCTCCTCCCTTCGGCATCAGCAGTCCTGTCTTCCCACTTTATGCCGCGACAGTTGAAGTCTCCTAAAACTACACACACCCTGTCCCCAAGCAGGCTACGGAGTTCGGTGTACAGGACTGTATCCTCCTCGAGGAGGAGATGCGGAGGTCTGTATACCAAGATTAACCTATAGTTCGTCCCTCCCACGTTCCGATCGACGCCAAGCAGCTCCCGTTCCGATCGGAACTGGCAGTCAACCGGACTCACTGTGTCCCTCATGTATATTAGTACCCCTCCCCACGGGTGCGGTCTTTGTGAAACATTGTATACCCGGGAATCTCGAACTCCCCAACGTAGTCCCTACCATCAGTATGAATCCAGGACTCGGTGATAGCAACGATATCCTGGTATTCTGATGCTAAGAGCGCGTAGCTCGCAAAACTTATTCGAGAGAGAGAGAGAGAGAGATACAAGGAGTTACAAGGAAAAGCACCTCAAAAGGCCTTGCGGCCCATACCGAGGAGGTAGGTACCAATGGCAACGGGTGCCAGGGAAAATTTTCTACACACTCAAATAGTGTGCAAGATTTGGTCTAACCTTTTCTTGAACTGATCCACAGAGGAACTGTTCACAACTTCTGAAGGTAACCTGTTCCACGTGTCACAGATCTTATACGTAAAGTAATTCCCACTCACACTAGTCCTAAACCGTTTCAAATCCAACTTCCAACCATTGTTGCGAGTTGGGTTATCATTTAAACTAAACATGCTTCTAAAATCAACATCGTTGAACCCGCGTAAGAGCTTGAAAACCTCGATCAGTTGACCGCGCAGCCTCCGAGTTTCCAGCGAAAACAAGTTCAGGGCGCGTAACCGTCGATTGTAGCCCATATGCCTAACGGAAGGGATTAACTTTGTGGCCCTCGCCTACACTCGCTCCAGCCTCTCAATATCTTTCCTGAAGGTGGGCGACCAGAACTGAACAGCAAACTCCAGGTGCGGCCGAACCAGGGAATTGCACAGAGAGAGCACAATCTCCTTGTTCCGAAACTGAAATTGCCTCCTGATATAACCCAATAGCTTCTGGGCTTTCTTTTCCACCTCTATGCACTGTTTCGTAAACTTAAGGTCGCTGTTAATTAGCACACCCAAGTCCTTTTCTAAATCAGTCACTTCGATATTACTCCCCAACATCGAGTAGTCCGACTTGGGATTGGCGTAGCCAATGTGCATCACTTTGCATTTACCCGAGTTAAACGGCATTTGCCATTTTTCGGACCACTCTCCTATCCTACCTAGGTCCGCACGCAGTTCCTCGATCGCTTCGGGCGTCCCAACATTGGCCCCAAGCTTCGTGTCATCAGCGAATTTGGCGATCCGACTGACCATGCCACCGTCGATATCATTTATGTAAATGATAAACAACAGTGGCCCCAAAACGGAACCCTGAGGAACCCCACTAGTGACCGAGGCCCAACCCGAACTAGCCCCTTTAATTACAACCCTCTGCCGCCTATTCCTCAGCCAGTTTTCAATCCACCTACCTATTTCCCCACCGATACCCAGCGCGCGCACTTTCGCCATTAGCCGGCGGTGAGGTACCTTATCAAAGGCTTTCTGAAAGTCGAGATAAAGTATATCAATCGCCCTACTCTTATCATACTCACTCAACATGACGTGGAAAAACTCGAGCAAGTTGGTGAGACACGACCTATGCCGTCTAAACCCATGTTGGGAGTCCACAAGCAGCTTGTAGGAATCCAAATGGTCAACGATCCTATCCGCTATTATCCCCTCTAATAATTTACCTACAACTGAAGTGAGACTAATGGGACGATAGTTCCCTGGACTTTCGTGATCCCCTTTCTTAAAGATAGGGGTCACGTTGGCTTCCCTCCAGTCACCAGGCACCTGGCCCGTCTCCAACGATTTGTTGAAGACTGTAGCCAGGTGGGGAACCACCTGGTCGCGCACCTCCCGCAACACACTGGGGAGAAACTGGTCTGGCCAGGGAGCCTTAAATGCGGTCAGTTTGTCTATTCTATCGGCAACGACTGTCGCGGTACATCGAACACTATCCAGGCCAGCACCTTCGTGTCTCACGCCTGGTTCGGGGATGATGCGTGTGTCCTCCCTGGTGAACACTCCCGTAAAGTACTCATTAAGCACATTGGCGATGTCCGCGTCGGAGGTCCGCAGAACGCCACTATTAACATAACTGAAGAACTCCTTAGGGTTCCCCTTGCAGAGGCTTGCCACCCGTAGTTCTTCGTTACGTTTCGCTAGTCTAACCTTCGCCTTCACTTCCCTACACAGGCGGACATACGCTTCAGTGTTCTCATGGGAACGATTGGCCTTCGCCCTCCTATACGTTACTTTCCTATTTTGGATAGCCGAAGCGATGTCACGATTGAACCACTTAGGCTGCGTTGAAGCAGGGGTGACCGGTTTTGAGGGTATGGCAGCAGACTGCAGCACCATAAACTCGTCCAGGAATGCACTCCACACTCGCTCAACATCGCCGCCGCCCTCTAACCCCATCTCACCTACGCTATCCCTGAGGCTAACAAAGTCCGCCCGCCGGAGATCGAGCTTACTGCCTCTGAGAGAGAGAGAGAGAGTTACAAGGAAAAGAAGTACCTTAAAAGGCCTTGCGGCCCATACCGAGGAAGTACCAATGAAAACAAGGGTAAAATTTTCTACACACTTAAATAGTGTGCAGGATTTGGTCTAACCTTTTCTTGAAATGATCCACAGAGGAACTGTTCACAACTTCTGAAGGTAACCTGTTCCACGTGTCACAGATCTTATAGGTAAAGTAATTCCCACACACACTAGTCCTAAACCATTTCAAATCCAACTTCCAACCATTGTTACGAGTTGGGTTATCATTTAAACTAAATATGCTTCCAAAATCGACATCTTTGAACCTGCGTCACGTAAGTGTCGATTGTAGCCCATATGCCTAATGGAAGGGATTAACTTTGTGGCATTCTTCAGCCAGTTTTCAATCAACCTACCTACTTCCCCACCATACCCAGCGCGCGCACTTTGGCCATTAGCCAGTGGTGAGGTACCTTATCAAAGGCTTTCTCATCAATTGCCCTACTCTTATCATACTCACTCAACATGACGTGGAAAAATTCGAGCAAGTTAGTGAGACATGACCTATGCCGTCTAAACCCATGTTGGAGTCCCCAAGTAGCTTGTAGGAATCCAAATGGTCAACAATCCTACCCGCTATTATCCCCTCTAATTAATTATTTACCTACAACTGAAGTGAAATGGTGGTGTTTATAGAGGTTCCAAAGCCTCTCTTCCCACGCATGAGGTAGCAGTAGGGTCCTAATAGTAAGAGTAGGGGGAAAAAAAAAAAAATTTAGTATTTAGTCAGAGGAGAGCATCCTTAACCTAAGCTAAAAGGACAGAGTAGGGATGGGAAGGGGTCCTAGTAACCCACGGGGACAGGTTTGTACAACAGACTTCACCCGCCCTCCCGAAAGAGAGAGAACCTAAAGGAATTGGCAGCCAATTTCTCTAGAATCCCACGACTCGGGACCGGAGGGCTGTCACACCCCAAGTATAAGGTTTACAACACCCAGAAGGAACGTGCATAACCTTTATACCCCCTGCGGGGCTACAATTTATGTCGTCTTTCCACTACAAGTTCTCGCCCAGTTTTACTCCAGAAAATTTCGTTACCTTTACCATCTTTCATAACAATTGAGTCATTAAATCCATCCATATGTACATTTTCGGAAAAAAGTTCGCCTAGAATTTTTTTTTTTTAAAACAAACCAAAACAAAAAAAAAATTACTAATTGGATAAAATTTCCAAAATAGAACCCAATCATTACAGAATACTATTTTGTACAAATTTTGTTTCTAAAACTTGTTTCCAGAACTTTTTTCCAAGACTGTAATTTCGTTTGTTACTAAAAATCAAAGCTGGGCACAAACCGTTAATCCGTTAATCGTTAATTAACGAAGTTAACTTTTTCGTTAACGATTTAACTTTTAAGTTAACTTTGAAAATCATTATCGGACTAATTAACTTCCGTTACATTTAACTTCCGTTAACTCAGTCCGTTAACCCAAAAAATTCATAAATAAACGTTTAAAAGTTTCTATTATTTTCAGTGCTGAGCAGGTGCGCAATTAATCCGCCACTGTTAATAGTGATGAACGAATTTCCATTTCCGCAGTGCAAAATCAGGCGATATATTTGTTTCCGTCGCCACAATTTGTGTCTTACCAAATATGGTAGTTATTTATGGCATTGGTTTGAGCAAAACATGGTCGACTGTAAAATCAGGCGGAAAGATTTGCCATTTGAGTTGAATGTTTCAACTTCTTTCAAGAAATATCACGAGCATTTTAAGGCACTTTCAATAATATATATGTAACAATTACAACAAATAACTACATTCGTTTCATTTGCAGTCTGTCTCTTGCGCAACATGTTTGTGCTAGTGAATATTTAAAAATAATCGTTGTCAAGTAAGTCATGTATATTTATAATATGTCTGTGAGTACCTTATTAGTAGTCTCCTTGATACATTTCAAGAACCATAAAACTGATCAGGTAAGATTTCAATTCTCATGTCACTTTGATGACATAAATTAAGTCAATTGATGTCTTACAATGGGAGCGTTTTCACCTTAACCCTTTATGTCCTGGCGGTACTTCTAGGTACCACATCTTTAAAATCTCCATAATTATTTTTCTACCCGGTTGATCCTGCCGGTACTTTCAAGTCCCAATGTGAATTAGTTTCTTTATGAGATAATAGATGGCGTTGAGAAGTAAATGTGAGCGTGTGGCGCCAGAGGCTGTTTACTCTTTAGTATCTCTGCTGTGAAGACCGAAGAAATTTCAGTGCAATTACTTCCCGAATATTCTGTGCCATATCTGTTCCAAATAACAAAGGTAAGGGTTATTTTATTTTTTATCTTGTTCTTCTTCAGTGCTGTCATCCAGACAAAAGAGAGCAGCAGAAGCCACAGGTCACTCAAGGGCAAAGCCCAGAACTTGGTCAAGACCTGGCTGGAGACCAACTCCAAGGACTTGCTGACAGATGCTGCCTTCTTGGGTGAGCAAGTGTTGGTGGACTTGTTCATCAAGTTCAACACAGCCATCCCCTCCAGTGCTGCAGTGGAGCGTTTGTTCTCTATGGGCAAGGACATCCTGAGGGCCAAGAGATCATCCCTGTCTGATGAAAACTTTGATATGCTAATTTTCATGAAGGGCAACATGCATCTCATGGACAAAATGGAGAACGAGAAGAAGAGGGAAAATTAAATTATATATATATTGTGTTTTTCATTTTTTTTATAATAAAAGTTAACGTTAACGGTTTATCGGTAACTTCCGTTACATGTTTAACGAATTAACGGTTAACGAAGTTAACTTTTTGGTTAACGGATTAGCGGTTAACGAAGTTAACTTTTTGGTTAACGGTGCCCACCACTGCTAAAAATCATAAATTCATTTTATTGACATTTAAAAAGTTTGACAGAGAGGTCAACCAATTCTTAACTTTGGTAAATTCAATTTTTAAATGTTTTTTTTTTTTTTTACTATATTAATATCTTTACAAGAAAAAGACATTGGTGAGTTATATCTGCAAATATTATTAAGTTAAGTATATTTGAAAAGCGTGAAGGGTCAGTTATCTATCTTCTATATAAATAAGAGCGAAAAGGACGATGTCTGTCTGTCTATCTATCTGTCTGTCTGTCCCGAACTTTCTCAGCTCTCGCTGGAGGGATCCCCCCAAACTTGGCAGGTTTACTATGTGACCCTGCGCGTAACATAGTGTATCGAAATTTTGATAGCCTATCACAAAGTTTATATATATATACTGTATATATATATATATATATATATATATATATATATATATATATATATATACAGGGCGTCCCAAAAAATGTATACACACTTTAACAGCTGATAGCTCAATTGATGTTTCTTTCTTTCCAAGTTAAACCCATTAGAATTAATAATGGCAGTCAGACTAAGCTTTGAACAAAGGAAATTCATTCTAAAATGCTACTGGAAGTGTGAAAACGCAGTTGAAGTGCAAAGACAGTTTAGGAGGGAGTTTCAAACAGATCCACCAACGCGACTTACCATCACTCGAATTAGAGATAAGTTTGAAGCCGATGGAACTGTTCAGAATGTCCACAAGAAGCGTTCCGGAAGACCACGGACATCGACAAGCCCCACAAAGCAAGAAAGAGTACTGGAAACGTTCACCAAAGTCCAAGAAAATCTGTGCGGCAAGCGAGTCGTGAGGTAGGAATTTCAGAATCGTCTGTCCAACGCATTTTGAAGCGCTGTCAATGGAAAAGTTACATTCCAAGATTAGTCCATGCTATTAATGAAGATGATGATCCGGACCGAAGAGTGGAGTATTGCGAGTGGTACTTGGCACGATGTGGATGTGGATTGGACGAAGGGGTTTCGTAGAATACCCTCCGCGTTCACCAGACCTCACACCACTAGACTTTTTTTTATGGGGATACTTAAAATACAAAGTCTACGCTATAAAACCTGCAACAGTCGCTGAATTGAGAGCAGCAGCCATTGAACGAGAATGCACACAAATACCAAACGAAATGTTTCGTGATGTTTGCGATTCCATTGCTTCGCGTTATCAGCAGTGCCTGGACCAGAACGGACGTCAGTTTGAAAACAGGCGTTGACAAAACAATTAAATAATGTCTGTAGATTCTATTACATTTTGAAAATGAAATGTATTTTAATAAACACTGCCTTTATAAGTATTTAAAGTGTGTATACATTTTTTTGGGACGCCCTGTATATATATATATATATATATATATATATATATATATATATATATAAAATTGTCTGTCTGTCCCACCCTAAAACACGGAAACGGTTCCTCGAGAGAAAAAATTATTAGGTAAAAGTTGCTTAAAATTAATCGAAACCTACGGGAAAATTATTCAATGCTCGGTTAGGTCAAATGTACGCCCTTGGCGACTGGTTAGGTTAAGTCATGATATTTTCGTTAAAACTAACGAAAATATGATTTAACCTAACCAATCGTCAAGAGCGTACAATTGACCTAACCGGGCATTCAATTCAGCTATCTGTGATATTCTAACTTGGTGTTTTTTTTTTTTAAATTTCCAGGAAATACTGGGTACCCCAGCTAGTAGCCCATACAATAAAAATAAGAGTGGACCCAAGACACACCCTGAGGCACACCATGTTTTAGAATCATTTAGTGGAACAGACATAACTGAGTGCTACAAATCGATGTATATTGGATAAAAGTTTTAAAAACAGTCATTGATAGCATTTATAAAGCCACAGTATAGTTTGTTGAGTAGAATATTATGGTTTATCACATCAAAAGCCTTTACTCAGATCCATTAAAATGAAAATCTTTTCTTTATTCTCTTTAATGACAACGACACTTTTACGAGTTATTTACAACTTATTCACTTGGAAGGTGAAAAGAGAATAAAAAGTGCGACTCGAACCCGCGTAGTATGGTTTCAGCGTCAACGCTCTAACTGATCACCAAAAAAAAAAGTTTGCTCAAGCAATACGATGTTTCACCACGTTTCATTCGACTCCCTCACTTTTATAGAGTATATGAATACGATTATTGTACTTACAACGCATTCACATTCAGTTATTTAGAAGGTATCCCATGATTCATACCTGAAGAAGATCCCCTTCACCGTGCCCAATAGCAATAACTCGAGGCTGAGCTTCGGAAGGCGAAGGAGCTACAGCTACCACAGCTGAATCGAGTGAGTTCACCTTTAAGGAGAATGTTTCAGGACGCATATCACGAATAGGTGTTGAAGAACTGTCACTAAATTCAACCCAAACGTCGATCAAGCCTTCCTGCAAGAAATCAAAAGGAATTCAGCCAAAAATGAAAATTTTTCATTACCACATTTTTTTCTACTTTTTTACCATTAAAGGAACTGAATATTGGAGCATACTACTTATATGACTAAGTACCTTTTCCTCATAATCTCGCGTAAGATTATCTCCTGTTAATTCGCCTTAATTCTTCTTCAAATTGTGACCACTGTGTGTTGCGGAGGAACTCAGAACGATAAAAGCAATATGGAAATGCTAAAAGCTATTCAAATTTTCATACTAAAGTTTGGTTTGTTGACGTGAAATTTAATACCTAAACACTGCAAAGGCTTTTAAGTGGATAATGTGCTGTAGACATTTTGTGAAGTGAATATGCGTCATATGGGATGTTTAAATAAATATATTAGTCCGTATCTACATTATCCGAACGTGAAACGAAAGAAAAAAATAGGATTTCTATACAAAAACCAATAGTGAGAAATTCGCGAATCAACGAGGAGGAAATTTTCACATCGATCTATTTCTGCAATTTTTATTCTCATTCACGGTTTTCCCACTTTAGTCCACGTTAGGTTAGGTTAAGTTCAGTTATGTTAGAAATATTAGCCACTCTCGTTTGGCATCTTTACCGACAATGGGAATAAGAATATGAATGACACTCGAGTAGGAAGTAATCCTTCAGACTTACCTGGTATTTGGCAGTGAGGGTTGGAGTAATGGTTGTGATTGCGGCGTATCCGTCTACTATCTGAAGATCAGGTTGCAACGACAAAGTCAGGCCCGAAATTATAGTTGCGTGCAAGCGACTGATCCATATTTTATCCGATGCAACCCTAACTTCTCTGACTCCGATTACACGGCCCGTTATAGGCGACAAAACCTAAAACGATAAAAAAAAGGTTACTTTTGAATGATATGTAAATATATTAATTACCGTGAAACTGGCAACAATGAATTTCATTTAAGTTCAGCAGTGCTAACGTGGTCCGCATCAAGGCTGCTCCCCGTTCATAATTCAATTGTAAACCACATTAATACTAATTTTATGTATACTGTATTATTTTATTGTATGTAAACATAATTAATTATATATCACAATTGTCAGTTAATTATTTATATTCAAATAATTATTTTAATCTAATACCATGTCCATTTGCAAATAAATAATAGAAATCCAAAGGTTATATTTTCCATCTTTGGTACTGTCGCAGTTTCGCCTAACGGACTCAATACGGCTATGAGATAATCACTGGTTGGCACTTAACCAGCGGCAGTGCTTATGGCTACATCATCCAGTTAACCTATACCGGATAGATGCGCTACGGTCCCAGCCGTAGCTTGCCTAGGCCCGACGACGACGAAAAACCAACAATTGGTGACCCCGGAGTTGATTCCCCCCTTTTACCCCGAACGACTAGGACTGATACTGTAACGTCGTTCGTGCCCATCACCCCCTTCACCAGCGACTAGGACCAGACTGTAACGTCGCTCGTGCCCTCTGCCCCTCACCCCTGCCCGTGCGCTCTGTGCCTGCGCTCGTCTCAACCTCCACTCCTTCGTTGGTACTTGTCGTCTTGCTTGTACGTCAGCAAGCATAGGAGAAGATGCCTGACGACGCTGGTGCCATCTCCCACTTGAGCGTAAAGCTCCCCGTCTTCTGGCCGGGTGATCCATTTATTTGGTTCCACCAAGTGGAATCATAATTCAACTTGGGAAGGATCACCGCTAGCAGGACAAAATACGATCATGTTTTGTCCTCTCTACCAGCGAGCATCATCTCTGAAGTCCGTGACGTCATCGTGTCTACTTCCACGAGTGAGGACCCATACAACGATCTGAAGTCTGCCATCCTGTGCCGCACCACTGTCCTCCGAGCGTGAGAAACTACATCAGTTAATCTCAAAAGAAGAACTTGGAGACCGTAAGCCCACTCAAATGCTGAGGCTATGCAGTGCGCTCTAGGCGAACGCGCACAAACCTTCGATAAGGACATCTTTAGACAGTTGTTTCTTGCAGAAACTTCTCCATCAGCTCAGCGTGTCTTGGCCACTATGGATCCTGCTACTCCAGTTGATAAACTAGCAGAAACTGCCGACAAAGTAGTGGAGATTAACACAGCTCCGGTCAACAACGTGAACACAACGACTCGGAACTGAGTTAAAGTGGAAGAGTTAAGTCAACAACACTCAACCACGTTTGTTCTCTGCTACAAAATCAACGGCAAAGAAGCCATTCTCGGTCAAGATTTACGAAGAGGCATCGTTCGAGTTCCGGAAGATCTGCTTCTACCACTCAAAATTTGGAAAGAAGGCTAGGAAGTGCATCTCCCCTTGCAATTTTTCGTCGGAAAACCCCAGCAGCGAGTCCTAATGGCGTCTAGTACTCGCACTGCCAACCTGTTATTCATAAAGGACAGGAACTCTGGTGTCAATTTCTTGGTCGATACCGGAGCGTCAGTCAGTGTATTCCCTCAAAAATCTGGTCATACGCACTCGGAATCTCCGCCTCTATACGCTGCTAACGGTTCACGCATACCCACGTACGGTACTCAGTCGCGTGAACTAAACTTGGGCCTTCACCGATCCTTCAAGTGGATTTTCATCTGTGCTCAAGTGCAGCATCCCATAATCGGCGCTGACTTCCTCCAGCATTTCAAACTCCTGGTGGATCTTGACAAGCGACGCTTATGCGACCAGGCCACACTGCTTTCTGTTCTTGCCAAACAGGTTGCCCTTCCGGACGCCTCGAACTCTGCACTTTCCCTCGTTCCCCCTAATTCCATGTACCAGTGCCTTTTCCAGCGATATCCAGGAATTCTTCAACCGATGCAGATGGGTGATACCATTAAGCACACCATTACCCATCACATTACAACAAAAGGTCCCCCTGTGTTTGCAAAACCCAGACGTCTTGCCCCGGACAAACTGAAAGCTGCCAAATCGGAATTCCAGCTTATGATAGATCTTGGGATAATAAGACCTTCCAAAAGCAGTTGGTCCTCTCCCCTACACCTGGTCCAGAAGAAGTCAGGAGACTGGAGACCATGTGGGGATTACCGGTTTTTGAATTCGACAACCATCCCGGACCGATATCCGGTACCAAATGTCCAAGACTTTACTTCTCTTCTCCACGGCAATCTATCTTCAGTAAAATAGACCTCGTTAAGGCTTTCCACCACATTCCGTAGAGCCTTCGGATATTCCCAAGACTGCAGTTTGTACACCATTTGGGTTATTCGAATTTGTGAAGATGCCGTTCGGGCTACGGAATGCTGCGCAAACCTTTCAGAGGTTTATAGATGAGGTCACCAGAGGCTTAGACTTTGTTTATGCCTACATCGATGATTTGCTTGTGGCCAGCTCAACGGAAGAGGAACTAAGGAACATCTTTCACTCCTCTTTCAACGCTTAGAACAATACGGTGTTACTATTAATGCATCTAAGTGTGTGTTTGCACAGCCAACCTTGGAATTTCTTGGTCACGATTTCGCAGCACGGAATTACCCCCCTTCAGGACAAGTGTGAAGTGATAAAAAATTACCCTATGCCAAATAATCAGCGTGAGTTACGTCGGTTTCTAGGTTTGGTAAATTATTACCACAAGTTCATTAAAAACTGTGCCAGTGTTCTTGCTCCTCTACACGCTATGATCACACACAAACGCAAGGTAACGAAATTGGTATGGTGTAGCGATAGTTTACAGGCGTTCGACAATGCCAAAAATGCTATCAATAGTGCATTGTCTCTGTCATTTCCTATCAGTGATGCCCCCCTAACTCTGACGGTCGATGCATCAGATGTTGCGATCGGTGGGGTGTTGGAACAAACCACTAACGGTCAACAAGCACCCATCGCGTTTTACTCGAAAAAGCTGCAGCCAGCCCAAACGCGTTATAGTGCTTTCGGACGTGAACTTCTTGCTATTTACTTAAACGTGAAGCATTTTCAACATTTCCTTGAAGGCCGAGAGTTTTGTGTTTTTACTGACCACAAACCTTTGGTCACTGTCTTCAATAAAAACAGCTGTAACCACTCTCCCAGAGTCATCAGCAACTCGATTATATCTCGCAATTTACCACAGATATCCGCCACATCAAAGGTGTCTTGAACACTCCAGCGGATGCACTTTCAAGAATAGAGATTACTTCTGTTACCCTCAGCTCTACACTGTGGAATGCTATTGCACAGGATCAAGATAAGGATACGGAACTACAAGACCTGCTCAGAGAAGACTCCACTCACTCACTTTCCCTCAAGAAAATGAGTATGCCAGGATTGTCTGTGCCCCTCTATTGCGACGTATCACAGCTGCTATTCGCCCTTATGTCCCTCCATGTCACAGACAAGCAGTCTTCACGGATCTTCATAAGCCCTCCCATCCTGGTATCCGTGCTTCGCAACACCTGGTTACCTCTCGCTTTGTTTGGCCCTCGATGCGGAAGGATGTCAACATTGGACCAAAACGTGCCTTGCCTGCCAGCGTGCCAAAGTCCAAAGGCACACCAGGTCCCCCTTTGACGCATTTCCGCCCCCATCCCAGCGATTTGAGGTAATTCATGTAGACATTGTTGGCCCTCTTCCAGTGATTCAAGGCCAACGTTATCTGCTCACCTGTCTCGACCGCTTTTCCAGATGGCCTGAAGCCATCCCACTTCCTGATATCCAAGCGGACACTGTTGCAAGAGCCTTTCTTCATGGATGGGTATCAAGATTTGGATTGCCGACAAAAGTCATCACTGACCAAGGTCGCCAATTTGAGTCTTCGCTTTGGAAGAAGTTTACCAGCTTGTTGGGTACAGTACATGCGCATACCTGTGCGTATCATCCGCAAGCTAACGGCCTCGTCGAACGCTTCCATCGCCAGCTGAAGTCATCCCTTATGTGTCACGAAGACTCCCATTGGATGGATAAGCTTCCACTCGTGTTGCTTGGTATTCGCTCTGCATTTAAGAGTGATCTGAAGACTACAGCGGCTGAACTAGTCTATGGAACAACACTGCGGCTACCAGGTGGCTACTTCACTGCAGGGGATAAGTCATGTGATCCTACGGAATTTGCTCAAACACTTTCCTCTCACATGCAGTCCCTTCAGCCTGTTCCCCCTCGATTGACTAGCCAACAGAACATCTTTGTTTCCCCAGCCCTCCAGTCTTGCACCCACGTTTTCGTTCGTGTACCTGTCCCAAACGGCCTCTCCAATGTCCATATGACGGGCCCTATGAGTTCTCCGACGTACGCGCAAATCATTTCTCATCCAGCGCGGTTCCAAGGTCGACAAGGTTTCTATCGATCGTCTTAAGCCTGCGTTTTTGGAATCAACCTTAAGCGAGGTACATGTAGCTACCAAAAAGGTCCAGGGGAAATCTGTGTCGTTCGGAACTCTTTGAACTTCCTCTCTGGTGGGGGAGTGTGTAGTGAATACTCTTATTTTAGTTTCAAGATAAATGTTAATTTTACCGTCTTGAATTTCGGAATAGCTATAAATTCATTTTAAATTAGTTACCCATCATAATTCAATTGTAAACCACATTAATACTAATTTTATGTATACTGTATTATTTTATTGTATGTAAACATAATTAATTATATATCACAATTGTCAGTTAATTATTTATATCAAATAATTATTTTAATCTAATACCATGTCCATTTTGCAAATAAATAATAGAAATCCAAAGGTTATATTTTCCATCTTTGTACTGCCGCAGTTTCGCCTAACGGACTCAATACGGCTAGTGAGATAATCACTGGTTGGCACTTAACCAGCGGCAGTGCTTATGGCTACATCATCCAGGTTAACCTATACCGGATAGATGCGCTACGGTCCCAAGCCGTAGCTTGCCTAGGCCCGACGACGATGAAAACCAACAAGCTTATCATTATGAGAGACGACAGGAGCCAGGGATGCAGTGACACCTTGTGCATAGAGAAAGCTTTAACAGAGTTCAGTGTAACCCTAACTTTAGTAACTTGGACACACACCCCCCCCCCCCGCGCAACAAACTTGTCACAGGATACGAAGTCTCTCCTGCCTTTGTGACAATTGTTTGGATTTCACAGTTTGTGTTGCTATAATGTCACGCTACTGTATTTTGTCGGTGCCAGAAATAGACCCGGGTAATAGAAATTTAATCGCTCCATAGCGAGTGTATACTTAAAAGCAATGTCAAAGTAAAAGAACTTACGAACGCAATCTTTTACCTGGCCGTGGAAGGTGCGCGTGACAAAACCATACCTTAGAAATGGAGTTTAGCAAAGGTCCGCTTCTTTTTTTATTCAGCCTTTCTATGAACAATAAATCTTTATATAGTTTATAAGTTTATAAGTTTATAAACTGCAATAAACAAAGAAGGAAGTGGGCGAATGAAAGGACTTATTTTATAGCATGATACTCCAGCGGGAAGCACGTTTTTGTAATTCAATAAATCCCAGATCAAGATCGTTTGTTGGAAGCATCAAAGAAAAACACTGAATATATATGGATAACAACAAAGAAAAACACTGAATTTATATGGATAACAACAAAGAAAAACAGAATTTCAATCGGGCGAACTCGAGTGTTTAGTATAAGAAAAAAAAAGACTTAAGCATCTGAAATCTCCAGAATTCAAGAACGTGCCGAAGACTCTTTAAAAGAATCGGTTCACTTTTTTTTCGTGGTGAACTTTACCACCAGAATATCTTTAGCAATTATCCAACAAGGTTTAACTGCTTCTAGTTGGTAAATGAAACCAAGTCAAAGTATATTATTCAAAGTAAAGGCTCGAGCTATCAGAAAATTCCTTAGGAACAACGAAGAAACCAAAAACGATGGGAACGTCACCGAACTTTCTTCTCAAGTGGAAGGTAAACACTTTTTGAATATCACGGTAACCACAGACAAGAGCCTTTGTCGCATATGCATGAGCCGACCAGCGGGTATCACTGAGCCGTTTTGGCATCGGAAGTCCTTTCGAAGCGTGCTGATTTAGGAAGAGTATGGCGCTTAGTCGAAGCGATGAAAAAGTGGTATAGCTGTTGCACAAAATCAAAAAGAGAAACTACACCTCGACAACAACCGAATATATGCAGTTACATAGCAAACCTTTGTGCTTCATGAATATAATACCTTTCCTTATGGTTCTGAATGTTTCAAAATATTCTATACATGATAATCAGTCAAGTATAACTACTTAGTTGATTAACCCTAGTCAGGAACCTTCAATTTACTTACGTTATTGGAACCATGGTGTCAATATGACCCCAAGCCTAAAATCTTACAAAACGAATGAAACACTGTATTTGATATTTAAGAACTTTTAACGAATAATATCATCTCTTTCAGTGTTTTGACACCATCGTTCCTGATGAGGGTTAATACTTCATATATACAATATTAGTTGCAGTACCTGATTCAGGAGCAACTTTCTCATTCATCAGTTAAACCACGGGTAACTTTATTAACAGACCTAAATGCAAAAACTAAATTAGACTTTTGATTTATGCAACCGTGGGTGAACCTCTCCGAATTCTAGTTCTTCAAATGAATCTACAATCCCTTGGCAGACTGAGCTTGTCCAAAGTCTATCCCCTCAGGGGTGTTAATTTGAGTTCTTTAGTTTTGGAAGATTTAACATCGCTGGTCCTGCTAAAAAATATGTACTCGAAGAGCATCAGTGACTCAGTGACATTAACAACCACAAGAACTGACAAACAAATCCAACAACAACAATAATGACATTAAACTAGGGGCGGATCCAGAGCACAATTTTTTGGGGGTTGGGGGGTGGGGCGGTCAGCTTCCAGAACCCGAGATTATAATACATTGGCAGGCAACTGGCACATTGCTTGAAAAGTAATCACGAAAGGAGTACACCTATAGCTTTATTAAAGTACCAAACGTAACATCAAAATTCTGATCTGCTCATTTTTCACACCTAAGCCTTGGCCAGTTTTTTCCCAGCTGACAACAGTGTGGTGGCCAGTGGTATCAACGGGTCTAGGAAAGTTAATCGCCCACAATTCATCGCTCATACATTTCACCGCAACACAATTCACCGAACATACATACATACATACATACATTTTATTATTATATATATATATATATATTATATATATATATGTTCACCCCAACAAAATAAGAATGAATAAGAACATGTTTGAAACAATATATTTATTTAGTAAAACCCCAATAAAGAAATGTGTGAAATATTTATTTATTAAAACGATACTCAATAAAAAGTATTTGCGAAAATTATGTCTATTATCGTGGTTACTTTTTTCAAAGATATTTAGGTCCAAGCCTATCTCTCTCTTGATCTTTTAACGAACCTTTGTTTACAAAAAAGTTGATTTTGGTACTTACGTATTATCGGGACTACCAAACTGTTTATTATGTATTTTTGCTCTCGTCATTTTCGTTTAAACTAACGAAAATATCACAACTTAGCCTAACCAATCATCGAGGGCGTACAGTTGACCTAACCGGACATTCAATTAACCTAACCGGGCATTCAGTTGACCTAACCGGGCATTTTCCGTTTTATTTTGTCTAAAACACATTCTAATATGAAATATTATGAGCTATCCCCCTTATAAGTTATATTCGACAATACAATGCTCTGAATCGTAGCTTTCGACGAGTCTTCGAATTCGTTCAGCACAATTGCGGTATTTTCTTTTTTTCTTTTGAGGTTCGTGGCCACCTATGTACTGTTCAATTCTGATTTCACTTAAAGTTTGTTCTTTCTTAAGGCATTCCAGAAATTTCCAAATATTTGGATGATGGGCAGCAATTTGTTCTTCTGGGCGATGAATTGTGGACGGTGAATTGTGGGCGATGATTTTTCCGGATACCGGTATCAACAAAATGAGTCCACCATTCTACACGCAGTGTGCACATTCAGAGATCATTCCTTTATATATTAATTTTGTATTGTCTCTTCTTTATGTTTCTGATCTCCTTTCTTTCACTTTCTTTACCTTTAATGTTTAGAGGTCTCATGGTCTTTTTTTTTTGGGGGGGGGTCGATCGCTCCCTCACCCCCTAAATCCGCCCTTGGATTAAACCAACTGCAAACTCAAAAGTGTACAAGTTTACAAACTAGACGTCAACAGATTTAACACCATTAGCATTTAATCAACTGGTTTCAGTTAATCATTATCTAATGCAGGGATTTCCCAAATGGGAGTACGCGTACCCCAGGGGTACGCGGCACCATGTTTTGGAACTAACTTTCACATGGAAAAGTACTCTTAAAAGACGGTGTAGCGGTTACACAGTCATTTGGCAATTTTAAGTATGGGGGTGGTACGGGGTATTTGCTGAAGCCATTGAGGGAAAAAAGGTTGGGAACCGCTAATCTAATGGTTCAAAAGAACGCATTTCGCTCGACCAGCTTATGTGAATGTGACCAGCAGTTGTATTCATTCTCAACAAGAACAAACTTCCGCAAACGCATTCGAGAGAAAAAGAGAAATAAAAACAGACTGAAGAAAAATTCTGACCTTCCAACTAACTTTTTGCATTTTAATTTAACGTTTTAAATTGAGAGAGATTTTTTGAATTCATAATTCATATTTTCCACTGAAATTCACTTAATTTAAACTTGCCATTTTTGTGGAGAAGAAATCGGAACCGGATTTAGGAGTGCGGGGGCCCTGGAGCTAAAATTTTGTCGGGGCCCCTACGTATGGCATTGCCTTTCTCCATGTATCTTTATGAAATTATGATTAATTATTTCCACAGAGATATTCAGTCAAATTTTAATTATCAAAGTACTGCATTTACTGACAAAAAATACATACAAAGATCAATGCAGTACCTTCCAACTAGCGAAATCATTGAGAATGTCATTCAAATCAAAGGTTCGTATAACGTCCGACTCGATGGTCAACAATGACAGATTAGTGAGCCTGCGTTGGACCATGTCCGTTCATACGCGTGGACCATGCCCGTTCGTATGTCATTTGTTATCGGTTTTAACTTTGAAAAGGACTTTTCACCGCTGGAGTTGGATATTATGACGGACACGTAAATGCGCGGCACGATTTCGACATTCGGAAATGTCGCTTTTAAATTCTTGTCGTGAATCAGCTTGAACATAAATCGTTCAGTGCTCGAATCCTCGTTTTCTACATGACGAAACGACTCAACCAATGGACTGAAATGGACAAACTTCTCGCTGAGGCATTCTTCCAGATCGCCTGGATATAAGTTGACTAGGTTCTGCCCAGCCAATCTAAGTCTTCGCCACTTAGTTCATGAAGCTGTCCGAGAAATCCAAACCGGTTACTTATTTTATTGTACGCATTTGTACGTTTGGTCAATTCAAAGTATAGCATACAGGGCCGGATTAAGGCTGTGAGGGGCCTAAGGCTAATAAGAGCGAAGGGCCTATATATGTACTATATATTGTATATAATTCATAAACTTCAAACAAATAGAAATGTATATTTATCCAATTTTAACAACTAACAAAAATCAAAGCTATGTACGTTAAAAACAAAAACAGCATACAATTCAAATAGAGAATCATTTCCTTTCTGGCTTTAAACTGTGATATCAAACAAAACATCCCCCTTTCTTCGACATGCTGAAAGATCATTACACTACGCCCAAATTCTCAATGTCTGAAAAACAATTTCGGAAACAGATTAACCCTTTGAAGCCAATCCTACAAAAATGGATGAAAATCATATATACTGTACTGTACATATCGACAATAATACACCATCACATATAATGACATAAAAACTCTTAACTAAAACTAAAAAACTCTTATTTTCTACCTCTGAAGATATAATTATGCAGTTATATATTATACTATTTCACCAACCTTGTGAAAAAGATTTAGAGTTTATGATATAAAAATTAGGGCAAACTCGAGGGCCTAAGGCTACAGCTTTATTAGCCAAATAATGGTTAATTCGGCCCTGATAGCATATTTATCATGGGAATGAAACACTCCGCTCTGAACTGTTCTTTCGGCGTCAAGCGGGCCTTAAACGACTGCCCATAATCTAACGGATTCGGGCGCACATTGGGCCGGCGAACCCGAGTATTCTCAGCATAATATGTCGTACCGGAGCACTCCGTTTTCTCATTGTATCAGTTGCTCGGAGACACTAGCACCGGACTTCCACCGGACCGGATTCTATACCACCTCTCTCCATTTCATCGAATCTGTCACGAAGTGACTACGTAAAACCTGATAGTGACTATAGCAAAGAGACGACACAGTTGAGATTGGTTTTCTAAATCTTGAATAACCTTACTGGTGCTGTTGAACCTCTCCAGTGTTACGTTCCAAAGACACCGACAAATCCCGTTGTAACATTGAAAAATGAGGTACACCTCATTATTCAATGTTGAATAATGAGATGCGCCTCAATTTCCAAAGTTGAAAAATGAAGTACATTGTTGGAAAATGAGACACATCGTTGAAAATTGAGTTGAAGTAGGCTATAAGTTAAAGTAGCTCCTTAGAGCTTGGCCGTTCAAGGCTCAGCTGGTATTCTGAACCCAATCAAAATAAATAAAACTAGCGGAGCGACCCGGCGTTGCCCGGGTGGAAGTTGAACGCTATATATATATGAAAATTATTTCACAAAAGTAACACGTGAAAAATATTTATGATGAATAAAACCACGAAGGAAAGGAAACACAGAATGGTGCTCAAGCGCTTTCGTCTAATGACATCCTCAGGAACACTGAAGTACATAGAGAGTTACAGCCTATATATAGGTTACAAAATATATATATATATATATAATATTTAGGAGAAATCCAATGACAAGGAGGAATGTAAATGCCATGAAAAGTCTTCTTTAATGCGCAACGTTTCGAGCAATACGCTCATCATCAGGCTAGATAATAACAATATGAAATTAGAATCAATCAATAAATGTGAACAAGACAAAATAATTTCCATAAAACCTATTCAATAAAAGCAAATTTTAAAAAGACTAAAAGAAGAGGGTTAAATTCAAAGTTATAAAAATTTACATATAAAATTAACCAGAAATTTAAAAAGCTATTTTTAAATTACATATAGTAAATTTGAAATTAGTACACTGGAATAATTAACACTAATACAATGGAATAATTAACACTACGAACCTTTCAATGCTGGTTCCGAGGCACGAGTAATTTAAAACAAAACAAAACAGGAAACAAGCTATGGGTTGGGCGGTTGGAGTTATAAGTTAGGGAGGGGGATTATAAAAAATTGGGGAGGGGGGAGGGGGGTTTATAAAAATTTAGAGGGACAGCTGAGGAATCCACGTTTAGAGAAGGGGTCAATGTTTTAATATAAAGAGATTCCAAAATTCTAAGTGAGTTAGGACAAGAATTACAACCGAGAATTTTAAAATTATCTAAAGTGACATCAGTTTTTACATTTTATACTGTGTTCCCGAATACTGGAGGCTTCTTTTTTTTTAAAATTTTACCTGTTCGGCAACTTATTCCCATATGCGAATAAAATCTAGTCCTGAGGGAGCGCACGGTGCTGCCACTGTAAGTACCAAGGAGACACCTTGGGCAGGTAAATAAATATACAACACCGCTACGCAACGAATCAGGAGTTCGATCCTTCGCTGAGAAAAAGCTACCTAAAGACATTTTGTTAATAAATATAATGCGAAAATCAGTATGATAAAAAATTTTTCTTAACAACTTTGTAAATTTAAGTTTAAATTCTTTATTCATGGGACCCATTTCAGGTACCAGGAAATATTTTATATCTTTAGGCACTGAAATACAGGAAAGTTGAGGGCTATAAACATTATTTAAGAAAGATCTTATTAGTTTTATCTACATATTGAACAGGAAAACTATTATTGGTAAAATATGATCTTAAATTATTAAATTCATCGTTTAGTAAGTAAAACTAGAGGTCAAATTATATCCTCTGAACAGAGAGTTTTAATACACACATCTTATAGTTAAAATCAGTAAAACTAAAGAAATTCATGCCCAAACCAGTAAAAGTGGGTTTCCTGTAAACTGATGTAGTAATAGAATCACCTCTTTTCGAAATTAAAAGATCTAAAAAGGGAAGGGAGCCATTTTTTCTCAGTTTCCATTGTATAAGTTATATTGGGGTGCAGAGAATTTAAGAAGTTAAAAAATTGTTGCGCTTGTACAGCATTATCAAAAACAGCTATCGAGTCATCAACGAAGCGTCGATAGAAAATTGGTTTACAATGGGTGGGACTAGACCGTGGGCAACGGAGTTGTTATTTTGAATAAATCTGATTACATAAATAAAACTAATGAAATCCTAAGTGATGTTAGCAAATTCAAACAAATTCTTGAACCCGTCAATAAAGTCATTTTAAGGTTGGAAGACCAAGTTAATAGATTTTTGTCACGATTAAAGTCTTTAAAGATAATAAAAAATGATACTTACTCTCAGTTGTTCGTATCTGGTTCTGATCTTGCTCAACTATACTGTTTGCCTAAAATCCATAAAGTTGGAACACCTCTCCGTCCTATTTTAGCTTCGTATAACTTACCTACCTTTCAATTGTCAAAATTTGTCGTTGGTCTCCTGTCACCTTTTGCGAAAAATGCTTATACTATAAATAACTCTTATGAATTTCAAAAAGATCTTCTTAGTAAGAATTTCGATTCAAAAAAGTTTTTTGTCAGTTTTGATGTAAAGGCGCTTTTCACGAATGTACTGTATCAGAAACTATTGCCATTATTTTAGATAGGGTTTTTAGCTCTGATGATAGTTTTCATGGTTTTTCATGGTCTTATTTTAAGGAACTTTTAGAATTGGTTTTTAAGCAATGTTATTTTACTTTCAATAATAGGTTTACCAACAAATTGATGGTGTTTGGGATGGGATCACCCGTCGGACCTCTATCAGCTGATTTTTTTATGACTCATTTAGAGTGTGTAATTTTTAGACAATCTCCCACCCATTGTAAACCAATTTTCTATCGACGCTTCGTTGATGACTCGATAGCTGTTTTTGATAATATGATGTACAAGCGCAACAATTTTTTAACTTCTTAAATTCTCTGCACCCCAATATAACTTATACAATGGAAACTGAGAAAAATGGCTCCCTTCCCTTTTTAGATCTTTTAATTTCGAAAAAAATTCTATTACTACATCAGTTTTACAGGAAACCCACTTTTACTGGTTTTGGGCATGAATTTCTTTAGTTTTACTGATTTTAACTAAAATGTCGTGTATTAAAACTCTCTTGTTCAGAGGATATAATTTGACCTCTAGTTTTACCTTACTAAACGATGAATTTAATAATTTAAGATCATATTTTACCAATAATAGTTTTCCTGTTCAATATGTATATAAACTAATAAGATCTTTCTTAAATAATGTTTATAGCCCTCAACTTTCCTGTATTTCAGTGCCTAAAGTATAAAATATTTCCTGGTACCTGAAATGGGTCCCATGAATAAAGAATTTAAACTTAAATTTACAAGTTGTTAAGAAAATTTTTTTATCATACTGATTTTCGCATTATATTTATTAACAAATGTCTTTAGGTAGCTTTTTCTCAGCGAAGGATCGAACTCCTGATTCGTTGCGTAGCGGTGTTGTATATTTATTTACCTGCCCAAGGTGTCTCCTTGGTACTTACAGTGGCAGCACCGTGCGCTCCTCAGGACTAGATTTTATTCGCATATGGGAATAAGTTGCCGAACAGGTAAAATTTTAAATAAAAAAGAAGCCTCCAGTATTCGGGAACACAGTATAAAATGTAAAACTGATGTCACTTTAGATAATTTTAAAATTCTCGGTTGTAATTCTTGTCCTAACTCACTTAGAATTTTGGAATCTCTTTATATTAAAACATTGACCCCTTCTCTAAACGTGGATTCCTCAGCTGTCCCTCTAAATTTTTATAAACCCCCCTCCCCCCTCCCCAATTTTTTATAATCCCCCTCCCCTAACTTATAACTCCAACCGCCCAACCCATAGCTTGTTTCCTGTTTTGTTTTGTTTTAAATTACTCGTGCCTCGGAACCAGCATTGAAAGGTTCGTAGTGTTAATTATTCCATTGTATTAGTGTTAATTATTCCAGTGTACTAATTTCAAATTTACTATATGTAATTTAAAAATAGCTTTTTAAATTTCTGGTTAATTTTATATGTAAATTTTTATAACTTTGAATTTAACCCTCTTCTTTTAGTCTTTTTAAAATTTGCTTTTATTGAATAGGTTTTATGGAAATTATTTTGTCTTGTTCACATTTATTGATTGATTCTAATTTCATATTGTTATTCTAGCCTGATGATGAGCGTATTGCTCGAAACGTTGCGCATTAAAGAAGACTTTTCATGGCATTTACATTCCTCCTTGTCATTGGATTTCTCCTAAATATTAAATTGAAGCTTTGTAGAAGCAAACCGCATGACTATATATATATATATATATATATATATATATATAATATTAATATATATATAGATATACATATTCTATCGGGGCAATAATAACACTCGTACTTTGTCAAAAATATTTTAGTACTTCCATTTTTCCCGGGCTTTTTAGGCATTGCTAATGTACTTAAACTTTTGGATATTAATGTAGTATTTTCATATAACAATATTGTGAAAAATATCGTGTCCGAGAATTATCTGTACAAGTTTTGGCTGTTATTAAAAGTCAACCATGAAGTGTAGAAATTCCAGTGTTGTCCCATTTTACAGAGAATCTCATTAAGTTTTTTATGATACCAAGTTTTGAAAAGTTTTTTAGAAATTCCAGTTTGTCCGAAAATTATCTGTACAATTTCATCTTTTAATAAAATTCTTGATAACACACGTAAAATTCTTAACCAAGATTATTTAGAATCTGTATTTTCAAAAGTTTCTTTTATTAAAGTAACGTTGTTACAAACATTCGATATGTGCACCATCAGTGATTCGCAAAACATCCAATCGATAATCCAAATGTTGCCATGTACGCTGCAGCATATCCACATCAATTCGCTCAATAGCAGCTGTGATTCTTGCTTTTAAATCATCAATGTTTGTCACCCGCGTACAAAAAAGAAAAAACTTGTCAAAACTTGCTATCAGAAAAAACTTAATGAGTTTCTCTGTAAAATGGGACAACACTGGAATTTCTACACTTCATGGTTGACTTTTAATAACAGCCAAACATTGTACAGATAATTCTCGGACACCCGGTGTATATATATATTTTTTTTTTTTTTTTTAAGTTCGGGAAGAACCGATTCGCCTCTATTTAAAAGGGCATATCTCGGCGGAAAAACAAAGAAAAAGTGAGAGGAAAAACAGAGGAAAAAGAAAGGGCGGAGGGGACAGTCGAAGTGGAAAAAGACCAAGGATGACAAGGACTGCAGGGTCGAGCCCCATCATCCTTGGGTGCTAGGGCCGGGAGGTATATAGCGTTCAACTTCCACCCGGGCAACGCCGGGTTGCTCCACTAGTTTTATTTATTTTGACTGGGTTCAGAATCCCAACTGAGCCTTGAACGGCCAAGCTCTGAGGGGCTACTTTAACTTATAGTCTACTTCAACTCAATTTTCAACGAAGTGTCCCATTATTCAACGTTGAATAATGAGGTGCACCTCATTTTTCAACGTTGAATAATGAGGTGTACCTCATTTTTCAACATTACACCGTTTCAAGTCTACACATTGTTTCATACAGGTCAGTCGCGGTATTGCGAACATCTCTCTTTTCACTAGTGTCATCCGCGATCTCGTGAAGTACTTTTTAAATATCGCAGTAATCACAGACAAGAAAGAGCCTTTGTCGCATCTGCATGGGCCGACCAGCCGGGATGACTGAGCCGCTTTGGCATCGAAAGTCCTTTTGAAGCGAGTGCTGATCTAAGAAGAGTATGGCGGTTAGTCGAAGTGGTGAAACAGTGGTCTAACTGTTGTACAAAATCAAAAAACGCAACTACACTTCGACAGCAACTGACAGCAGCTTGGCCAACTAGGTTCAAGGAATGAGCACAACAAGGCCCAAAAAGTGTCAGACGATTTTTCTCGCGGATTAGCCTTCATTCTATTACATCGCCCACTCATGTTGGAGGCGTTATCATAGGAGTGACCGCAACAATTCAAAATGTTAATTCGTACACCCTCCAGGAACTCCAAACGAACACTAGCTTGTTCCTGTTCCGTATGGCCGCGCTTATCCATAATTGTCAGGAATCGCTCCACAGATGTATCGCACTACGCGAGTGAGCTAGTCAACATGGCTATTATCTGGAGTGGAATCAATTGTTACCGAAAAGTACTCTGACTCTTTAACACGAGTAACAATGTTCTCAAGACCTGTCTCCAATTACTGTAATCAACTTCTCGTAAGTTGTTGTTGATAAGTAGTTTGTGTTCCACTTCCTTTATTGGCGTATTTTTGTACGTGTTCAGCCAAAAAAAAAGTCATATTTAGTTAGTAGTCCCCAAAAGCCGAGAAAGTTCTCGTTTCTGGGTGAAGCTATGGTTTCATTGTCTCCATGAAATGTCAAACAACGCTCACAACCCGTTTCAATACGTTATACCAGTACGTTCTCAACCCCTCTGCCTGTTTTCTCAGTTTATGATCAATTTGTCCGACTGCTCGAGCTTGGTGTGCAAGTTTAATTATAGATTGGCAGTGGAAAGTTGATCTTTCATTAGTTGCGAGCGCGCGTGCACCGTGGTTCATGGATCCAATCACTAAAACTATTGATCGCCAACAATCCACCTCCAGTGTCAAAACAGCTTATATGGAACACAAACTTTGCCAGTCACGGGAGAATAGCACAAACAAGTACGCTTGACACTCTCTCTTTCCATTTGGATGACAATGCTCAAACATTTGAAGCTGCACGAACGTTTAACCTTCTTGTCGTCACTGACTGATGCTCTAGTCTCCGTCGTAGCGCTGGAGTTTCCAGGTTCCCTTTTTGACCTAGAAATTTACCATTTCATCCGTCGCTTTTTCTGGCCACAGGCCAACATCTGATTGAAAACCTGCTTTTTCCTGTTGAGCGTGTTCTACAGAAACATGCCGCTAATGGTCGAGTTCAATGACAGTGGCTGCATCTTCAGCAGATTTTTTAATTCCTGTTTGCTCGCTATCGTAGCCTGCTCGTACTATTTCTGACAGATCTTCTCCAGGACTGGACGCGAAATGGTTAATAATGCTTTCGTTATGATGTTCCTGGGAGTAGGTCACCATCACGTTGTTTGACTACCATGAAGTCAGATATTTTTCTTGACTTCGCGACCTCTGCTTCGTGTTGACTCGCTTTCTCTTTGGCTAATTTTCTTTTTTGCGCACCACTATCATAATGAGGTGGGAATTTGCGTCGATCCTGACTACTCATGATAAAATGGGTGGTTTGACAATAACCGATTTTAAATGAATGAAGTTGGAAACGAAAATCTAAAGGTTCTTACGTTATTAAGGATAAACAGTTCAGGAAAATTTTTGTAAATTAAGAAATGCAAATTAAATTTAAAGGTTCATAAATTGCCGACAAAAGAATTAAGTATTAGTGAAAAATAATTTAAGTTGTTGGCTTATTTAATACAGACTGTTAAAATTAATCCTAACCTCTACGAGGGTTTGCAAAAGTTAGTGCAATATACTGTGTGTGTGTGTGTGTGTGTGTGTGTTACACAAAATGAGAAGAGCGTGAAAATTATTGATAACAATGTAAATGTGGGAGAGCACACACATCGGCCGATATGCAAGATATACAGTACACGTATATATCGTAAATCTATACTTAATAATAAAGAGTTAGCCTCTAATGAACGTTACGGATTCAGATATTCATGTCTTACGCTGGAACGCAGAATTGACTTCCAGAGAAAGATTTCCTTGCCAGTAAACAGGTCTAGATCAAGTTAAGCAGGAATTAAGATAGTGGTTGTGGACGATACAAAGATCCGAAAATATGTGATGACAAGCGTGGTTCTGCCTAACACGGGAACACGATCAAGTTATCAAGTTACTCCATCGCTTGATCGCTAAACCAAAGTTCTTAAAAGATTTCACAAAATTTACCAAGGAAGGAGGGACCAAGGTCGAATGCCCTCAAAAATGTCCCCCACCCCACACCTGGAAGAAGAAGAAGAAGAGAGCCAAAATCGAGGTCCATGGTTTTCGAGATGCCTGGACAGTCTAGGGCAGTGGTTCCCAACCTTTTCACCACAAAGGACCCCTTTTATTTTTATTTTTTTCCCACGGACCCCATGTTTTTGAAAGATTCCGTCTACCAAACAAACTGTTTTTATTAACTAATAATTAACTCGTTTTCTCATTTTTCACTATCAAATAAAGGACATATAAGAGTATGCAATTAAAATACAGCCTATTAAAAAAAGTATTAATAATTCCAGCCAAGAGCAAGGAAACTTGAAATTTTAGCCTAAGCGCCCTTATCGTGGGTAAATGTACGATTTCCATTGGAGCCTCTCGAAATATTGAAAGCTCACGGACCCCCAGTACTACCTTCGCGGACCCCCAGGGGTCCGGGGACCCCAGGTTGGGAACCACTGGTCTAGGGTGGTCCAAAAAAAATGAAAATGAAAAAAATATTTCTGATGACATTTGCCCATACTCCACAAGCCTAACGATGTTGGAAATAAAAAACTGGATCGATTCGTGCATATTTAGAGGTGGCGCAACTCGAAGCCTTAGTATCATTATACAGTGTGGGGTGGCAAATTTCTTCAAACTTGCGCCACTCTTAAATGTTAATGGATTTAGCTCAAAATCTGGTCTGAATTCTTTTTCCATATAAGGAATGAGAAAATGCATCAGGAGCTCTTATTTGTACGTTTTAATTTTTTATGTGTGGCTCACCCTAATGTTATAGTCAGTCTCTAAAATCAGGCAATTTGTAAATTGACTGAAGTTTTAGGCAATGTGTCAAATTTTGATATACACAAAACCTAGCCTAATGAATTTTTAGGCAGTATATTGGGAAATACCAGTGGGCATGCATATGCAGCATTACCAGAAAGGTAAGGTTAGGTTAGGCTTTGTGTGCATCATCATTTTGAAACATTGCCTAAAATTTCAATCAGTTTATAAATTGCCTGATTTTAGATATTGACTAACATATATACACGATACAACTCAGAATGGTCACCTGAGAAACTTATGTTACACAGACTGTGCGTGGAACAAGGAACTCTTCTGGGAAAATTAAATCATGACCCGGTCATGACTCGTTGCTCACGTTGGGCTTCCATTACGAAAAAGAAAAACTTTAGTATTTGTCATTTACCATTATTTATTCAGACTATAGTGGATTTAATTTTCCCAGAAGAGTTCCTTGTTCCATGCATGGTCTGTGTGTAACATTATATATACGAGTATTAGGGATGTACCGAATACTAAAATTCACCGAATACCGAATATTTGGTGCAAAACTATTCGGCCGAATATCGCATTCCGAATATTAGTTTTATTTGGGTTATTAGGCGTCACTATAAAAAATTGAAGCCTTTATCAGTTTGAGAGCACATAGAATTAATAGTAAATGTGAGCAAAAACAGCATGTTTTAGCCACCAAAAATCTGCCAGATTCCCATACTCATGAAAACATTGCAACTGCATTCACTTCTATATTGCAAGAATGGTCAATAAAGAGCCATCGTGTGCATGCAGTTGCGCACGACAACGGCTGTAATATTACTAAAGCTGTTAGCGTTCTCAAAATTACTCCTGTTGCTTGTGCGAATCATACTTTAGCACTTGCAGTTGATGAAGCCCTTCTTAGCCAGTTTCAGAGATATGCGCAATTAAAGAATTCCAGAAACAACATAATTTATTCGAAAACAAACTTATAAGAGACGTTATCATCCGATGGAACTCTACATTCTATATGCTACAACTTCTTCAACGAAAATTTGCGGTTGTTGCATACGCCTCGGACTATGACATACTGTAGCAACCTTCAATAATCATCTTGTAAAGCTTCTTAGTCAATGTTAAAAATTAACGAATGACTTTGCCTCCGATTCTTCTTGTCTTTACATGGTGTCTCTCGATGTAACGGGTCTCGTGGTATTTTTGCCTAACATAAATGATGATGAGGGTGTTCATACTATGAAAAACGATTTAATAGAAAATTTACGGAATCGTTTCAGGCAGTGGAAGGCAGACATTACTCGCGTGATTTCTCACGTTCTAGATTCTCGTTTCAAATTTGCTCGCATAACAATGCCTGAGTTTGTAAAAAATGAGATCATCATTATGTCTGCATCACCTAACGCTAGTCCTGCACGTAATATAACCTATGGCGATGAAGCAACTGATTTTGTTTCACGAGAAGATCAAGAACCTTTGAAAAAGAAGCCGAAAGTTAATTTATGAAGTTATTTCGATGAGGTTGTGTCTTCACCTATCAAAAATAGTAAGAAAAGTTATCAAAAAGAATTAGAGCCACGAGTCAGTCGCGACACGAACCCTTTTGATTGAGGTCGCCATAATGGTGAAAGATTCTCGAAACTACTGAACAGCTGGGTTTTGCTGCGCGCCGCCTGACGTCACCGGGTCTCGATCCCGGGGTAGATGGATTTGTAGTCAGCGATGCTAACCACTACACCACCGAGGCGCATATGTATATATATATATATATATATATCGTAAAGAACGACGCTTGTATAGGAGAACATTCCGCGCAAGATGAGAAGAGAGAACGAACAAATGAAAAAATGAGGTAACCACCCGGGAAACGAACCCGGGATCTTCCGATTGCCGGTCAGATATGATAACCATTACACCACGGGCCTCACTCGAACAAATGCCGTAATTCCTCTACCTCATTTTTCATTTTTTCATTTGTTCGTTCTCTCTTCTCATCTTGCGCGGAATGTTCTCCTATACAAGCGTCGTTCTTTACGTTATTTATACTGCGTGTTCTTTGCAGTTGAAATATATATATATATATATATATATATATATATATATATATATATATATATTAGGGTGAGCCACACATATATGGTAAAAATTTAAAATGCACAAATAAGAGCTCCTGATGCATTTTCTCATTCCTTATGTGGAAAAAGACCTCAGACCGGGTGGCACAAATTTGAAGAAATTGACCACCCCAAACTGTATATAATGATACTAAGGCTTCGAGTTGCGCCACCTCTAAATATGCACGAATCGATCCAGTTTTTTTAATTTCCAACATCGTTAGTGGTTTTGGAATATGGGCAAATGTCATCAGAAATATATTTTTCATTTTCATTTTTTTTGGACCACCCTACTGGACACTGCGTTTGAAAGATTAGACGTCATAGACAGGGTTAAACATGGATTGAACAAGATTGTTCCAGAGTTGACTGGTAGAGTAGATGAAAGATTAAAAATACCGATTAACCTTTGCATTAGAGAGTTGGACAGCAAAGGAATGAGAATGTGTCGAAAAAGTTTGGTACTGCGTGCTCTCCTTAAAGGAGGAGACACGCAGTTAGAGAGTTTAGAAGAGCAGTGGCTATTATAATATAGCGATAGTAAAGAGAGAGAGTAAGGCAACATTGCGGCGGAGAGGGATTGAAGACAGTAAGAGGTGGGGAATTGATGAGACAAAAAGCCTTTGATTCCACCCGGTCAAATAGAGCTGTGTGGGTTGAACCACACCACACATCAGAAGCGTACTCCATACAGGGCAGGCCCGTAGCCAAGGGGGGGGGCCAGGGGGGTCAAAGCCCCGCCTGGAAAATAATATGCCCCCCTCTGGGAAAACCAACCGCAACGGCGTTCCATGCTAAAAAACGCCAAAGCCAACTTGTTTTACTTGCCTTTGAAAATAAGAGAACGAAGCAAATAGACATGTTTGAATTCCTAAAGAATTTCGCTAAAAAAACTCGCCGCATACAGTTATTCTAAAATTAAAAAAACTTAAAGATTTTTATTTACACTAAATTTAGACTAAATATTATATTCTATAACCCAATATGCCTATCTATATGTATCGGTTTGATCATTTTTTTTTATTTAGCCTACGGTGTTTTACTTGTTAATGTTTTGAATGTAATTTTCTGCAGTATATTTCGATATTCACAAAAAATGACATTAAATTTTTTCATTGTACCCCCTGTCAATTTCTCCGCCCCTCCTACTGATGATTTGGTCTGGCTACGGCCCTGATACAGGGGCGGACAAGACCCCTGTACAAAGACAGCAACTGAGTGGGGGTAAAGAAACTGCGGAGCCGGTACAGTACACCTAACCTCTTCGAAGCTGTTATGGAAAGAGAGTACTGTATATGTGATCTTTCCAGGAAAGACCACGAGAAAAAGAAACGTCAAGAATGTTAACAGAAGCGGAAGGGTTCATTTGTGTATTGCTCAAGGTTACCTAAGGGGATAGATTGTGACGAGTAGACACATGAAGGAGCTGAGTTTTTGAGGCAGTGAAAGCCACAAGGTTTTCATTGCTCCAATTATATATATATATATATATATGCCCTCTCAGAGGTCCAGAGAGGCCCGGGCCACTTCCAGCTTTTGAGGCCTATAGCTAAACCCAATTATTACTTTCACTGCAAAACATTATATTCAAACCTGAAAGTTTCTAAATTTGAGGCCCCCCTTAAGCTTGAGGCCCAGGCCAAATGGCCCTCCTAGCACCCCCCCTCTGACAGGCCCTATATATATATATATATATATATATATATATATATATACCTAACGAACCCCCGCAAGGGGGTTCTAAGCTCGTGCTCTTGAGTGCTCTTTGTGCTCGTTTGTACGTGCTTGTTCCTGGAGGTTTCACGTGCGCCCTCCCGGCCCTAGCACCCAAGGATGATGGGGCTCGACCCTGCAGTCCTTGTCATCCTTGGTCTTTTTCCACTTCGACTGTCCCCTCCACCCTTTCTTTTTCCTCTGTCTTTCCTCTCACTTTTTCTTTGTTTTTCCGCTGAGATATGCCCTTTAAATAGAGGCGAATCGGTTCTTCCTAAAAAAAAAAAAAAAAAAAAAAAAAAAAACCTAACGAACGACGCTTGAATAGAAGAACATTCCGCGCAAGATGAGGAGGGAGAACGAACAAATGAAAAAATGAGGTAACCACCCGGGAATCGAACCCGGGATCTTCCGATCTGACCGGCAATCGGAAGATCCCGGGTTCGATTCCCGAGTGGTTACCTCATTTTTTTCATTTGTTCGTTCTCCCTCCTCATCTTGCGCGGATTGTTCTTCTATTCAAGCGTCGTTTTTTACGTTAATTATACTGCGTGTTCTTTGCAGTTGAAATATATATATATATATATATATATATATATATATATATATATATATATAGCACACCGGACAAAAAATTAGTCACCCCTCTCAGAATGTACCTAATAACGTGTGACGGCGCCTCTGGCCTTGATAACCGCACGAATCCGGCGAGGCAGAGACTCTACGAGGTTGTGCATGTACTGAACATCGATTTGCTGCCACTCGTTCATCAGCCGGTCCCGAAGTTCCGCCAGAGTCCGTGGGTGTCTATTCCTGCGCTTCACTTTCTGTTTCCAGCCTGAACAACACCTTCGACGCATTCAGGATTAAAGGCTTCATTGGACCTGCGATGTACTCGTCGCCTCCCATCATTGGAGAACAAACAAAAACGGGACTCATCGGACCAAATTACACGTTTCCAATCTGCCGCAGTCCAGTTTTTGTGCCTCTGAGCCCATTTATAACGTGCCAATTTGTGACTTGCTGTTAACAGCGGCCTCTTCCGTGGTACCCTGCTCCAGATGTCCATCGCATGCAGTTCTCGTCGCAATGTCCGTTCGGAAATTGGTCGCTGGAGAACCTCATTGGTTTCTTGGAGCAATTGTTCTCTGGTTTGAAAACGATTTGCAGTTACTAGACGAGAAACATGGCGGCGGCCCCTATTGTCGAGAACTGTTTTCCGGCCACAGTTACGCCGTCGATTGTCAGTTGATTGCGAACTACACCACTCTTTGTAAACTCGCTGGACAGTACGCGTTGACACACACAAATTGGGCTACTTCAGACATTTTGTGTCCGTGGGCTCTGCCAAACACGATGGCTCCTTTTTGCCACTGAGTAACGTCTGCCTCACGACCCATTTTGCAGACTATATCCAACACACACTTTGTTCTTCACCACCTCACGAAACAGATCTGATCCTGTGTGCTACGTCACCGCTACTTGTCACTTACCAATGCTACATCAGCGCCCTCTGTGTGACCTTGAACTTCCTACTATCGGTGCTATTAGGGGTGACTAATTTTTTGTCCGGTGTGCTTATATATATATATATATATATCATCGATGCATATATAGTTTAAATGGAAGTATGAAAAGTTAAACATCTTTTTACACAGAGCACCATTACGCCCATACGTCCATTTCAGGGTACAAACAGCTCGCAGTAGCATTGCCAAACAATTAGGGGGTCACAGTATTGACGAGGCTTTCGTACGTGGTTCATCACCACCAGTGAAAGCAACAATGCTCCGTGTTAGTCTCGTCAAAAGAACATCCATATCCGTATTCAATTTAATGCAATTTTCGTTAGTTTGTATTGTAAACACCCCAGTTATTATCAGTCGTGGTGCGTGATTCTTCAGGAGCAAGATGCACCGCAAGTTTGTATTTCCTCCTCAAGGCAGCACAAATTTACTTGTATCAATCACAGTCACATTCGTACTACCATAGGCTTGCTCTACACAAACTGGACCAAAAACCACAAGTATCTACAATCCGCAATATTATTATATATATATATATATATATATATATATATATATATATATATATATATATATATATACAGGGTGGCCCAAAAAAATGGCACCAAATTTGAGAAGTGATATCTCAATAACCATTGCAGCTAGGGACTTATTCCTTGATCCTGATTTTAAATGAAATTTTTCTATTCCAGACCCCTCAAGATGGGATTGAGAGAATCTGATAAGAACATTATACAAGCACTACGTGAAGAAAAAGGATATTCATTAAACAGAATCCTTTACGAATTTCCAAATAGAAATTGGAAAAAAAGAACTGTGGCACATTTTTTACAAAAACTTAAAGAAACCGGCAGCAGTCAACGGCGTCCGGGAAGTGGTCGACCAAAAGTATTAGAACGCCAGAAAACATTGAAAAAGTAAATGAAATGGTTTTAAGTCAAGAGGAACAACCGGGAACAAGTAAAAGTGAACGTGAAGTTGCGAAAGAAACCGGGATTTCACGTTCATCAGTACAGCGAATAATTCGAAAAGATCTTGGGTTGAAAACATTTAAGAGGGTGAAGGTTACTGCTTTATCGGAGCCTGTGAAAGAAAGACGTTTCCATCGATGTAAAAATCTATTGCGAAGATTTCGGTCAAATGAGTCTGTGAAAAAAATTTGGTTTTCTGATGAGAAACGATTTACGGTCGAAACACCACGAAATACCCAAAATGATCGGGTTCGTGCAGCAGTGGCGAGAAAAACTCATGTTGACCCAAAACGAATTTTGCTTGAAAAAAAACACTTTTCAGATTCGATAATGGTTTCCCTTGCAGCGTCATCTGAGAACAAAACATCCATCATTTTTATTCAGCGAGGCGTTAAAATTAACTCAATTTACTACTGTAATGACATTTTGTCTCCAATGTTGTCAGAGATCAAGGTGACGAGCACTGATTTTGTGTTCATGCAAGATGGAGCCCCATCTCATACAGCCAAGGAAACAATAACATTTCTCAATAATAATTGTCCTGGTTTTATCGAACCAAATAATTGGCCACCATGCAGCCCAGATCTAAACCCCATTGACTACTTTGTGTGGTCTGCCTTAGAGAGAGAAGTCTACCATGGTCAGAAAATCCGTGATGTGAACCATCTTCGTGAACGAATTCAGGCTGCATGGGAAAATCTCTCACAAGTGACGATCTCAAAGGCAATTTCAAAATGGAGGGCGAGATTACAGGCTGTGGTTGACCATAATGGAGGGCAGATTGAGCCATTTATTGAAAATTAGGTTTAACTTAAAACCACAGAACTTCGTTTAAAGACCGTAAATTAGAAGATAATTAATTAGAAAAAAATAAAATGAATAAATATAAATGCGCAACTTTTTCTTGTATATTTTTCTTATAAGCCAAATTTGGCATTACATGGGTTTATAACCATCAAGCTATTGAATAAGTATTTAAAGAGAAAAGAATTATCTTTCATTTGGTTGTTTTTTACAATCCCTAACTGCAATGGTTATTGAGATATCACTTCTGAAAATTGGTGCCTTTTTTTTGGGCCACTGTATATATATATATATATATATTTTTTTTTTCAATTCGTTTTCAGCAACAATAACAGCAGCAAATCATACCTCAACCACAAAGAAAAAACACCCCACCCCCCTTGCTTCGTCCACTATCTACGTTTTCAACTGTGTTCGCTGCAAAGCGAACTATATTGGCAGCACTATTCGCCAATAACAAAAGAGTGGACGAGCATCGCGGTATTTCTACTAGAACATCACAGCCTTTAAATAAACCTTCCAAATCAGCAATAAGGGATCACTGTTACCTTCACAACCACGCACTACTTCCCTCCAACTTCAAAATTATTAACTCAACCAACCAACTAACTGACCTCCACATTCTAGTCCCTTTACATACTCAGTATTAAACCAACCCTCAACGACGATACTCTCATACCTTACCACCGAAAAGAAATCCGCCATCACTACGTCTGGTTCCAACTTTTCTAATATGGATTCTTCCACCAACCAATCATTCCAACCTTTCGTTCAATTAGTCCCTCACCCCCCCGATAATGCCCTGGTAAAACTCTTCTCAATTTCGATTCACCTTTTAACCGTTTTATATTTTGACGATTGACCACACTCCTACATTTTATATTATTTTATTTTTAATTAATTAAATATAACCCGTAATTATACTATTAATTATCACACGTTTATTTAAATATATTGAATGTGGACAAACCCTTCAATCAAGTTATATATATATATATATATATATATATATATATATATATATAGGGTGGCCATAAAGTCTGGAATCATAGGATATAGTAAGATAATGTTTTTCTCCGCTGCAGATAACCCACAGTCCTGAGAAAAATGTCCTATGTTCCAGACTTTATGGCCACCCTATATATATATATCATTCCTGTTGCAATTTTCCAACACATGTTCATAACCACTGTTGTCTCATACACGTTTTCATATTTTTTTTATAATCGTGCTCGGATTTTTGGGGCCCCCTTCGTGTGGGGGCCCTAGAGCAGCTGTTCCAGCTGCACAATAGTAAATCCGGCCCTGGAGGAAATGAAATAGTTATAAAAATAATGCCAAAAATGGCAACACTAATTGTTTCCCCTTATTTTCCGCAACACTTGCTGTCGGTTGGGCTCCATTCAGGGGCGCCAGGTTGATCGAAAAGTCGCACATTTGGGCTACTTTAAACCTACACGATTCTCGAAATAAAGTTCTGTGAATTGATACTTTGTTTGGCTATTTTGAAACTCCGCAGTGTGAATTTTGAGTCACATTTACCATAATTGGCTAATTCTATTTATGGTAAATATAAGCACACACACACACCACACAATATATATATATATATATATATATATTATATATATATTATATTATATATATTTTTTTTTTTTTTTTTTTTTTTTTTTCTGGAAAGAAAGTCCGCCATTCCGGGCACGATTTAACGGTGAAAAACAGCAACAAACGGCCGTATGATGTGGGCTTTAAACCAAAATTAAATTAACATTCGGACACTGTTCCAAGGTTTACCAAGGTTGAGTAGTTTAAATTCTTTTAATTCAAACGTCCCTTTGGACCCGGCAAAAAAGGAAAAGGGAAGTAGGCTATACTTAATTTATGAATTAACTCATTATTATTATTATTATTATTATTATTATCCCTCAGAATAAATCGAGAAACTACTTTTGTTTTTACGTAGCAAGGAGGGGCCAAGGGCGAGCGTCTGCAGAAAATGCCCCCTATGTAAGAAGGAAAGAGCTGAAATCAAGGTCTCCGAAGCTCATAACGCCATCATTTTTTATATAAATTTTGAAAAGATTGTGTAGTATGTAAAATGCACGTATGCGAAATGAAGAATAGAGGAAGTAGTGTTTGTTTGAGAACGTGCTGGACTGCTCATACATAGGGCGGATGAGACGAGGAAAAAAATCGGCTGATAGGGACAGTGACGGAAGAAATGGGAGTTCCAGCACTCCCTGTCTCCTGCCTAATGTCCATCCCGGAGTACTTCCCTGGTCGACTGGTGTCTACAACCTCCTCCTAATACTCATAACCTTATAAGTGATCCTACTCCTAACGATAAACGCTTTTAGGAGTTAGCAATCCTCCCTCTTGCTGGCTCATACTTCAGGAAGTTAGTAAAATAAACCTACAGCTTAACATAAAATAATTGTGGTCAAAGTAACCTAATACTGGAAAAAGAATTGAGTGAACTGTATCTTAATTTAAGACGCTTTGTACTGTTGGGATATGGCTATGATTACAGAGAAAGTTATGGTACGAGATTCACGGTGTGATTGACCAGAATTAGAGAGAGAATTAAGAGTGGTTGCAACTACTGTAGAAGCAGCCTTATATATCGGGTCACGATTATACCAAAATTTTATAGAACGCAGACATTTCATCCAAAAAATTTGGCTATCAAAAGCGGAATTATGTATGTATTGTATACACTATGTATACATGTATGCCTTTTACTATCGAAATAAATTCAACAATATATTTCTTACAAGTGCGTAAGATCCCGCTGCAAAATATATACGCTCGCCTATCGCGTATAATACATACAAACTCTTTTAGGGCCTATGTAAAAGTATCACAAAAACGCAGTTAACCGCACTGGCTTCTAAATATTTAAAGACTCGCATTTAATAATGAAAAAAATAATTTTTAATTCTATGTTACGAAGTCATTTCCATTTTGTTACACTTAATTTTAATAAAAATGAATTATTCACTCGTTCACTGTCGCATAAAATTTTAATTAAATAAAATGTAACCAATGTTGAATCTCTAACAACGAATATTTTAATAAACAAATGGGCGGAGCCTATATTGTTACGAAACCAATATCTAGTTGTTCCACGCTCGCATTATAACATGTAAATAAATTCATACAAACGACTTTGAACAAAAAATTTTAAGCCAGAGAGACCTTAACATTTACTTTCAACTAAAGAGTCACTCGCATTTTGAGTGCAGCTTCACAAATTTGGTCTCATTGGATTTGGGTGAGAAGCTACAAATTTTGATGGGTGTGGTATTTTTGTAAATTTGCTACTGACTGGCTTTTCCTCGATTTCACAGATATGAAATTTTGTACAAACGTGGTCTGACTAGATATTGGTAGGCTTTGCTGTTACTATTCAAATGAGTCCGGCGGATCTTGGTACACGCTCTGATTGGTCGGATGAGGGCACGTATTTCATGCGATCAAAAAGTGTTCCAAGAACATTTTCGAAAGTTAAGAAAAATAATGAAGGTGTTTTGTTTGATTGGATTGTTTAATGGCAGAGGGGACTTACGGCTTTGCGTGGGATCTGTAACATGGTTGGTACATAATCTTGGCGCGGAGGACGGTCTCTTATCCAACTACTGCTTAGACCATTTAAAATTATGAGTACAAATTACAGTTATTTGAAGAAAGGTCTAATTAGTAAACACTACATAGATTTTCTTCAACCTAGTCTATCCTAGTCTTTAGGCCCTTAGGGGCCTTCTTAAATACCTTGGAACACTTTGAGAGCGCGTCAACACAGATTACAGCACTGTGTAATATATCCTTACGAAATAGTAAAGAATCATGTCTGAAAATATTTGTCAATTTCACAGAACTGGGTTAGAGATTACGAGTTGTCCAATAAGGGATTAAAACGGTGAGTTAGAGGCTACGCATTGTCCAGTGTGTGTCCAGTCTGGAATCCGAACCACGCCCCACCACGGGCGGTCAGAAATTACAAAGTCCTCGCCTGGACCCGCCCTCACGACCTCCCGATCAGCAGCAGCAGAGCGTCTTAAACGCTAGGCTACCCAGGGTACCCATTTATCTACCAACCAATTTTTTTTATCGTGTGGAAGGCTGAACAGCTGGGTTTTTGTTGCGCGCCGTCTACCGTCACCGGGTTTCGATCCCGGGGCCGATGGATTCGTAGTCAACGATGCTAACCACTACACCACCGAACCGAGGCGCATTATTACTCTAATTATATATATATATATATTATATATATACAGTAAAGAAATTCTTCAGTAAATTCAAATTCCTCTTAATTCCTCTTAATGAATGTAACAGCAAAACTGAGCGAAAACTCCTTCAAGCATCTTACCTGAACTTCTGCACGGCCAGGTGACCTTCCTTTGAGTATTGTCTGGTCAAGTGACGCAACTGACGTATCTGAAACCCGTAACAAATGAGTCACAAGTTCGGTGACGCGAACACTCGCTTTCCGGGAGAGCAGATACGATTCTCTTCCGCTGTTATCGTCAATGGCAACGAATCTCCCGTACACCTGTTAAAGAGAGAGAGAGAGAGAGAGAGAGAGAGAGAGAGAGAGAGAGAGAGAGACGTCAATACAGTGACAACCAAAAAGAGGTGCGTGTGTAATGCATGTGTACAAGGGCTCCTGGTGATTATATTATACCTGGACTGGCGTTTGTTGATATCTGATGGTACAAACTGCAGAAACTCCAACACTCAAACCTCTTTGATCATTCTGTTCGCCCTTGGGGTTATAAGGGTGAGGCGAAGGCGCCTTAGGGGCTTTCCACCCCTTCATTTGAGATAATTTCGTGTCTTCGACAAAAACTTCTAAGGGAAATTCGGGCATCCAAACGGTAAACGAGGCTGCTCCGGACCTTTGGCCGTACTTGGCAACCACTGTGGCATTATGCGATCCACGCACCTCGGAACCATCCAAGTAAACGGAAGTACATGATGATGACACCTTTAATTATGGGAATATTATCAACAGAATTAGTGAAAAAGCAATAAAGTGGGAAGCTAGGACCTAGTGGGGTTCGAACCCATGCCATCCAGAACTTCCCCCAAAAAGGCTCGTTCAGGCGAGGCCAATATTCATCCTGTTTCACCAGGCTCCATTCAACTTCCTCGACATTATAGAGCACAGGAATGCGTGCAAGAAGTGCAATAACCGTACTTAAAATTCATTTATAAAATAATAGATTATTTAGAAGTATTTTTTGCAAAATTTTTAACCAGGATTGTTTAAAGACTCGCAATTTAAAAGGAAAAAAAAACCTGCTAAACTGATAATAATAATAATGTTTTTGAGGGTATTTAAATGCAGAGAAACACCTTAATCTAGCAAAATGGTAAGGCCAAGTCGAGATTCGAGTGCAGAACCTTGAAATTAACAGCCTGGCACTTTACCACTAAGCTACCTTCACTGATTCCTTGAATAATAAACGTTTGTATTGTTAAGTAATCTTTCTTCAACCTATTAAAATGCCACTGGTTCTTGTTAGATATGAGGTTAAGTGACGTTAGGTCCGATTAGTAATTGGATGGCTGACCGTCCTCTGGGTTCAAATGACATAGCAACCCGTGGTTCAGATTCAACGTAAAGCCGTAGGCCTCCCCCCCCCCATGTCACGTGACATATGCTGTTACGAAGGGGGTTAAACACCCAAAATATTATTATTAACTCCCATACTTACTCGCCATATCTAAAACAAACTTTAAATGAACTTTAACAAGATCACGATAAAACGTCTCACTGCTTTTGTCAACGTGTCTCGTAACCTTTGACGAGGTCCGTACCCGGAAATACTCAATACTGACTGACGTCCAACAGTATTTATTTCTTCGCCATCTTAAATGTACGTGTGTTACGGGGAATCCGCGTAACTAGGGGCTACTTCATGAAATCCCTAAAATGTTCAGAGATTTCATGTAAGGTTACGGAAAAATTATTGAATGCCCTTAGGCAGTGGTGGGCACCGTTAACCAAAAAGTTAACTTCGATAACGATAATCCGTTAACCCCAATTTTTAACTCCGATAACGATAATCTGATAATTTTACTACAAAGTTAACGGAAGTTAACGATAATCCGTTAACGATAACTATTTATTTACTAACATTTAAAAAAATCAAGGAAAAAAGCTTTAAAACCCATAGAAAATGTTTATTTATGCAAAATCCAACAATAAATAGGTATTTAACTGTATTTTTATCAAGTTTTGCAACTTTTTTGCTTAACGTTTTTTTTAATTTTTAATAAAAAATGTACTGATTACATGTTTTGAAACCCTTGTAACCACTAACCATTAACTAAATTTTAATTTACCAGAGAATTATTATGGCGGGAACTGAAAGGTAAAATTAAATTTTAGGCACATTTATTAAAGACTATGACACAATGTGCTGGTTGCCCTTCAGAAAGACCAACTTCTCAAAGTTAGGCCCAACTGCCAGTCTTGACCTCTTGGGCCTCCCCAACCTCCCTTGCGAGATCTGGAAGCAGACTGAAGTTATGGCGGTTTGAATTCATTCGCGGAGCGGTGATCTTCCGTGAATGACTCCTCGCAGTTAACGTGTTAACGGACTTTAACAGACTAAATATCGAGTTATCGGAAGTTAACTGGTCCGATAACGATAAATGAAAATTAACTTCCGTTAATAGTCCGTTAAAAAAATTAACTGTTATCGGATTAACGCTTTAGTGCCCAACACTGCCCTTAGGTTAATTGAATGCTCGGGTAGGTCACCTGTACGCCCTTGACGATTGATTAAGTTAAGTCGTGATATTTTCGTCAAAACTAACGAAAATATCACGACTTAACCTTACGTGAAATCCCTGAACATTTTAGGGATTTAATGAAGTCCCTAGTTACACAGATTCCCCGTAACATATACAGGGTGTCCCAGAAGTCTGGACTCATAGGGAAAATAGACATTATATTTTTAAAGCGAAACAAACACATTTCTAATGTCAGTTTCACATATTTCAGGGAAGAAAATATCCTGATGGTTCAGTATACCAATCGAGAGAAGGGAAAAGTGGTATTGCTACATATTTCCGGAAAAAGCCAGAGGGAGGCATGTCAGTTACTTCACGAACGTACCTCCCTCTGACTTTTTCTGGAAACGTGTAGCAATACCAGTTCCACTTTCTCTTGATTTGTATACTGAGCCATCAGGGTATTTTCTTTCCTGAAATATGTAAAACTGACATTAGAAATGAGTTTGTTTCCCTTTAAAAATATAATGTCTATTTTCCCTATGAGTTCAGACTTCTGGGACACCCTGTATACGTAAAGCACCACAACAAAATGTACTAAATGTAACAGCTCTGTACCGTTATTAAACACTATTAGTTTAACCCCACAACGAGGGTGGACAGTGTCGTACTGTAACATTCTTTGGTGAATTCTTTCTTTTTCGCCCCCCCCCCCCTTTTAAACTGTTTATTAAAAAATTTCCAGTTTTCAAACATTCAATTCTTATAAACAATTTAGTTACAATTTTCATTTTCTTAAAAATCTAAAATCACGAACAAGAAAACCAAATTAAAAATCAAATTTTAAAGTATAGCTTTTCTTATGTATTTTCTTTCGGGGAAAGAGACTTTATTTTTCGTTACCAGATTATAATCGTATCAACGACGATAAAATTCAGAAGGAATTATTTTTGGTGTTAGTGTTAAAAAAAAAAAAAAAAAAAAAAAATTTTTTTTTTTTTTTTCAATTGCTGGAACAAATCCAATCTTTAATTACTTAAGGGAACGTTAGCATTTCTCTTAAATTCTTTAGTGTCGAAAAATTTTACGAATTTTATGTTTAAAAATTGGAAATCTGGACATTAGCCAACCCCGATGATAAAAATTATGGAATAAAGTGTCATTTAATCCTAGCATATTAATGTTTTACTGTCTCTCATATAATCTTCATAAACTTTGATGCATTTGGTAGAATGATTATATATATATATATATATATATATATACAGGGCTATTTAAAATGATTCATCCGATTTCAACTGAGAATACTTCCGTACCTATCAACCGTGCATCAACTGGGCATACACCACATGAAAGAGGAAATCTCCGAGTTTTACAAGATAACCGCGAGAGGGCTCCAAAGTCACGCCGTGGCCTAGCCTAGCAACAAACAGTCAGTGTGAAAATGGCGTCCGCACAGCAGAAGGCGTTTTGTGTGTTGCAGTTTTCGAGCTGTAAATCGGTCACCGGATCTTACACCGTGCGACTTCTTCCTTTGGGGGTACGTTAAGGATACTGTGTACGTGCCACCGTTGCCCACATCTTTGGATGAGCTCCTAACTCGCATTGTTACTGCCGTAGAGTCAGTGACAACGGACATGCTGGAGCGAGTATGGGAGGAATTCGACTATCGTGTCGACGTTGCTCGTGTAACTAGGGGAAGTCACATAGAGCATTTATGAGGTGAGAGACAAAATTTGGACAGTTTTTCTTTTGGTTGATGTATCACAAATCACTCTGTATTTGTAACATTAAAAAATATTCTCATTTGAAATCAGGTGAATCACTTTGAATAGCCCTGTATATATGATGTAAACCCACAAGGAAAAAGAGAAATGATTCCAAGGCCTTTCGTGTATTCAGAAGTACACCTCGTCAGGGAATTAAGGGAGAGCAGGCGAGAAGCCCAAAATATATATACAGCGGGGCGGAAACAAAAAAATTAGCACATAATTAACAAGACTTAACGAGAGGCAGAAGAAATTTAAACAGGATAATGTCAATTTTATACATTCCCGCACTGTTATTGAAACTATTTTTAGAATGGATAAATGCACATTATAGAATATTTCTTTCAATTATATCTCTGTTTTTAACGAGCGCTTTACATATATATATATATATATGTGTGTGTGTGTGTGTGTGTGTGTGTGATTTTTTAAATGTGACACTTTAAAAAGTTTGTATTTTTTATTAACTGAAATGAAAAACCTAAAATTGTTACTGTACCTTCTCTACACATGGGGAATTAGTCCCCTAGTTTGCTAGTGCAAAACATGCTCTATGTGATGTACTCAAAGCTAACATTAGCTTTTTGCACACGAACAACAAAATTATGCAGTACTCTGGACAGAGTATCTGTTGAAATATGAGAAATTTCTTGTTCAATGAATGGTTCCAATTCTTCTGTTGTACAGATTCTGTTCAAACTCTCTCTCTCTCTCTCTCTCTCTTGAATAACCTCGCGGATAAAAGTCACATCTGATGTTGGTGGCTAACATATTCATTTATCATAAACCGCAGGAAATCTGCTGGACACGACTTTTTCGTCGAAAGTATCGTGTAACTATCCTGAGTTGAGAGTACATCACATAGAGCATGTTTTGCACTGGACGACTAATGCTTCATGTGTAGAGAAGGTACCACTAAAAATTTCAGGTCTTTATTTCAGTTAATAAAAAATACAAACCTTTTTAAAACCTTTTAAACAATCACCCGATATATATATATATATACAGTATATATATATATATATATAATATTATAAGGAAGGGCAAAGATTGTACAGTGTGTACGATTGTGAGATGCATGTACGTGTAGTGAGGAATAGAAGGAGAAGTGTGCGTTTGAGAGCATGCTAGACTGCTCAAAAGGTAGATGAGACACGGAAAAAGGTCAGCTAAGGAGGACAGTGACAAGAGAAATGAGAGTTCCAGCACTCCCTGTCTCCTGCCTAACATTCCCTATGGAGTACTTCCCTGGTCGATTGGTGTCTACAATCTCCTCCACGATCTATAATTTCGCTCACAAATAATATATATATATATGTATATATTTCACAATTAAACACGTGAAATGAATGAATGATGCAAACACACAAGGAAAAAGGAAAAAGGAAAATTATTTAAATTATTTTTAAAATGGATAAATGCACATTTTAGAATATTTCTTTCAATTATATCTGTTTTTAACGAGCACTTTATATATATATATATATATATATATATATATATATATATATATATATATATATATATATATATAGTGATTGTTTAAATATGTGACAGTTTAAAAGGTTTGTATTTTTTATTAATTGAAAAAAAAACCTGAAAGGCCTTGGAATCATTTTTCTTTTTCCTTGTGGATTTGTATCATATATATATATATATAAGGGATGCTAATGATATAAAAAGTTGACATCCGCAGATGCGGATGCGGGTGTTCCGCGAATGTGGGTGCGGATATTTGCAACATCCCTTATATATATATATATATCAACGGTAACGGTGCCAAATGTAACCTAACTTAACAGACTTTAACTTACCTTGCGTAACCTATTCTAACGTAAAGTGACCTAACCTAGTATGACCTAACAACCTAATTTAAGCTAAAATGATCTGGATTTAATGGTGTGTTACGTAAATCTGGAACAATCATATGGGAGCATAGTAATTTTTATCTGGCCTAAAGGAGTTCCTGCAAATAGTTAGGATTCACAAAAGACAAGAGTCTTAGGCCATAGGAGCTAGCGGAAGAACTTTGGTAAATAGTTTGGGCACCTTTAAGGCAGCTTCGTCAGTACAAGAGCAAGAAGACTGCAACGTAACGTCAGCTACCTTCCCCGCCTGCGACACAATAAGAACCTTCATCGCTCGGGACACTTGACGACCCGTAAGCACCGCCGTGTTCACCACAGACCAACTCTGTAACATCAAAATTTGGTTAAGACGCCGTTCTTAAATAATTTTTATTCAATTTATATATACAGGGTGTAACAAAAGTGTAGCCCCATGTAAAGTGACAAATACATCAATAGTAAAAGGTTATACTGCATCGCACGTCGTTGTTTCGTTGACGTAAGCTACTACGGGCATTGCATGGGTAGCATTTAAAATTGAACCAACTATCATAGTTGCGCACTCTTAAGGCAAAATGAGGTATGGTACCATCCTGTTGAAACCAGAAGTTTGCTCTGGAGTTAAAAGGCATGTTGTTCAAATGAGGTACCAAAAGGTCAAAACCTCACGTAAAATGGCTACAGTAGTACATAGGAGTAACAAGACTAGCTCCACCTTGTTGCGTATGTGAGGCTTGTACAGCTACTGTATGTCCAAAAGTTTCGTATCACCTTAGAATTTTTTTGGAATAAGAAATATTAACAGAAATTACCTATGAACGTCATTGATTTATTTTGAGTACTGATAATGAACGTAGCAACACTAGTCAAGATTTGTGAATTTTCTCAAAAATATTTGGTGTAATTATCATTTGTTATATTAGATATAATGTCAAACTTTCTCATTTTTGCCAACGTTTTCATAAGTATATTAAAACTAGAAAGTGGTACGGAATTCAATACAAGCAACGGTACGTCATTGCTCAATAGTAGTATGCAGGTTCCATTTGGGTTTATCAATCAAACTTAAAAAGTTAGGGGGTGATGCAAAACTTCTGGTCATAACTGTATATGAAGTTAGTAGTTTTTCTGATGCTTTCTTTTAATAAATCTCTCTCAATACTGGATTAGAAAACAGTCAAGACGCACGAACCAACATAGCCTCTCTTTCTCAAATACTTTAAGTATAAAAATTAGAATAGTATTTTTAAATTTCATACACTGTACTCTTGATTACGAATGTAAAGAAAAAAAAAAGTTCCCAAATTCGATCTAAAAAAGCTTAAAAATTGTCAAAACTAGTCGTCCGTTACGTTTCGATTTCTGAAATAATTTTCGCGTCAACTCTCCATTACGCAGATCTTTCAGAAAACGAATAAGCAAGAATGGGAAATCAGATATTTAATACAATTTTGTAAGGAAGAATTCGCAACGAGAAACGTTGACGAAAACGGTAACGGAAATTTTGCTTAATCCTCCGATCGGCTCACCATTTTGAAGAAAGAAATTCACAATTTGGGAATATTATATGGGATAGACAATAGTTACCCCTTTTTCTTTGATGTATTCAATCCGACGTGAATGCAACGAGTCTTTTGCTTATATTGAGATCCTAAATATATTCGGTCGAGGCTGCTTCAAAGTTGGATTCTATCTGCTTTGAAGATAGGTAGTGAGGGAAGCTATATTTTTGGAGCCTCTTTGAGAGTGACCCGTTGCCCACGTCGGGTTAACATCATGAAAAAGAAAAAATTATAGCGTTTGTCATTTACCATTACTTATTCGGACTATAGTGGATTTAATTTTCCTAGAAGAATTCCTTGTTCCATGTACGGTCTGTGTATGTATGTATATATATATATATATATGTGATGTAAACCCACAAGGAAAACGAAAAATTATTCCAAGGCCTTTCATGTATTCAGAAGTACACCTCGTCAGGGAATGAAGGGAGAAGGCGAGATGACAAAACTACACTCGTATACCTATGTACAGCGGGACAGAAAAATAAAAAGATTAGCACATGATTAACAAGGGTTAATTAGAGGCAAAAGGTATTTTAACAGGATATTGTCAATTTTATACATTCCCGCACTGTTATCGAAATTATTTTTTAAAATAGATAAATGTACATTCTAGAATATCCCTTTCAATTATATCTCTGTTTTTAACGAGCGCTTTAGAACTATCCCACTTGATACTTTGATTACATCTATACATATGGTTAAACAATGTATTACAATTATTTGCTGTTCTACACGCATATTTATGGTTTTACCCAAATGTCTAACGTTTTACCCCGTTTGACCTCTATATACTGAGTTACATTGTGTACATCCGATCGAATACACACACAACCAGAGCTGGGCAATAAATACATTGAATGTATTTAAATACTAAATACTAAATACATGGGAGAAATGTATTTAAATACTAAATACATTTTACGAATGTATTTAGATACTAAATACAAAATACATCAATTGTATTTAAATACATTTGTAAATACATTTTAAATACATACAAATTTTAACATATGCATTCACTAATTCATGTTTTGATAAATTTCTACTTTAGGGGACACGGTGAATTTCGAAATAAATACACCACTCGACAGATCAGACGATTTTAAAAGCTTTTTCATTAATGAATTTTCCATCGCAAATTGGATTGATTGCAACGAGTTAGTTACACAGGCCCACTTAAGGCACAGCCGTTTTGTACGATTATTCGGTCAATTTCAAGATATTTTTTGATGTCTAAAAAAACACTTACTGTCGTACTGTGCTAGTACAGAACGTGTATTAAACCAGTAAAAATATTTACATTTTTATATTTTGAGTATTTAAATACATTGTATTTAAATACTCATTAAAGTATTTAAATACATGAAAAACAATGTATTTATAAATACAGTTATAAATACACAAATGTATTTAAATACGTATTTAAATACAAATGTATTTAAATACTGCCCAGCTCTGCACACAACCAACCGCATTATCTGGGTTATTCTTTATTAGCCGTGATTTAACAGTATTATTATACTTAAAGACTACATTGATACCATTTGCTTTAAGTAAAGTGGGAAGATATTGAAAATTAACATGGTAAGGTAGGCTAAGGATATTTCTACGCTCAAATTCCTTTACAGTTACACTATTATAATACCTATTCTTGGCTTTCCTAAGACAGTTATCTAGAAATGAAAAAGGATAACATAATTTAGTACCAATATTCATGATATTGCATAACTCGGAATCTAAAAATTCAGGACTAACAACTCTCAATGCTCTAAGAAACATAGTACTGTAGAGAAAATATAAGATTTAATCGAGGGATGATGGTCAGAATAAAAAATGCACATAAGAGTTATTATTAGTAGGTTTACGAAAAAACTTCAAATTTGAACTGATTCAAGCATCTCCGAATTTTTAGATCCAGAAAAGATAGGCTTCCATCATTTTATTTTTCAACCGTGAACTTAATAGATGGGACTAAATTGTTGAGCCTACCAAGAAATAAGTCAACATCCAAATTGTTAGGCCAAAGGCATAAAATATCATCTTTATACCTGTACCAAACGAGGTTAAAATTAACATTCGTAGGCAAAATTCTACTCTCAAAAAATTCTGATATAAGTTAGCTAATATTAGTGAGAGGGGATTTCTCATCGCCAATCCAAACGACATAGCATAAAACTTATTTTCAAACTGAAATTTACAATCTTTGACACAAAGCTTAATTGACTCAATAAGAGTGTTGTGTTGAACAGGGAAAGAATATTCAGAGATCTAATCTTTTAAAAAATCAAGTAGGTCATCAACAGGGACTTTCATGAATAACAAGCATACATAAAAACTTACCAGTTTGAAATTAGGATCATTATGAAACTTCAATTTGTCAGCAAGATCCATGCTATTTACAGTATGTGACTTGGGAATGGCCAACAATACTGAATACTATATTGAGCGACCGCGATAGTACAAACCACTAAACAGAGACCACTGGAGGATGTTAATAAAATGTTTAACAGAAAATTAAGAGAAATATTAAAAAATAACTATAATGGGCTTTCTAAGTAGTGTCTTAGTATCAATCCGTCACTACTACATTTGTACGGTTTAGTAAAAACACAAAGTTAATAATCCCATGAGACCTATTGTTAGCTCACTAGGCTCCATAACCTATAAGCTATCTAAATGGTTAGTTAGTTTATTAACACTGTTAGTTGGCTCTATTTCCAAGTCACATATTGTAAATAGCATGAATCTTGTTGACAAACTGAAGTTTCATAATGACCCTAATTTCAAACTGGTAATTTTTGATGTATGCTCGTTATTCATAAAAGTCCCTTTTGATGACCTAGTTGATTTTTTAAAAGATAAGATCTCTTAATATTCTTTCCCTGTTCAACACAACACTCTTATTGAGTTAATTAAGCTTTGCGTCAAAAACTGTATATTTCAGTTTGAAAATAAGTTTTATGTTATGTCGTCTGGATTGGCGATGGGAAATCCCCCTCACCGGTATTGCTAGCTAACTTATATATGGAATTTTTTGGGAGTAGAATTTTACCTTCTATTGTTAATTTTAAACTTGTTTGGTACAGGTATATAGATGATATTTTATGCCTTTGGCCTAACAATTTGGATGTTGACTTATTTCTTGGTAGGCTCAAAAATTTAGTCCCATCTATTAAGTTCACGGTTGAAAAGAAAATGATGGAGGCCTATCTTTCCTGGATTTAAAAATTCGGAGATGCTTGAATCAGTTCAAATTTGAAGTTTTTCGTAAGCCTACTAATAATAACTCTTATGTGCATTTTTATTCTGACCATCATCCCTCGATTAAATCGTCTATTTTCTCTACAATACTATGTTTCTTAGAGCATTGAGAGTTGTTAGTCCTGAATTTTTAGATTCCGAGTTATGCAATATCATGAATATTGGTACTAAATTATGTTATCCTATTTCATTTCTAGATAACTGCCTTAGGAAAGCCAAGAATAGGTATTATAATAGTGTAACTGTAAAGAATTTGAGCGTAAAAATATCCTTAGCCTACCTTACCATGTTAATTTTCAATATCTTACCACTTTACTTAAAGCAAATGGTATCAATGTAGTCTTTAAGTATAATAATACTGTTAAATCACGCCTGATAAAGAATAGCCCGGATAATGCAGTTGGTTGTGTGTATTCGATCGGATGTACACAATGTAACTCACTATATGTATATAGGCCAAACGGGGTAAAACGTTAGACATTTGGGTAAAACAATAAATATGCGTGTAGAACAGCAAATAATTGTAATGCATTGTTTAACCATATGTATAGATGTAATCATAGTATCAAGTGGGACAGTTCTAAAGAGCTCGTTGAAAACAGAGATATAATTGAAAGGAATATTCTAGAATGTGCATTTATCCATTTTAAAAATAATTTCAATAACAGTGCGGGAATGTATAAAATGGACAATATCCTGTTAAAATATCTTTTGCCTCTAGCTGTACATAGGTATATATGTTTGTCATCTCGCCTTCTCCCTTCATTCCCTGACGAGGTGTACTTCTGAATACACGAAAGGTCTTGGAATCATTTTTCTTTTTCCTTGTAGATTGCATCTTTCATTCATTTCACGTGTTTAATTGTGAAATTCATCCCACATATACGCGACTTGAGACACCCTGTATGTATGTGTGTGTGTGTGTGTGTGTGTGTATATATATATATATATATATATATATATATATATATATATATATATATATATATATATATATATACACAGGGTGTCTCAAGTCGCGTACCATAGGCTTCATTCAGATTTATAAGGTTTACGAGTCGAAATGGTTTATAAGTGATGTTTAATTACAATATATGTTCGACTAATAAAACTAATAGTATGTACAGTTAATCAAAAAGCTATCTTAAAATAATTAACTTGAATGAAGCTACATTAGCCAATGGTGCGCGACTTCTGACTTCCGAGACACCATTGGCTAATGTAGCTTCATTCAATTTAATTATTTTAAGATAGCTTTTTGATTAACTGTACATACTATTAATTTTATTATTCGAACATTATCAAACACATATTGTAATTAAACAATTTCGACTCGTAAATTTGAATAAAGCCTTTGGTGCGCAACTTCTGACACACACACACACTAACTAACTATATATATATATATTATATGTTACAGTCAAAGTGTGTAACCAGCCATTTCGCGTAATGACTAAAATCTTCAGCCATTACGCGAAATAGCTGAAATTCCACCTTGGTCATTTCGTGAAATGGCTAAAATGACTTTTGTCATGAATTCATAGAAATAACAAACATCACAATAAAATTGCAAACCTTTATTTAACTAACTAAATCTGCTAAAACATACATACATCCACAGGTCTGTTCAAATAAGTGAGAAACACTCTTCAAATACACATTTGAACACATTTGAATTTTCAATATAGAGATTTGCAAATGCTAACCGGGCCTTCAATGTTATTCCGATGTCCGCCATTGAAGGCCCGATTAGGTCAACTGTATGCTCTTGACAATTGGTTAGGTTAAGTCGTGTTATTTTCGTTAAAACTAGAAAATAACACAACTTAACCTAACCAATTGTCAAGGGTATACAGTTGACCTAACCAGGCAAATGATCTTGTACGAAATGACGAAGGAGGAATTTCAGCCATTACGCGAAATGGCTGGTTACACACTTTGACTGTAATATATATATAGGGTGGCGCAATAGTCGCGCATCATAGGAATTTTGAGTGTTGATTATAATATATTATTTTTTTTCTTTTTGGTAGGGGATGACTACGAAATGAACAATAGACGAGAGGGTGAGCTTCGTTTTAATGAATGGAATACCAGGTACAACAAATCGATGAATGGGTACAGAATTTAAATTCTGTACCGATTCATCGATTTGTTTTACCTGGTATTCCATTCATTAAAACCAAGGTCACCCTCTCGTCCATTATTAATTTCGCAGCCATCCCCCACCTAAAAGAAAAAAATAATACAGGGTGCGGCATAAGTCGGTTTACCGAAAATAATGGAATCACCTTGTGAAGAATAATATTTATCATTTACTACAGAAATTATTCAAAGTGTCCTCTATCATATTCAAGACATACGTTGCATCTTTGAACCACTGAACAACAACTAGGGCAGCACAGTTCTTTGTTATTATTCAACGTCTCGAACTCTTGGCGTATCAAAGTCTTCGTGTGATCGAAGTCCCGAGGTTTCTGGCCGTAAACTCTGTCTTTGATTATCCCCCAGTGAATAATCACTGTGATGTGATTATTCACTGTGGGGTATAATCAAATATAGTCAACGGCCAGAAACCTCGGGACTTCGATCAGACAATGACTTTGATACGCCAAGAGTTCGAGACGTTGAATAATAACAAAGAACTGAGCTGCCCTAGTTGTTGTTCAGTGGTTCAAAGATGCAACGTATGTCTTGAACATGATGGAGGACACTTTGAATAATTTCTGCAGTAAATGATAAATATTCTTCACAAAATGAGTCCATTATTCTCGGTAAACCGACTTATGCCGCATCCTGTATATTAAACACTGAAAATTCCTATGATACGCGACTTTTGCGCCACCCTGTATATATATATATAATTGAGGTCGCGCGTCTTAAAGTACCTAAGCGCCACCATAGGCGAAAACGTGTTTTTGATGGATATCACTATTTTCACCCTTCCTTTATCGCGTGGTTTAGGTTATAATGACCTTACGACACTAGAAGTATGGTTGAAAACCTTATGAAGCGAACTACTTTTTTCACCTCTATCGCCAGCCAAAAGTTCACCCAAAGTTCGGCATAATAAGAAAATAAAAAAATAAAAAAAATATATATAAAATATGAAAATCTATTCCAAAAACTCATCAACATCTCCATTAGCATACTTAGAACTCTAATTTAGCCAAAAATGAACGTTCTAGCTCAATTAATAACAGAGATACTATTGCCAGAATATTGCTGAACTTTGGAGACGATTTCTGACGAATTTTAATTTTGGCGCTTAGGTACCTTAAGACGCGTGACCCCTTTATATATATATATCTATATATATAATATATAATATATATATATATATATATATATATATATATATATATTATACACGCCTGTCGTAAATGCAAATTTTATTATGGGCGGCAAGCGTCCTTTTAATAATAAAATTTGCATTTATGATAAAGTGTTCAATTTTTTTATTTTATTTTATTCACATAAATTTGAAGTCGAAGTTCCTCCCTGTCTGTTCGCAGGAAGAGAAATGTCTGTTGTGGAAGGCGAAACAGAAATTGAACGAATTATCCCGTATCTGACAGACCTCTATCGATGTCAGTCTGCAAATCTCTTGTCAAATGGAATGCGTCCTGTTGAAACCTTGTTCAACATAGTGACGTAATTCATTTCGAGGGCGGAAATAAATTATGGTTACGTAATTTAAGTAAATTCCAAATTCTCTTACGAATTCTAACAACAATCTCGGGGAATAAAGTTCGACTACAAACGAAATTGCTAAACAAAAAAAGAAAAACCATCAAAAAATTACCAATTGGTGATATCGCGTTTTTCTTCGAATACTTTCTTCGTTTTTGGGGGGGGGGGGGGGGGGGGGGGGGGGGGGTCAGTAATAAAATTTCGAAAACAGACCCTAACAATTATTGATCAGTAATTTTTTATACTTTTTTACAAAGTTTCTAGACGAACTTTTTTCCCAAACTGTAGGCTACCTGCATAAACTTTTCCCTCAAGAATTTTGAGATAAATTTATATTTTAAAAAGGGTTATTCCTAAATCGTTCGTAGTTTTGGCATTTCACGCAAAGATACGCTGTTGAAATTTAAAATATTTAAAGAACACGTTTTTGCATACACGGTGTTCCATAAGTTCCTTTACCCCCATGTACGAGTAATATATATATATATATATATATTATATATATAGATATATAGTACATATATAAGGGTTCAGGGGTAGAGGGACTTATGGGACACACTGTAGATTACTCAATGCACTAATGTTTAGGGAAGATATTTTACGTTAATTAAATCTCGTAATTAACAGAGTATTTATATAATGCGCGAAAACCTGATGGACAGGGTGGGCCATAAGTCGCTTTACCGAAGTGAGTTTCATTATAATAATAAGGCAAAGCTACTTATGGTCCACCTTGTATATTAATGATGGTCGTATTTTAAATTTAAAAGTTGGCAAATATTTAAGCGGCCATTTGCAATTCCTTTCGAGCAATTATGGTAAAAGAAACTCGCTTTAAACAAAACGAATACAATTGGGAAACCGTTTACAACAGTTAAACGAATAAGGCGTTTGTCGTAAATAATGGAATTTACCCGACTACAGGATTAATAGGGACGTGGCACTATGCATACATACATACATACGTGTGAAGACAATATTTAGAATCGAAGGTAGGACACGTTTATTGATCAGTGGTTCGCCAAGACACGCTTAAAACCAGATTTGAAAACACATACACAGTGAATAATAATAATAATAATAATAATAATAATAATAATTACAGTTTCCCCGAGACAGTGTTCTTAAAACCAAATTGAAAACAGATCCAAATACGTGCAGTGAATATACATTTAACGTTATATAAAGACGATATTTTATGTTCATTGCAATCGAAGCAGCTTATACTGTAGTAGTTTGCTCAATGTTATTTTCATTATATCATAGCCGAGCTTATTTGACCTTCATTATCGTTCTATGACCCTCCGGCATTCATTCAATTAGGGATAATGTCGCTCCCTTAATGGGATGCGCTCCAAATTCGTAATTATGCAGACGACATTCAACGGTATTTGCACTAGCGAACTCCCACTCTCTCTTCTCTATACGAGGACCAGATGTAAGAAACTACTTTACCGTGAAACTCGGCTTTCGAACAGATAATAACTCACTTCCTTCATAAATTATGTAAAAATGCTTACGTGGAAGTGTATATATATATATATAGGGTTGAACACGGATATTACAGTTGAAAAACATTTGTATTACAGTCACATTACGGTGCCGTGTATATATTTTTAATATTAGAAAAATTAAAAAAGTACATATAAACTGAAATAGGGAAATGTTTCAGAGTCTACACAGAAAATCGTAAAGATGGCTAAGCCGATTTAGGGGTTGAGTTTGAATTATGTAATTTCAAACACATTCATTAAATACAAAAATAAAAATGGTCTACTCGTGTTCTTATACATTACTCTACTCTTCAACACGCCATCAAAGAAATATTCACGTACAGAGGAGACATTAATTTATACAAAAAAAAATATATATATATATATATTCGTCGAACCAAATTTTTGTAAATAGAATTATTGTGATTTTGATTGAATTCGAGTTTCGCTCTGAATTTTGACTTTGACCGACTTTTCATTTGGAATTTGGATTTGGACTTAAAAATAAATTATCAGTTTGATTTCGCTTTATTTTTTTTATTTTTAAAACTTCAAATTTTAGTTATGAATTTTTAACTTCGTCTTCAACTTGGAATTTGGTCTGGATTTCCATTTTAACTTCAGACTAGGAATTTTGGCTTTGTTCTTAAACTATTGTTTCGAATTTTAGTATTGACTGATTCTATTTTAACCTCAAATTATTTCGAATCTAACGCTGAAGTTTGACTGTGATTTTGAGTTTAAATTTTTACTCGTGACCATGACTAACTTTGGATTTATGAATTCTTATATAAATTTGTACTAATTTTCAGTTCTCATCTTGAATTTGAAGTTTAATTTTCACTGTAATTGTTGTTTTGGTGTCCAATTTAAATACAGGGTGTTTCAGAAGTCACGCACCATATTTATAGGTGCGGATGACCCGTATCCGTGGTGCGCGACTTCTGAGACACACTATATATTAAAATAATCCAAACAAGAACTATGTCGGAATAACATCACTGTCACCACCCGTATTTGCAACCTCGACCTTTGGTACAAGAACCCGATTCTTGCTCGCGACACATCGTCTCGTGATGATACACACGTGTATAGAGTTTCATCAATTTACGTTGAACGGCTCAGAGGTTACGCGCAGAAACGAAAAGAAAAAGCTCTATTTGACCTTTGACTTTTATTTGTGACTGACTTTTGATGCGTGAATCTGATTCTTGTTCATGACACATCGTGTTGTGATGATCCATATATGTATGTGAAGTTATCAATTTATGTAAAACTACTCAAAAACTATGGTACGAACCTCTATTTGCGACCTTCACCTTTGACGCGGGAACCTAGATCTTGCTGAGAACACATGGTCTTATGATCATGTACTGTATATATATGTGTGAAACTTCATCAATTTATGTACAGAAGTTCAAAAGTTAGAGCCCGCACACGAATGAACGAACGAACGGAGAAAAGTGCAATCCAGTATGTTCTCTCCAAATTTATTTGGTTAGGGAGACAATAAATAGTTAATACCAGTGTGAAAGTAAATATTTGAAGTTATCATCAAAATTTGAATTCATGAGTCAAAAATCGAAGTAAAAAACATGCCACAAAAGCGAAGGTCCTTCCTTCCATTTCAGATACAGAAGTAAAAAAAATAGCAAAAAAATAGCAAAAAATTAGCAAAAAATTTAGCAAAAATTTAGCAAAAAAAAATTCTTTTCCGTCAATTAAAAAGAAATAAACACGAGTTCTGCATTAAAAATACTTTAAGTTATAAGAATTAAAATAGTTTAATAGTCCGAAAGATCTTATACATACAAGGTTTCATCAGCGCTGGAAAACAAAAAACCGAAAACCCAAAATAAATAGATGCTCGAATTCCAAAAACGGACGTAATCTTTAATTCCAAAGTAATTTGCAAAGTACATATACTTTGCATAATGTTTCAGAAAATACAAAAACCAAAATGGTATATCAAATATTTAACATGGTAAAGATTTACGCAGCAATGGCAAACGATGTCATAAAAGAGAGAGTTCGCTTTGATCTTCATCCGGATTGCAAAAATAATTTTAAAATTTTTTTATATTTAATTAATTCACGGATTTTCATTTTTGGATAAAAGCAAAAATAGTTTTAAAATTCTCTCTCGTACATACTACTACTACTACTACTACTACTACTACTACTACTACTGCTGCTGCTTCATTTGCACACTATCGCAATCAAGCAGTTTTTCACTCATTCACACTATTTATTTTCGCACGTTTGCCGTGCTATTTTGCTTTTCAACTTCCTTTCAGTATTCTGTGTGGTTAGTTCTTGTTTTCAGTCTTTCCCCCTATTTCTTTCTTACACACACACACACACACACACTTTTATCTTTTCATCTCGCTTGTCTCTTACAAAAGGATGAAAGAGAATTTATCACATACTCAAGAAAGAAACAAATATAAAGAAGTGGGAAGCTTAGCCTTTACTGTAGAACCAAAGATGGGGGTCGAAACAAGAAGTTTCGAGAATTTATTTTTCGAATTCCTTTTATATATTTGATTATACTTCATTTTCTCAAATAAAGAAAAGAGCTGGAAAATAAACGACCTACTTATAAGGAGGCAACCTCCTTTTTATCAGGTTAACACACGCATTAGGAAAACATTATTCTTACGGCTTTTATAGTCCTTTAGTATTCGTATAACTTGACTTTGTGGGGTTGAAACCATTTTGACGTACATGCGAACGTTTTAGAGGAGGGAAAGATTCAATTTTCATTCCAGTATTAGCATGTTGAGAGCATTTTATGAAGGTATTTCAGAAGTCTGTTGTTCACTCGCATTTGTAATGGCTGCAAGAGTTGATGGACTTCGTATGAAGTTTTTTTTTTTCTTTTTGAGATGTTTGAAAGAAGGTTAATCTATTCAAAGTTTGTTTACAAATTTAAAGTCTCTGGAGATATTTAAGATGCGTTATTGAGCTCATAGCATTGAATGAAGATAGGTTTAAAAGGGGGTTTATTTGGGGAGGGTTATACTGTAGTACAAAGGTTCCCAAACTGTGGTACACGAATTACTACCGGGTGGTACGTAAATATACTAAAAATTAAATCTCCGTATTGTTTTTTTTTATGCAGGAAGGAGGGACCAAGGGCCCACAAAAATATATAAAAAAAGGAAGATAGTTTTTAACGCTTGTAGCTTGAAGAAGTAAAAATAATGGTAATGTATAAATTGAAGGCCGCCTTAAGGGCCAATGGGGCCTTACGTACTTTTGACAAGCAGGGGCCATTTTTCCAGTTAGTGTCGCAAAAAAACTCGCACTGACTGACTATGAACGTGTTATATTCAATAATGGTGATAAGTGATAAGCAAGCATAAAGCAGGGGCTACGTCGAAGCCATGCCAATGTCGTAACACCGCTTCCCGTTGATCAGTAAAGTTAAGCGACATTGGGTCTGGATAGTAGTTGGAGGGGAGACCGTCCTCCGTGGCCAGATTATGTAGCGACCCGTGGTTCGGATCCCACGTAAAGCTGTAGATCCCGTCCGTCATATGACCTTAAATGTTGCGAAGGAGGTTAAACAACCCCAATCTATTATTAAAGCATAAAGCACAGTTGTAGTCATGGAAACAGTCCCGTCCCCGACATTTACTCGTACACAAAATCATACACAGTGTGAGGGGGGAACTGTTTGCTAGGTCAGCCTCCTCACTTTAACTACGAGGGCCACTCAATATATTTTGCCCCACCTTTTGTACACAAGTAGTTACATACCTTTTTTACAAGTTTTTATTTTTCCACATAGTCTCCATCCTTTTCTACGGCTTTCCTCACCTCGAAACAAGGATCTTTATTCCTTGCTGGTAAAAGTCCGCTGGGTTCCGCTGCAGCCACCTCTTAACCTCCTCAACAAACTCATTGTCACTGAAACTTTCTTCCACAAATAGCATCCTTCATTGGCCCAAACAAATGGAAGTCTGAAGGTGCCAAATCCGGGGTGTATGGAGGGTGGGGTAACAGTCAAGCGAATTTTTGTGATGGCCTCTCTTGTTTGCAAACTGTTGTGTGGTCTTGCGTTATCGTGCAAAAAAAGGACGTCTTCCAGTTTTCCCTCCGGTCGAACTCGCTTTATACGTCTCTGGAGTCTCTGCAGAATAGCAATATATGCCTCTGAGTTGATTGTTTGTCCTTTCTTCATTAATGTCCACTAGAATCACCCCTTTCATGTCCCAGAGGATGGTGGCTATAACCTTTCCTGCAGAGGGAGCCAGTTTGAACTTTTTCTTGCGTGGGGAGTCTGCGTGATGCCACTCCATGGATTGGCGTTTTGTTTCAGGTTCAAAGTGGTGTACCCAAGCCTCATCCTCAGTCACATTTCGTGAAAGGAAGTCGTCCCCTCCTGTTTCGTATCGAACTAAAGACTCGGAAGCAATTTCTTTTCTTTGGGCTTTGTGATCTTCCGTCAGTTGACGAGGAATAAACCGTGAATACACTTTTGAGTATCGCAGTTGCTGAATTATCGTATTCACACTTCCTTCACTAATTCCTAGCTCCAGTGATAGCTCCTTGTATGTGACGCGTCGATTTGATCGAATGATGCTGTTAGCACGTTGCACAGTGTGAGATGTCACAGCCGATGCCGGGCGACCGCTGCGTGGTTCATCATCGAGGCTGGCTCGCCCTCTCTCCGATGATCTCACACGTTTAGACCAGCGTCCAACTGTGCTTCGATCAATAACAGCATTTCCGTAAACGTTTCGTAGACGTTTGTGAATATTTCCAACTGTTTCCTTCTCTGTGGTTGACAACTCGACAACAGCTGTCTGTTTACGACGCACATCACTGTCAGACGCCATTTTCGAAACTGCGTTAACCATCGGTTTTATACAAAGTCGTTTAAAAGCGGTTTTATACAAGGAGGCAAGGTTGAAACTGGAAAAATCCGGTTATGTGAAGCGCAGAAAGTTCAAACTTACGTCCCAAAAGACATTTCAGCCCATGGCCTATTACACTAGGCAACAAAGATTTTGTTACAGAAGACCAAATAGGTGCTCCTAGCTAATTTCGGTATGCTGATTTCAAATCTATAATTAGATTTTTTCTATCACGTCTAGATTTTGTGTAAAATGCAAATCACTTTTAGTAAAATTTTCTACCACGTCCAGATTTTGGTTTTAATCGGCTTAATGCCAGTAATATGAAACTTGCTTTTCAAAGTTAAAGCAATTTTTTTTGCCAACTATATACAAATTCGAACAATTTTGATAAATAAAATTTATCCCGAGTTGGCAACACTGAGTCAAGAGCATAGTAACGGGCAACGGCCCAACGGTCAGTCACGCAGTCAAGCGGTTGTTGAAGCTCTCTGCTGATGAGCAAGTGACAGGTTGTGGTGACTTGTGTGTTTTTATAGCATTTGTTTTGTACTACGGTGTGTATTTCTTTTTATTTTGCACATCGTAATAATTACTTTCTACGTTTTTTCAGATATTGTATGGTAATTCAAAATGGCATCAAATAGAGTGCTTGTGTAAATCACCTAGACAACTTCTGCTTTGTCTGTGGACAATATACACCTAAGCCACAACGTAGAAACATAACAACAAAGATTAAACTTGCCTACAAGTGTTATTTTGACTGTAAGTTAGGAGACCAACAGAGGGACTGGGCACCACATATTTGCTGTGCACAGTGCAATGCAATGTTAATAGCTTGGATGAATGGTAAAAGAAAAGCTATGCCGTTCTCAGTCCCCCATGGTTTGGCGTGAGCCGAAAAATCACTTCAGTGATTGTTATTTTGTTTGACAAAGATTGCTGGTTTCACAAAGAAAAACAAATCAAAGATCACGTACCCAAACTGCGAATCAGCAATGAAACCAGTACCACATGATGAAACAAATCCACCACCAGTTCCACCAGCAACGATAACAGACAGCAGTTCATCTGAAGATTCTGCTAGTGATATAGAAACAGGGAAAGATGGCATATATGTTCCAGATGCAAATATTTCCCCACATTTGTTAAGTCAAGCGGAGTTAAATGACTTAGTGCGCGATTTGGAATTACCAAAAGAAAAGGCAGAGTTGCTTGGTTCAAGACTTCAAGAATTTAATCTTCTCCAACCAAACACCAAAGTTTCCCATTTCCGCCATCGCCATTTGCAGTTTTCATCATTTTACTTACAGGAAAAAACGTTTGTTTCTGCCACGATATCAGTGGTCTGATGCAAGGGATTGGCTGTCGCTATGATCCAAAAGAATGGAGACTGTTCATTGACTCTAGTAAAGCTAGCCTTAAAGCTGTATTACTGCACAACGGCAATGAAAAACCTTCAATACCTGTAGCACATGCCACTGGCCTTAATGAGACTTATGAATCGATGAAACTGCTGCTAAGACTCATCAAATATAAGGACCACACATGGAATATTTGTGGCGACCTTAAAGTTGTATCATTACTTCTTGGGTTACAGTTGGGCTACACAAAGCATATGTGCTTTTTGTGTCTATGGAACAGCAGAGATGACAAGAACCACTACAAAAAACATGATTGGCCATCTAGAACTGAACATGTTGTTGGTAAATACAATGTGAAACACCCAGCACTTATTGACCCTCAGAAAGTACATCTTCCACCACTTCACATTAAACTTGGCCTTATGAAAAATTTCGTGAAGGGTATGGATCATCAAGGTAGTGGTTTCCAATATTTAAAGGATAAATTCAAAGGAATATTGACAGATGCTAAGCTAGAAGCTGGAGTTTTCACTGGACCACAGATCCGCAGTGTCATCCACGACTCATCGTTTCCATCTAACCTAAATGAGAATGAACTAGGAGCATGGACATCTTTCGTTGAAGTTGTCAAAAATTTTCTTGGAAACCACAAAGCTGAAAACCACCGTAAACTCGTAGAAAACATGCTTAAATCTTATGAAATAATGGGATGCAGAATGTCTTTGAAAATTCATTTTTTACATTCTCATCTTGACTTCTTCCCGGCCAACCTTGGGGCTGTAAGTGACGAGCATGGTGAGCGCTTCCACCAACAGATCTCAGTTATGGAAAACAGATACCAAGGTAATTTCAACCCAAATGATGGGAGATTATTGTTGGTTCCTGCAGAAGGAGAGCTCGTCATCCTACAAGCGACAAAGGAAGAGGACACACCAAAGTTTCACTTAAGAACAGGAATTTGCCTTTCAGTAGTAACAACAAAATACTAACGCGCTTTGGGTGGATGGTTGGGCGCAGGGGTGGTAACTCCGCCAGCGGAATTCCGCTGTCTGTCTTAAGCCGAATAGGAGGAAAGACATCCCTGTTCACTATTATTTAAGTATGCTTAACATAAAACGTGGCACGGAAAAGTAGCTTAGACGGCTTTCGTAATAGAAGCGGGTGAGAAAAAAAAATGAAAAATAGGGGTTTTCGGTTACACAAAATCTGGACGTGATAGAGAAATTTTGATATCAGATCTGAAATCAGCATCAGCGCTTTAATAGGAATCAGTAGTTCACGTGTCTGTAACAAAAAAAAAGTTGAAATTTGTTGCCTAGTGTTATTATTTAGCTAAGAAAAAAGGGTGGGGAAAAATATATTGAGTGCCCCACTGCCCCTAGTACATTAATTGCTTGTTATCACAGCGTCGTTACAATTAGAACCCAAAACCAATTTTAAGAAAATTGAAAAATTGAAATAAAGAGTCTCGAGTAGTTACAAAGAAAATTAGGGGTATGCGTTTACCTAAATACACATATCTTCCAAGATGCGTTATTGGAGGAGTAGTAGTGTATCCTACACTAGCGACCTCCGTAATATATTTTATCCAATTCTGAAAAAAATAGCTATCTGAATACATGACAAATTGCTGAACTTTGTAATAATATATATATATTTTTTAATCTAGCAACTCTGAATGATGACAAAAATAATCTTTATTGAGAAAGAGGCCATTACATAAGATATACATTACATTTATATACGTTTACACAATGTTAGAATTAACGTTTAATTTTTGTTTGATTTTTTTTAATGGTATTTCTTACTGTTTATCCGGTTTTTGTCTTATTACTTTTCAAAAAGGGCCTATTTCCACAAAGAGCCTAAAGTATATGTTTGGACTGTTTGGATGTGATAGAAGATTGAGGGAAATCTTTGTTTACTGTGAAACACAAGTTATTTATGCAGAAACTTTAAATATATTTACAGTATTACGTCGATACAATATATGAGAAAGAGAAAACTTCATCAACTTGAGTAGTCTAAGCATCATCATCCTGTTTGCATATACGTTTTGTGTTTCGTATTTATCAATTATTACGAAAGAATTCTTTTATAACTTGAAGAGCCTAATCATTTTCATTAATCAGTAAAGTAACATAAATATCATCAACTGTTGCTGCAAAATAGAAGTCAACATCTTCCTTCCTTGACTAATCAATTTTAAAATTAGAAAGAGCCGTGTTGAGCAGAAAACTGAGATTTGTTTATAAAAAACGTCTGAACAGGTAGCGAGAACAACGTGAAAAAAGTGTTAGCAGCTGACGAGGAAGCTTCTAAACAGTGGCTGCATCCTCCAGCGCAGGACACGTCAACGCGAAGAGGCGACGTCAAACCAAAACATCAACGCGCTGGTGGCCAAACTTCCTCAAATCTCCGTGCAGCGGGCTGTCTACGGTTGGCCAGACTGGCAGTCGACGGCCTGTTGCGTGGCACGGTCAGAGTGCCGATCGGCTCCCGGGGCCGGACCTATTCTCAGCGTGCTATTTTTTCAATTACAGGGAACAATTGCGTGCTCCCCGAACTACTCTTACTCTCTGGCGACATTAAGACTAATCCAGGCCCCACTACAACTTACACATGTCACCATACACAAAGACATAGACACAATAGCACCATGAGACACATACAGAAGTATAATATTAACATATTACAGTACAACGTAGATGGCCTCACAAACAAAATCATGCAGCTTAGGGAATTCGTACACAAACAAAACATTCACATAGCACTTATACAAGAAACAAAACTAAAACGCACACACAAAACACCCACCATCCCTGACTTCACGGCGATCCGTCAAGATCGTACTGGGGGTAACGGGGGTGGACTCATCACTTACATACGTAAAAGCATTAGCTACACTGATGCTACCCAAAACATTACAAACACAATCCAAGCAGATAACACGATAGAAATACAGGCAGTTAACATTAAAACACGCGCAAAACACAACACCACACTAATCAACATTTACATCCCACCAGATAGTTCACCTCAGGTGCCAGCCAATTACAATCCACAGTTACACAATCTTGCCTCTCTCACTAATGTCATCTTAGGAGGAGACTTCAACGCCAAAGACACTAGTTGGTACCTGCACAACCAAAACAACACCAGAGGCGCCAACATAGCCACACAACTAAACAGCCTCTTCATTCTTAACAATACAGAAGAACATACACACATACCACATCAAGCAGGATACTCAAACTCCTCCCCAGACATAACGTTCTGTTCCCCCTCACTAGCAACACATACACAATGGAGAACAGAAAAACAACTGTCATCAGACCACCTGCCCATCATCATTACAACACATTCTACACTCTGCCCCAACAGCCTTAGGCACACTTACAGAAATTACAAGAAAGCTGATTGGGAACAGTTCAAAATACAGACTGAGGAACAATTCACCACATTAAACAGCACACCCATCATAAACATCGATACAACACTCAAGACATTTAATCAGATTATCAATAATGCAAACAAATACATACCCAAGGGCAACATTAGGAAATACAACCCAAATTACACTAGAGAAATAGCCCACCTCATAAGGCAACGTAACAACCTCAAACATAACACACAAACACCACACACAGAAGCCATAAAGCAGCAGATACAACAGCTCAACACAGAAATAAACAACAAACTCAAAGAAAAACAAACAGAAACATTCAGGGAATTCATAACAACACTAAACCACTCCACAGATACATACAGGCTATACAAGACTATAAACAGCATTACCCACTCTAACAGCGGCATTCACACCTCACACGCGGCTATCTGTCGCAGCCAAAATAATATCCCAACATACACACAACAAGCTAACATTCTAGTTAATCACTACGCAAAGATAAGTCACTTAAACAGAGACAACAACCAGAAACACGCAGACAAACAAACAGCCAGACACAAGAAAACCTACAGACTCGACACGACCATTACACCCTTCAATACAGACCAGACCACCAAGATCATCAAAAACATTAAAAATTCGAAGGCTACTGGACCAGACAACATATCTAACATACACCTTAAACACTTGGGCCCACAAGGAATACTAGCTCTCACAAATATCAGCACATATTCATACCAACACTGTATTATTCCTGACATATGGAAACAAGGTAAAATTATTACACTACTCAAACCAAACAAAAATCCAACAGAACCAGCTTCCTATAGACCCATTACTTTACTATGCACACCTTCCAAAGTAACAGAAAGACTAATCTTACAAATCACCAACCCACACATACCACTATCGCCTACTCAACATGGATTCAGACCTCACCACTCAACCACGACATTACTCACTAACCTGACGCAGCACATCATGGATGGCATCAACTCTAGAAGACCAGCTCAACGTACACTATTAGCAACAATAGACATTAGTAAAGCATTTGATGCTATCCCACGCTTCCCTCTCATAAACAAAATACTCAACACAAACATGCACAATAACACCAAAAGGTGGCTGAGCAACTATCTCTCAGGAAGATACTCACATGTCACATTTAATGGCAAGTCATCCAAAAACAAGCTTTTTCCGAACGGGGTCCCTCAAGGCTCTGTTCTCTCACCAACACTCTTCAACTTATACATGCATGACATTCCAACACCCATAGATAACAAGCTTACCTTATCATCATATGCAGATGATATCACTCTAACATCCACCCACAACAACATCGACACCGCTACAAATAACCTACAAACATACATAAACAGTATACAAGACTGGCTCACACACAATAGACTCAAAGTAGCGCCCACAAAATCAACCATCACCTTGCTTACAAGCAACACAAAAGAACACCAGGTAATTCCACAACTTACACTAAACAACATCAACATTCCACACACTCACAGAACCAAAATACTAGGTGTCACATACAACACATCATTATCTTTTGCAAACCACATTCAGGACATTAAAAACAAATGTACGTCAAGACTTAACACGCTTAGGGTACTAACAGGCACAAACTTTGGACACCAGCAGGAAACAACATCACTCATCTACAAACAATATATTCGCTCAGTTATGGACTATGCTAGCCCATGCTGGGCACCCATTATCTCAAACACACACATAAACACCTTACAAACAATACAAAACAACGCACTTCGTATCATTACAGGATGCACTCAAACAACACCAATAGAACACCTGCACACAGAAACAAAAATACTAAAAGTTAGGGAACATTTAGACATGAGGGGAACACAATTCATGGCAGCAGCGACAACTAACCCACAACACCCTTGCCACTACATGTACAATCATGCACCAACACCTCGCACCATTAAGGTAACACCAGAGAGACATTATAACCAAATACTCCATTCCATACCACGCCCCACAGACATCACACAGTACAGAAAACACATACACACACACCTAACCCACAAAGCACTGACACGACTCGGTCCGAATGCGGTCCTAGGTGCGAAGCCGCCGCCCATTAACAGGTCAGAGATCAGCCTGAGCAGATCGGATCGAGTTAACTTAGCACGATTCCGATGTGGACATCACCCCAACTTATGGACATATAAACACAGACTAGACAACTCCATAGACGACACCTGCCACCTGTGCCAAGACACACCACAAACAATTGAACACATTATGACGGACTGTACCGCTCTAGCACAACAACGAACACAACACAACATCACGAGTGCGCTGAACCTCTGGTCCACTCCGGAGAGGGCGATCGGTTACCTGCGTGCCGCCGGCTTGCTCGATCAGGGTGGGCTGATCGGCTAAACAACAACAACAACAAGTATGTGCTTATAGTGCTTAAGCACTATAAGCACTATAATTATACACATGGCTGCTAAGGCGGCCATGTGATATAATCATCATCATTCATGCTCAAACCAACTAATGCGGCCCTTTGCTTTAACTCCCGTATTATTATTACCCATATCATTGAGGTTCAAACCCCGACCTCAGCATCTTCATTTCGCTTATAGGGAAACTGCTATCCACTGAGCTACGGACGTTCTCGTGGTAATGAGAAAACTTGAAAGTGGTGGTATGGTACAATTTCTATTTTGCTCTAGGTAGTACGGAGAAAAATAAGTATGGGAACCCTTAAGACAGTACAAACCTCCTTCACTGTTGAAGGAGATTTGTACAAAGTGTTTTGGTATTGATCACAAATTGAGTTTATTCTGTATTACAAAGCTACAAAAGAGCGCTATTACTGTTGTAACTAGCTTTGTTTTTGCTGTACATATATTATGAGTGGTAAAAGGTTCGGTTAATATGAGTTTTATCGCACTCAGAATATCAAAAGCAAATATAATTATAAAATATTAAAGCATAATTTTCTCATCATTTTCATATAAGTCACTATGCTCGCAGATGCGTACTTAACAAATTATGTACATTTGAATATTATGACATTTTTGCATTTTTTTTTCCCGCCCTTCCAATATTTTGATTGGTGACGTCATGAGAACATGATATATGAGCTAGATTTTTTAAGTTCTTAGGCCTTTTAAGTTGCTAGTCTACTTCTGTTAGGTTTTGATAGATGTTTGTGGCGATGACATGTGAACGGTGCGAATATTATTTTGAGGATTTAATATACTCTAGGCTAGGTTAGCCAGGGTTAGGCTAGGTTAGCCAGGGTTAGGTTAGGTTAATTAATTTTGGTATTAATTAACCTAACCTTACCTTACCTAACCTAACCCTGGCTAACCTAACCTAACCCTGGCTAAACTAGCCTAACCCTGGCTAACCTAGCCTAACCCTGGCTAACCTAGCCTAGAGTATATTAAATCCTCAAAATAATATTCGCACCGTTCACATGTCATCGCCACAAACATCTATCAAAACCTAACAGAAGTAGACTAGCAACTTAAAAGGCCTAAGAACTTAAAAAAATCTAGCTCATATATCATGTTCTCATGACGTCACCAATCAAAATATTGGAAGGGCGGGGAAAAAAAATGCAAAAATGTCATAATATTCAAATGTACATAATTTGTTAAGTACGCATCTGCGAGCATAGTGACTTATATGAAAATGATGAGAAAATTATGCTTTAATATTTTATAATTATATTTGCTTTTGATATTCTGAGTGCGATAAAACTCATATTAACCAAAGGTTCATGTAAAATCAAGAAGGAGATCAAACTGTGCCTTGGTGTTGAATTTTGTCGTATAATAAAGTTGTGATCCTTTCAAAAGGTATATGGTTCCCAGAGGCAAGATAGACAAGGCTAGGCTAAACTAAGCTAGGCTAACCTTAGCGATGGGAAGCACCGCTTGGATCTCGTCCTTGAGAATGGTAAGGCGGGCATTCATCCTTCGTGCGCCACTTTCGGAGAACATCTCCCGCTGTAGGGCATCCATTAGGTACCTGAGAGTCCAAGTAATCTTTGTTTCTCCCGCAGAGGCGTCTGAAGGAACCTCGAGGACCCACGAAAAAACCTCATGCAAGCTGAGGAAGAAGAAACCCAAGCTTAAATGAAGGAAAATCTCTCGAATGGAAATGCTTGATCATCTTCGGAATTGAGATGAAAATAGAATTTTGTTTTTCAAGAAACACCACACAATTTTTAAATAATAGTTTGTAGAGTTAAATAATAGTTTAATGACGGCATTCGAGTGACTATTCGCTAAATGAGTGACGAAATGACTATTTCAAATCAATAACTCAACGAACAATTCAGGTTTAAAATGTTCAGTGTTCAAAACAAATGCAGGATAGACCTAAATTGTTATTAGAGCTTGGGTTAAGAATATCAAAAATATTATGCATCATCATTAAAATAATTATTATTAAGCAAGCTTTAAAGATTAAATAATTAATGACTTAATTTAGCATTAAATTATTACGTGAAGTCTGTTCTTTCATTATATATATACAGGGTGTCTCAGAAGTCGCGCACCATTGGCTTTATTCAGATTTACGAGGTTTACGAGTCGAAATGGTTTATAAGTGATGTTTAATTACAATATATGTTCGGTAATGTTCGAATAATAAAATTAATAGTATGTACAGTTAATCAAAACGCTATCTTAAATTAATTAAATTGAATGAAGCTACATTAGCCAATGGTGCGCGACTTCTGAGACACCAATGGCTAATGTAGCTTCATTCAGTTTAATTATTTTAAGATACTATGTACAGTTAATCAAAAAGCTATTAATTTTATTATTCGAACATTATCAAACACATATTGTAATTAAACATCACTTATAAACAATTTCGACTCGTAAATCTGAATAAAGCCCATGGTGCGCGACTTCTGAGACACCCTGTATATATATATATATATATATATATATATATATATATATATAGAGAGAGAGGAGAGAGAGAGAGAGAGAGAGAGAGAGAGAGTCCTGCCTTAAAAATAACTAATAAATACTTTTGATGCAGGATATACAGTATATACGAGGGTACTTCAATAAGTATCCGCACTTTTTATTTTAGTGATAATATAGTATAGGTGCCTCGGTGGTGTAGTGGTTAGCGTCGCTGACTACGAATCCATCGGCCCCGGGTTCGAGACCCGACGGCAGCCGGCGCGCAGCAAAACCCAGCTGTTCATCCTTCCACACAATAAAGAAAGTGGTTGGTAGATAAATGGGTACCCTAGGTGACCTAGTGGTTAAGACGCTGGGCTGCTGATGGGGCGTGGTTCGGATTCCACGTTAAACTGTAGGTCTAAGGTGGAGTGAAAAGCTTGACCTTCGTCAGAATGAACAATTCGGGCGGAAGCTAACCAAAGGTTATAGTATATACTCGTAACAACGAGCCAAACTGAGATCTATAGGCTTATTTAGGCTAGTAACAGTGTAGGCTTATTTAGGCTAGTAACAGTATAGGCTTATTTAGGCTAGCAACAGTATAGGCTTATTTAGGCTACTCGTAGCTGTCACACATCGTACGAGTAGTGAGCATGGTTGCACCGCTTTCAATTTGTACTCTGGAAGAACAGAGATCCGTGGTTCATTTTTTGTGGGCTGAAGGTGAAAGGAGCTGAAATTCACACGCGTTTATGTGCTCATTATGGGAATAATGCGTTACCACGGCGAAGTGTGTACGGAGTGGATTCAAATGTTCAAGGAAGGTCGGACATATGTGACAGATGCTCAGCGCTCAGGACGACCGTCAACATCAACCAGTGGTGACAAGCAGGAAGAAGCCAGAGCCATGATTTTCGATGACAGAAGATTAACAATAAAAGAAATTGCATCTTCATTAGACATCAGTCAAGGGTCAGCCTATTCGATAGTTCATGACATTCTTGGCTTTCACGAAGTTTGTGCAAGATGGGTGCCCAAACAGTTGACAGAAGAGCACGAGCGTAATTGTATGGACGTCTGCTCTCGTCTTTTGGCGCGGTATCATAATGAAGGTGAAAACTTTTTGGAGCGCATTATCACTGAAGATGAAACCTGGATCCATCACTATGAACCAGAAAGCAAACTTACAGAGCATGCAATGGAAGCATCCAACATCTCCCGTTGCAAGGAAGTTTAAAGCGTAGCCGTCAGCAGGTAAAGTTATGCTATCACTGTTTTGGGATACACGAGGCCCTATCCTTGAACATTATTTAAAGCGTGGAACTACAGTAACAAGTGCATCGTATTCTGACATGCTTCGGAATGAGTTAAAGCGAGCAATTCGCACAAAACGGAGAGGGAGATTGTCAGAAGGGGTTATTCTGTTACACGACAATGCGCGCCCTCATACCGCTGCACAGACTAGAAAATGCCTTCAAGAACTTAAATTTGAAGTTCTCGACCATCCAGCCTACAGTCCAGACCTGGCACCTTCAGATTTTTACCTGTTTGGACCACTAAAATACGCTTTGAGAGGTCAGTGATTCCAAGGTGATGATGACCTGAAGGAGGCGGTGCATGACTGGCTACGCACACAGCCAAAAACATTCTTTTGTGATGGCATTAGGAAGCTTGTAGATCGCTGGACTAAGTGTATTGGAGAAACAGGGAAACTATGTTGATGAGAAGTGATGTGTTTATCTATCAGATGTGAAAATAAAATTGTGAAAATAAAAAGTGCGGATACTTATTGAATTACACTCGTATATATTCACACCTTGGTTACCTTGGTTTTCCTTCCCCCGAATTGTTCATTCTGGCGAAGGTCAAGCTTGTTAAAACTACAGTTTAACGTGGAAGCCGAACCACGCCCAGCCACGGGTGGTCAGAAATTACAAAGTCCTAAGTCCACGCCCGAACTCAATCTCACCACCTCCCGATCAGCAGCCCAGCGTCTTAACCACTAGGTTATCCAGGGTACCCATTTATCTACCAACCAATTTTTTTTTAGTGTGTGGAAGGATGAACAGCTGGGTTTTGCTGAGCGCCGCCTGCCGTCACCGGGTCTCGATCCCGGGGCCGATGGATTCGTAGTCAGCGACGCTAACCACTACATCCCCCCATATATATATGATAGCATTATTTTAACTTAAGTAGACCAGCACAGACGTTTCGGTACCTATAATTCCTATCATCAGTATATATTCATGTAAAACTGATAAGAAATAATTGTGAAAACGAAAAACTGAAAGCCAACAAAAGCAATGACATTAATTTGTAATATCTTTGTAGTCGTTAAGACTACAAGTCTAAATTAAAATACAAACAAATTCTAAAATATGCAAATCTACTTAGTATTTACAAGACTAAAAGCCTGAAAAGAACACGTACAGCTTGCTTTAAGTTAGTTGGTTGGTTTGAAAAAACCTTTGAGAATACTGATTAACTCCTTGTTGCAGAGTTCACTTGGTGGAACCACAGATTAAAGAACAAACAGAGAACACATTTTTTTTTTTAAATCAGGTTTAGTTTTGCCTAGCAACCAGCCGATGTTACGAACATTTTTAAGTGAATAATCTTCAGTTCAAGCAGAAATAAAATATTTTATTGTTGCACATTGCTTATACCAAAGGCTTGAGATTCATTGAAAATAACTTGTCTATTCTTTAAAAAATATTCGTGGCAACGGTTCGTTACTAAGCAGATTAGTTTACATGGAAATGGCTTATCTGGTTATTAATTAATTTGTGGTGGAACCTCGGCCTAATTACTAAAAAATCAAGGGGAAGGGGGATGAAGAGGAAATATCATACGCGAATAGGGACAATGTCTTTAAACTGGTAAAAAAAAATGGATCCTATGCTCAATATTTTCATAAAACCAAATTAAAATCATTACAGGGATTTTAAAAGAAAATTAAAAAACTCGCGCAATTTGATCGAAAAAATTTGTTGATGGAAAATAAACGTTGAATTTCAGGACAAAATTCAATAGCATATCTGGTTCATATTTTCAGTTTAATTAAAAGAAAAAAAAAATATTAACCCGTGGATCAATTGACACAGAAAGGAAAGCCATTAGCTGCGAAATGGGTTTTCCAAACTTGAAATTCAAAGTATGACGAGAATTTGTGCGTAGAGCAAATTCTATCTATAAACTTCAACTAAAGTCATAATGGAACTAATTTTAAAACGAATAGGAACATATTAATCTGTTTATCTATTTAATATCCTTAGTTAATATTATTATACTCGTAATTATTTCCCTTTATATATCCTCGCCATTCTTGGGTAAATATACTGTATATTGATAAGAGGGACCATGAATCTAAGGAACGTAGGCTATAGGGCCTATAGACAGGGTGTTCCAGAAGTCTGGATTCATAGGGAAAATAGACATTATATTTTTAAAGTGAAACAAACACATTTCTAATGTCAGTTTTACATATTTCAGGAAAGAAAATACCCTGATGGCTCAGTATACCAATCAAGAGAAGGTGGAACTGGTATTGCTACGTGTTTCCGGAAAAAGCCAGAGGGAGGTATGTTCATGAAATAACTGACATGCCTCCCTCTGGCTTTTCCCAGAAATATGTAGCAACACCAATTCCACCTTCTCTCCATTGGTATATTGAACCATGAGGATATTTTCTTTCCTGAAATATGTAAAACTGACATTAGAAATGTGTTTGTTTCACTTTAAAAATATAATGCCTATTTTCCATGAGTCCAGACTTCTGGGACGCCCTGTATACATAGTGCTATATACATCCAAAATTATGATCAAGCGTTTTAGTTTGGTACCTCTCTCTTACATTAAAACCAACTTTGCGTTAAAAGTTCTGTGTTTATGTTGCTGTAGAGTCAACACAAACAAATTATAGTCCTTAGAACCAAGTTATCATTCATGAAAATGCGACTAAAATATTTTTGCAGAGAGAGAGAGAGAGTTATCAATGTTCTGAATGTTCCAACGTTCTAGTCATTGTTTAATTAAAGATTTAATGTTGGAGCATGGGCGCCCGCAGGATTTTTTCGAAGGGGGGGCAAAATTTAATGTATTAATAGGTAGGGACCGGAGCAAGCAAAAAACTTTTGACCCCTTAGGAACCAGCAGGTTAATTCTAAGCAAGTTTAGTGTTGCATTTTCTGTAATGGAAAATGCAAATATATATTGTATATACATACAATGCACATGATAACAATCATTTATTTTATTTATAACAGAAACATGATAGAATGAAGAAAAAAGCACACTGAAGTAAATGTTGTACCTAATTTGAAAACGGTGTTTCGAGCATCACCTACACTGCTCATTTGAATAGGAATTGTAGTCGTCTGCGGTCACTACCAAAATTATGAACAACCTTTTCCATAAAATCAGTTTTGTTGGAGTTGATTTTCTCCCGGTGAACAAATAAAAAGGTAGCAACCTTTTATCATGCACACAAATAAAAATTTTCACCCTTTAGGAGGCAGTTGGATACTTTTCAGCAAGTTGGAGCAAGTTGGAGGCGCCAACACAAAAGGTCAGGCGACATCTGACAACTCCTTGAATTCAAATGATTATCAGATAGATTTTTATTTCAATATTATGACAATACAATCATCATTATACGTGTGTTGTATCTCGCCGTTATCATCAAAGCTTTGGTTATTACCGCCAAATATTCATCCCGCTTCATCGGAATACAGGATTTTTCTAAAGAGCTCCATAATTACGAGATATCGAACAAAACATTATTGTTAAGTGGTTTTCTGAAGCTAGAATTAGGCCCATTTTCAATTTCCGTTTCATAGGACTTCCGATGATACAGTTTGTAAAAAGCAATGATAATGGTATATACTCGGTTGCGAGGACTAATATATACATATACATCTTTTTATGCAGGAAGGGCGAATGCCTCCCGCCCCCACCTACAGGAAGAAGAAGGCCACAATCAAGGTCCAGGTTTTCGAGATGCCTGGACACTTTGCATTTGAAAGATTGGAGGCCACAGACAGGGGGAAAGATGGATTGAGGAAGATTGTTCCAGACATGACTGGTTGAGTGGGTGAAAGCTTGAAAATACTGATTAACCCTTGCGTTAGAGAGTTGGACAGAAAAAGAATGAGTGAGTCGAAAGTCTGGTACTGCGTGTTGTCCTTAAAGGAGGAGGCATGCAGTTAGAGAATTCAGAGGAGCAGTGTCCATTATAATAGCGATAGTAAAGAGAGAGTGAGGCAACACTGCGGCGAAGACAGATGGACTAAAGACAGTCAGTATGAGGCGGAGAAGTGATGAAAAGAAGAGCCTTTGATTCCACCCGGTCACGTACAGCTGTTTTTTTGAGCCACATCACACACAAGAAGCGCTCCATACAGGGGGGGCGGACAAGACCCCTGTACAGAGACAGACACCGAGTTGGGGTGAAAAAACTGCGGAGGCGGTACAGCACACCTAACCTCTTAGAAGCTGTTTTAGAAAGAGAGTATATTTGATCTTTCCAGGAAAGATCACGAGAAAGGGAAACGCCAAGAATGTTAAGAGAAGAGAAAAGGTCGAGTTTTGTATTGTTGAAGGTAAATAGATAGTCGTATGGAAGACTGACGAGTAGACAGATGAAGGAACTGAGTTTCTGAGGCATTGAAAGCCACAAGGTTCTCTCTGCTCCAGAGATAGTAGAAAGGTGGTTACATATTTGACAGTTATTACGCCAATCTTGCGATGATTACGCCAATCACGTTCATTTTTTTCAGGTACACTTAAATGGTTGAATTAAACATTTGGTAGACAAATCTTTGGGTGATTTCGAGACATTATTTACTCGCGGAAACAATACTAACTACACGAGTAACAATACTAATAACAATATTAACACTAATAATAGCAACAACGGTAGCTATTTTAATAACGATGTCTCCATAATTCCGGCTATCATGGCCTATATTAATGGCTACCTGTTTCAAAGTTTATGGTCACCTAAATGGTTTTGTAAGCATTAAGTGGAATTCAACTTAATTCCACGCAATTCTCATTCTATATTCGTTTTGTCTAATACCGCATAAGGTTTTACTTTAGCAGTCTTGTATACATTAAGTTTTACTCATAAAATTTTACTTAATTACGTATGAGCAGTAAAATTACGTTTCTGAAAGCAGTAAATATTAAAATTATTCCGAAAAGGCATTATAAATAAGTCAAAATGAATTATTAATAAGTCCAAAAATAAGTAGATTTATTTTTGGATCAGTTTAACCTTCAACACCAAGTTTATAACGACAAAAAATATGATTCAAAAGTTCAGATGAGATGCATGACAGGAGAGATCGGATATCGAGGAAAGCGGAATATTAGAACCTAAACTCGCTGCTGTAATTCTCCAACTGTAAAGCTGCATGGGAACATCTCTTCCGAACTGTAATCCTACAGTCCCTCAAAGATTGAAGTTGGCAGGGTATTAATTGGCAAGACCTGGCGATATTGCGGCCAAATTATAATGTTCGCGGCCTGACGAAGTAAATTTAAAAGACTTTACCCTATACTTACGGGGCTATACTTTATTAATACCCAGCAGCATTTTTGAATGTATGAAAAGTATCAACCCGCCTCGACACTGAACCAAGTAACTACAACAGTATGGAACATTACGCAAAATTAGTACATAAATATTTAAATGCGTATATACATACATATATTATCAAAATCTCATTTCCCAACGAGTTGGGGTGAGAAAGCAGGGACCTTTTCCAGTTTGTGTACCGTTTTTCATATAATTTATTTTTGCTTCTTTTCAGATCAAAAATGAGTGATAATATCAATCTCTTTAGTTAGGCTTATAAGGCTAACTAACGAAAATATCACGACCTAACCTAACCAATCGTTAGGTTAACTGTACGCCCTTGACGATTGGTTAGGTTAGGTCATGATATTTTCGTTAGTTAGCCTTATAAAGCAAAAATATATTATATGAAAAACGGTACACAAACTGGAAAAGGTCCGAAAGCAGAAACAACCCAAATGTAAAACACAGGAGGTAATGAAGAGGGGAAAAAGGGTAGAAACTAAGCGTACACATCCACATTCACGCAGGCGTCCTGGTGGACCAGCATCCTACCTCACCCCCATCACAACATTTCCACATTCGCAGCTTTCATACGACACGCGTAGTGGCGGTTCCAGGACTTGTCAAAATGCGTATATAAAATTATCTTTATCAATCTTTGAAATGGTATTTTTCTTCACTTTTTTCAAACATTGCATTCCGACACCCTCAGAGTCCCCTCAACGTTTCCGTTCTGAGGACGTTTATCAAAGGAAATGAGGTTGTGAGATACGTTTTCTTCGTTCGACCTTATTCATTCACTCCCTATTCAAACCCATTATCGATACCTCGAACCGGGACCCCAGAACCCCCGAAACACACTCCCACCTGACGAACCTCAGCGAAGAGTTCGTGCTTTATCAAAATCCGGTGGGTCGCATCTTTGTTTACATAGCTCGCTCCTCTTATTTTTTTTTTTTTAAGTTTACTAAAAATACGGGGTAGGCCAAGATAGAGAGACCTTATTCAGGTTCCTTAAAACCGAATGGGCCTCTTTATTTTAGCCCACCCTGTATATTTATTATTTTGCGATTGAGTGAAAAAATTTTATAATTTTATTATTTTTTTTTTTTATGCACGAAGGAGGGGCCAAGGGCCAACAAGAGTTTAGCCAAAAATCAGAATCGACAATTTTTTACGCAGATTTCGTGTCGAATACGAAGTGGAACTAAACCTTTAAAGGTTTAGTTAATTGCGTTTAAACTTAGGCTTAGGCACGACTCAACAGGCTTGCACGTATGCACGCACGCACGCACGCACTCAACCTCTGATCAAAGATGAAGTTGAGAATGGTAAATTCTGTTATTTGAGAAGGATAACGACAACAATAATAATAGTTCGGGGTTATGTAGCTTCCTTCGCAATGACAACAGTCATGTGACGGCGGGAATCTACAGCTTTACGCGAGACCCAAACCAAGGGTCGCTACATCATCTGAAAGCAGAGGACGATCACCCCATCCAGGAACTAAACAAATCCGACGTCGCTTCACCAAGCTGATGTAACGGGAGAGTAAACGAAACAAAATCCTTGAAGACACTTTCTCTCTCATATATATCATATGTGTGTGTGTGTGTGTGTGTGTGTGTGTGTGTGTGTGCATTGTAAATTCTCTCGTCTCCTGTCGGTGTTTCTCAGAATTTTATCGCGACCACATGATTAATTGCTAAACTATAAGACATTCAAGTATGGTAAAACGCCGTGTATACCACTCGAAAAAGGAAGCCTCAAACCTTAAAACAAAGTATAGCCACTTGTTATAGGCCTGCTATTCAATACGTTATGAATTTTAAAATATATTCTTTCTTAGACCCCCGTACTGAGCATACCTGTAATTAATTACTTTCCATCAAAGTATTTTTAAGGCATAACTATAACAAGGTTTAATATGGCAGTCTCCCTAAACTTCTTTCAAACCTTCTTTTACAATCTTTGAAATCGTACTTACATGAAAAATACGCCGAAACCAAGTTCCTTAAAAAATTATACACCCTCCTATAATATTTCAATTATGTTGTATAGCGTGTTACAACCCAATATAAAGAGAATAGTTTCTCCCTCCTACCAGCGTCTTCCGTTTTCTAACTCTTTTAGCCACTAATAATAAAGAAAACCATTATAAAGGACTAACTTAATCAAAAACTTTTTTTCTCCATTCGTATTTTTACAGTTTCAAAAGGCAGATTTTCCATTAAATTCCCCCATTCTTTCTGAAGTTGAGATTGAGGCTGTAATCTCGCGCGCTATCTCGACATTTTTAAGCTCTGAACTTCATTTTTGAAACCGTTTTCATAGCAGGTAACAGGAATGATTTTAGCAATATATTTCTTGGTGCGTAGTAAAATAGCAGTTTTGGCTATATCCTGCATCATATATTTCTTCCTTCTGGTATATATATAATATATATATATATATATATATACACACGCGGTTTTTATTTTATAGATTTTATGGACTTATGAAGCAAGATGAATAACGATATAAGAAGCCGTTTTCTAATACTGTGTGTGTGTGTGTGTAAGGAACACGAGTGTAATATAGTGATGTTCTTGTGGTTGAAAGAGGAAAGAATTGATGAGCCATGTGTCGAACGACGAAAATTTTAGAATTTTGGAGCTTTATATATCTGTTGCATCTCTCGGATGTTGGATTGATCGTGAGAGAGGTAGAATGAAAGTGGTATCTAGAAATGCAATTATTTATATATATATATATATATATATGTGTGTGTGTGTGTGTGTGTGTGTGTGTGGATTAAAACAAGATAAGCCAGTTATGAGTAATAAATATTCAATAAAATATATATATATATATATATTATATATAGATAGTATATATACACACACCTCGTTAACCTCGTTCAGGTTGCTTGTGTTGGTCTCTCTTCACACGAAAGTCAAGCTGGTGGCCCCGCCTCTAGGCCTGGCTTGGTGGAGGAGCGAGTTGCTCTCTTGCGCTCACCACCGCACATAGCCAGGTACATCCGGCTCATCTGGTACCGTCCTGAACCAGGCATCTAGTCTTCTCTTGAAAACTTCAACTTTGACCCCTGTAACGTTTCTGAGGTTCTATGGAAGCTGGTTAAAAAGTCTTGGTCCCCTGACAACCAAGCTATTTTCCTTCAGTGTTGAGGGGGTCCCTTGTCGAGCCTTCAATTTAGGAACACTATACATTCTGCCTTTCCTATTTCCAACGTTGTTTGGGTGGTAATTGGATTTAGTTTGAGGTTTGGTACCAGGTTTTAGTTCATTTTCCATATGTAGATTATGGTGTACCTCTCTCTTCTTCTTTCCGGGGAGTACAGATTTTGTTTACGTTGTCTTTCCCAGTAGTTGAGTTCTTTGCAACCATCAATCTTGCCTGTGAAATGTGTCTGCGTTTCTTTTAGTTTATTAATTTCTTCCTTTTATACGAGACGCCAAAACTGAGCAGTATTCAAGTTTTGGTATAAGCCGTGTTCTCAGCAGGGGAATCATTACTGTCCTGTCCCTTCTTTTGAACGTTCTTAGTATCTGTCCAGCGACTCTTTTTGCTTTGTTTATTGCTATCTGATTTTCTCTCTCAAATTTGACATCATCGGTCATTATTACTCCGCAAGTCGACCGCTTTCGTGCTTCTCTGAATTTCCTTCTATGTGGAGCATGATATATATATATATATATATATACAGGGCTATTCAAAATAATTCATCCGATTTCAACTGAGAATACTTCCATACCTATCAACCGTGCATCAACTGGGCATACACCACATGAAAGAGGAAATCTCCGAGTTTTACAAGATCACCGCGAGAGGGCTCCAAAGTCACGCCATGGCCTAGCCTAGCAACAAACAGTCAGTGTGAAAATGGCATCCGCACAGCAGAAGGCGTTTTGTGTGTTGCAGTTTTCGAGCTGTAAATCGGTAGTCACAGTGCAGCGTGAGTTTCGTTGACGTTACAGAACAGATCCACCGGGTGCTCAGAGCATCCGTCGGTGGTATCGGCAGTTCGAGGAAACATTCGCATTGTTACTGCCGTAGAGTCAGTGACAACGGACATGCTGGAGCGAGTATGGGAGGAATTCGACTATCGTGTCGACGTTGCTCGTGTAACTAGGGGAAGTCACATAGAGCATTTATGAGGTGAGAGACAAAATTTGGACAGTTTTTCTTTTGGTTGATGTATCACAAATCACTCTGTATTTGTAACATTAAAAAATATTCTCATTTGAAATCAGGTGAATCATTTTGAATAGCCCTGTATATATATATATATATATATATATATATATATATATATATATATATATATATATATATATATTCGAAAGGGGAGGTAACAAGATATAGGCGTATCCTTTTATATTTATTTATTTTTTGGCTATAAATAGAGTTTATACGAACTATTATTCGTGGAAATTAAAATAAAGCTCTCTGGGAACAGATACGAAGCAATAACGTTTGGTACAGAGCCAAATTCCACTTTAGGAAAATATTAGATTATTTTCCTGTATTTTCCCTCCATTCGATAGGCCCTAGCCTAGCTGCAAATCGTTAAGCCTAAAACGACTTGACAGTTTGGGCCTAATTCGATTACTATTTACGCTTTCAGCAACTAATATTGGCTTTATCTCGAATATCAAAGCTTTAAATCGCTTATAGACTAATTATAAAATTAAAATGTCAATACGATTTCTAATTAATGTTGTTGTTGTTTTTTGTTTCGCATTGAAAGGATATTTAGTTTCCGCAAAATTTAACTTTAAATATTTATTGGTTTCGCCATTATTTTAGTTAATGCGCAATTTTCTCTGTCAGGTAGGTTCAAACGCTATTATTTAATTGTCTTTTTTTTTTCGTGTAAGCATTTTCTTTTATTCATTGAAGGTACTTTTAGAAATATATAGGCCCTACTTCGTTTTTTGCCAAAAAACAAACACACAAACACACACATACCAAAACCCATATCACACAAACGTTTGTTGTTGTTTAAAAGTGATTTTAGCCGTTTACATATTAATGAGCAAGAATCGGGATTTAAAATTTTTGAAAATAATGATGTTGAATGGCGATTAATAGATTGGATACATTTTAAATCCTCAATTAATGCGTAAACCGCCTTAATCGGGGGCACGATTCAGTGGTGAAAAACGAGAACAAACGTCTGTGTGATGTGGGTTTAATATTTACAAGGAGGACTTACTTAGAAACTATAAATCAGCGATATTGAATTTTTTTTTTCCCAAATCATTAAGTTGTGGTTTGAATTTGAAAAGATAAATAATATTAATTTGTCACAGATTCATTTCTAATTTCTCTTAACCGTTTTCATTCTAAAGTAATTATAAAATGAGATGGAAACGTTATTTGTATTAAAAATCATATGAATTCATTGTAGAGGGTCTGTTTTCTGTGCTAAAAAAGGAATTTGAAATTCAGATAATGTTCAAACGAAATGCTGCACTTGTGACAAAGTTCACATAATGAAATGTGGATACAATTTTCCGTAGATTATTATTATTATTATTATTAAAATAAGCTTTACTATATAATTCGGGTTAACGACAATCCGATCGACTTGACATAAAATCGACAAAATTACTATGGATTGGGTTGAGTTGGGTTGGGTTGGGTCGTCACGCTAATCCTTCAGATTGCCGATGTTATTTCTCGTCGACCAAAGCGTGTTGGGTCCATATAATTTACTAACAAAGACCATTTATACCAAGATAGGTGACTCCGCCCATTTTTGTTATGTTTACTGTACTACCATCTAATGTCTGACAAAAGAACTAAATTACCAGCAAAATATTGAAATTAAATTCTATTTTAAAACTTAATGTTAATGAAATCGCCATAAAGGGTTGTACTGTAACAAAATTTCTTGGTGTAATGCTAGATAAGAATTTGCAATGGAGTGATCATGTAAATTATATCGCGAAAAAGATTTCAAGGAGCGTTGCTATAATGTTTAAACTTAGAAATATAGTCCCTAAACAAGTTTTATTGACTCTTTATCATACTCTTGTTCTTCCTTATATAACATACTGCACCCTTGTTTGGGGAAACTCCGCTAACAACGCATTAAATGGTATCTTTGTCATCCAAAAACGAGCAATAAGGTTATTATCTGATGCTGATTTCCTTGATAACTCTAGTGCATTATCTAAAGAGCTAAACCTATTAAAGCTCAACGATATAACCAAACTGGCACATTTTATTTTTATTTACGAGTGTAAGAGCAAAATCATTAATTTGCAATGGGTAAATAGATATTTTTTAACTTATCAAGAAATCCACTCGTATCAGACCAGAAATAGAGCAAAGCTTGTTATACCTCAATTTAGATTGTCTTCATCTCAAAAACTACCCATTTTCATTGGATTGAAACTATTGAATGACTTGAATGCCGATATAAAAAATATTGCGAATGTAAATTTGTTTAAAACCAAGTTGAAATCCCAATTAATAATGGCATACTAGCAAAAATCTTGGAATAATGTTCCACTAATAATGTTTAATATTGTCCATTAATATTGTTTAATATTGAAATACAGGTTTTAACTATTAATAATACTTATAAATTAATAATAAATAAATAAATAAATAAATAAATAAGTAAATAACATCTAGCTGTTTATTTTTAATAAGAGCCCAGTAAAGCCTAAAGCTTAAGGGCCAAATTAAATAAAAAAAATAAATAGTCGAGCTTCACAATTATTCATGTCATTGTAAAAATTGTAAAGTGTAAAAAGACTACTGTATTTATTTTATTATTAATAAAGGTTATTCAATTAAAAAAAAATTCATATTTATAGAATTTAATATTTATTAAACCATAAAAATTAATAAATTAAGAGTATAGGCTCGTAATTTTTAAAGATAAACGTCATAATTTTAGCTATTTATTTAACAGGCTTATAAATCATACAAGTATGCCCTTGAGCGAAGTATAGTTCTCACTCCATACGATAGATGGCGAGTAACTTGATAGTCTGTTGGCGGGATAATGCGATAAATAATGGAAAATATTGTCAGTTTCCTATCTTACTATATGATAATGATACCACTACAAATTTAAAATGCTTCAAAATATATATATATATATATATATTATATATATATAATCATGCGGGTTGCTTCTACAGAGCTTCAATTTAATATTTAGGAGAAATCCAATGACAAGGAGAAATGTAAATGCCATGAAAAGTCTTCTTTAATGCGCAACGTTTCGAGCAATACGCTCATCTTCAGGCTGTTTAATAACAATGTGAAATTAAAATCAATATTGAATGAAAAACAAGACAGAAAATTTCTATAACCTATTCATAAAGGCAAATTTTAAGACTGAGAAAAGAGGGTTAAATTCTAAGTTATACAGATTTACATATAAAAATTAAGAAGCTATTTTTAAATACATATAGTAAATGTGAAATTAATACACTGGAAAAATTAACAATAGTACACTGGAATAATGAAACTAACTAACCTTTCACTGCAATTTCCGAGGCTAACTGATTTAAGCAGAGGCAAGATGGGAAAACAAGAGATGGCGAGGGCGATTGGGGAAGGGGGGATTATAAGGAATTGGGGAAGGAGGAGGGATTATAGCAAATTTAGGGGGACGGCTGATGAGTCAACATTTAGAGTCTTAAAATTTGCCTTTATGAATAGGTTATAGAAATTTTCTGTCTTGTTTTTCAGTCAATATTGATTTTAATTTCACATTGTTATTAAACAGCCTGAAGATGAGCGTATTGCTCGAAACGTTGCGCATTAAAGAAGACTTTTCATGGCATTTACATTTCTCCTTGTCATTGGATTTCTCCTAAATATTAAATTGAAGCTCTGTAGAAGCAACCCGCATGATTATATATATTCAAGGTATGGACAAGATGGCCTCAGGGCTTATCGCCATGTTTGGAAGACTTCACGAAAGTTTCTCAAGTCAAAACTGGACTGTTATTTTCTTGAAATGTGTCGGACCTGCAGGGTTTTCCCGAAATTTGTTTACTTCAAACTCTACCGTGACAATCTATATGACTCTGAATTTTATCAATCGTCCCGGAATATTTATTAAATAATGAAATTAATTATAAAATCAAAATTTCAGATTCGCATAACAAGTCTCTTGGGCATTATATAACTACTCTTAAAAATACCTTGTCGTTGTTGGACTATTTATTAATAATTTCTCTTGTACAACGTGAACTAGAAAAATTTCACTCTACCATCTTGGAAACACATGAACGTAAGTTAAAGGCTTTGGGAATGAATTCACCAAATTTTTTCAATTCAGATAAGGTAATTTCGAATCTTTCTAGTTACACACTCTCCCCTCGGGAAAAGTTTTTACTGTCACTTGGTTTGCAATTTAAGCTTCCGTTGTTTCAAATATATAAGCCTTCGTTTTTTCTTTACTTTGAAAAATTTTTCAATGGCTTGAAAAATATTCCCCATGTGGGTGAATTCAATAATTTCAAATGTCAGTTCTCAAATTTAACTCAAGAATTTTTTCATAAACTTAGAAATCTTAAATTTCAATCTTTCATATTTAGGAAGAGTGATTTGCAGTGTATTAAGAATTTGGCAAAGAACCAGGAGATTGTTGTGACTAGACCAGACAAGGGTAACGGAGTGGTTATTTTGAATAAATCGGACTACATAAACAAAACTAATGAAATCCTAAGTGATCTTACTAAATTCAAACAAATTCTAGAACCTGTCAATAAAGTCATTGTAAGGTTGGAAGACCAGGTTAATAGATTTCTGTCACGACTAAAGTCTTTAAAGATAATAAAAAATGATACTTACTCTCAGTTCGCATCTGGTGCTAATCTTGCTCAATTATACTGTCTGCCTAAAATCCATAAAGCTGGAACACCTCTCCGTCCTATTTTAGCTTCGTATAACTTACCCACCTTTCAATTGGCAAAATTTGTTGTTCGTCTCCTGTCTCCCTTTGCGAAAAATGCTTACACTATAAATAACTCGTTTGAATTCCAAAAAGACCTCCTTGGTGAAAACTTCGATTCAAAAAAGTTTTTTGTCAGTTTTGATGTAAAGTCGCTTTTCACAAATGTACCTGTATCTGAAACTATTGCCATTATTTTAGATAGGGTTTTTAGCTCAGTTGATAATTTTCATGGTTTTTCATTGTCTCATTTTAAGGAACTTTTAGAATTGGTCTTCAAACAATGCTATTTCACTTTCAACAATAAGGTTTACCAACAAATTGATGGAGTAGGGATGGGATCACCTGTCGGACCGTTAGCAGCTGATTTTTTTATGACTCATTTAGAAAGTGTAATTTTTAGACAATCTCCCACTCATCTCAAGCCAATTTTCTATCGACGCTTCGTTGATGATTCGATAGCAGTCTTTGATAATGCGGTACAAGCGCAACAATTCTTTAACTTCCTAAATTCTTTGCACCCCAATATAACGTATACAATGGAAACTGAGCAAAATGGCTCCCTCCCCTTTTTAGATCTTTTAATTTCGAAAAACGGTGATTCTATTACTACGTCAGTTTACAGGAAACCCACTTTCACTGGTTTGGGCATGAATTTTTTTAGTTTTACTGATTTCAACTATAAGATGTCTTGTATTAAAACTCTCCTGTTCAGAGGATATAATTTGACCTCTAGTTTTACCTTACTTAATGATGAATTTAATAATCTAAGATCATACTTTACTAATAATAGTTTTCCTGTTCAATATGTAGACAAACTAATTAGATCCTTCTTAAATAATGTTTATAGCCCTCAACTTCCATGTATTACAGTGCCGAAGGATATAAAATTTCTTGGTACCTGAAATGGGTCCTTTGAATAAGGAATTTAAGCTTAAATTTACAAAGTTGTTAAGGAAATTTTTTTATCATACTGATTTCCGCATCATATTTATTAATAAAACGTCTTTAGGTAGCTTTTTCTCAGCGAAGGATCGAACCCCTGACTCGTTGCGTAGCGGTGTTGTATATTTATTTACCTGCCCTAGGTGTCTCCTTGGGAATTACATTGGCAGCACTGTTCGCTCTCTCAGGGCTAGATTTTATTCGCATATGGGAATAAGTGGCCGAACAGGTAAAATTTTAAAAACCAAAGAAGTTTCGAGTATTCGGGAACACAGTATAAAATGTAAAACTGATGTCACTTTTGACAATTTTAAAATTCTTGGTTGTAATACTTGTCCCAACTCACTAAGAATTTTAGAATCGCTTTTCATTAAAACATTGTCCCCTACTCTAAATGTTGACTCATCAGCCGTCCCCCTAAATTTGCTATAATCCCTCCTCCTTCCCCAATTCCTTATAATCCCCCTTCCCCAATCGCCCTCGCCATCTCTTGTTTTCCCATCTTGCCTCTGCTTAAATCAGTTAGCCTCGGAAATTGCAGTGAAAGGTTAGTTAGTTTCATTATTCCAGTGTACTATTGTTAATTTTTCCAGTGTATTAATTTCACATTTACTATATGTATTTAAAAATAGCTTCTTAATTTTTATATGTAAATCTGTATAACTTAGAATTTAACCCTCTTTTCTCAGTCTTAAAATTTGCCTTTATGAATAGGTTATAGAAATTTTCTGTCTTGTTTTTCATTCAATATTGATTTTAATTTCACATTGTTATTAAACAGCCTGAAGATGAGCGTATTGCTCGAAACGTTGCGCATTAAAGAAGACTTTTCATGGCATTTACATTTCTCCTTGTCATTGGATTTCTCCTAAATATTATATATATATATATATATATATATATATATATATATATATATATATATTAGTGGTGTACGATTTATTGGCATCGGCCAAATTTAGCCGATTCTTTGAAATTAAAGCATTTTCATTATAAAATAAATTTTATATTTATAGAAAATTAAACATACAAAACACAATGTTTATACTAATTTCGGATCAAGTAAAGATAAGCACCCCCAGCCTTCTTTAATTAGCCTTATAAGGCTAACTCGAAAATATCACGACCTAACCTAACCAATCGTCAAGGGCGTACAGTTGACTTAACGATTGGTTAGGTTAGGTCGTGATATTTTCGTTAATTAGCCTTATAAGGCTAATTAAAGAAGGCTGGGGGTGCTTATCTTTACTTGATCCCTAATTTCAAAATGTAATTATATAAAAATATTTTATATTCACGAAAAAGACAAAGCTGAATAAGTTAAGTTTCCCATAAATTTACATTTTCTCTTCAATAGTTTATGATATTCAGAGATTAGCTACTTAATCTCCTATTCTATATTAATAATAATTCTGTATTAAGTTGTACTTTATAATTTATACCGGGTGTCCGAGAATTATCTGTACAATTTTTGGCTGTTATTAAAAGTCAACCATGAAGTGTAAAAATTCCAGTGTTGTCCCATTTTACAGAGAATCTCATTACGTTTTTTCTGGTAACAAGTTTTGACAAGTTTTTTCTTTTTTGCACGCGGGTGACAGACATTGATGATTTAAAAGCAAGAATCACAGCTGCTATTGAGCGAATTGATGTGGATATGCTGCAGCGTACATGGCAACATTTGGAGTATCGATTGGATGTTTTGCGAATCACTAATGGTGCACATATCGAATGTTTGTAACAACGTTACCTTAATAAAAGAAACTTTTGAAAATACAGATTCTAAATAATCTTGTTTAAGAATTTTACGTGTGCTATCAAGAATTTTATTAAAAGATGAAATTGTACAGGTAATTTTCGGACACACTGGAATTTCTAAAAAACTTGTCAAAACTTGGTATCAGAAAAAACTTAATGATATTCTCTGTAAAATGGGACAACACTGGAATTTCTACACTTCATGGTTGACTTTTAATAACAGCCAAAACTTGTACAGATAATTCTCGGACACCCTGTATATTAAATCATCTTATTATGCTGACTTTATTTTAAGTACTTTAATAATTTCATAAACCCAAATTATATATTCATTTTTTTTTTATTCAAATTGGCCACCAAAAGGACTTGAAATTTTAATGGAAAATTTTGTTGATATTTACATTGTTGACGAAAGAAAATAGGTTCAACGTAAAGCACAACAATTACTTTAAATATTTGTATTCAATTTCTGAAACTAAAATAAAATTATTTTATAATTTTACTGAGTAAAAAAACTATTTAATTAACATTGTAGCTACGGTATATGAGTAACAAATTCGGGTACTGTGTATTGTGGAATGAGCTAAGGAAAAGCATTTAAACAAATTTGAAATTTAAAAATATAAAAATTGAAAATTTTCACATTAGATTAGTAAAATTTATGAAGGGAATTGATTTAATTTAGGCAATGAATCGGCAGTTTTCCGGAGCATCGGTTAAATTTTGGAATCGGTACATCACAAATATATATATATTATATATATAATATATTTATTTATTTGCTTTTGTTTTTATTAGATGGGCGTATATTTGCATTAAAAAAGAATAGTCATACGTGTCTTCAATTTTTGGCCACCCTGTACACACCAGAGGCATTAAAATTACAATTATACAAACGTTAAATATCGTATAAAATGAATAGATATTCCATTAACACACACAGTTTTAGAAATTTTCTAAAGAATCGTGATGTCTTCATTTCTTTAACTAACAATCCATTTCTCCTTATCATTTAACGGCCTAGTTATGGGATCCATACAACTACATTATTATTATTAATTGTTTAAAACTTAGAACAATGAACAATATTATTTTTAACTTCCTACAAAATCTAAACAACGTAGTAGGTTTACGACAACGCCCAGGCTGTTTGGCACCACTGCCTATTTAATCGAAGTTTTTCACTATGAGCCGCCAAGTTTAGGTCTCATTTTGGCACTTTCATCCTTCTTTCTTCCTTCCACTTCCTTCCTAAATGTCTTCTGGCACTTCTCATACGACTGACACTATGGTAACACATCATAATGAAAATTTGTTCCGGAAGAGAAAATGTGGTGACTGTACCTTATGAGTACGGCATTTCTTCGACAGTGTGTGTATATATATATATATATATATATATATATATATATATATATAAGGAATAGTAATAGAATAACGTCTACAAATAAACATTTTGAGACAAGTCTTCGCCTATGGAGACGAGGTCTGTATATCGGTCAATAATGTGTATTCAGAAAGTTGGGTTCGAGATTATGAATTGTCCAGTCAGGGACCATGTTTCATTTCTTCTTCAGGCTGACCAATCAGAGGAAGGAAAACATTTCGACACCTTAACTCCAATACTACTTCGCAATTATATATATATATATATATATATATATATATATATATATATATATAATTCTATCGAGAAGCATCCTGTGCGTTAGGTTAGGCCCATAGTTAGGTTACGGTAGGTTGGGTTATGTCGGATAAGGCTACGAGTATCAGTGAAATGCCCTGTCAAAAAATGAATTTGAATATTGCAGAAAGACAGCGAACGGGTATTCTGATTTTGTACATAACTGAAAATAATGTTGCACGTTGTTCCGAAGTGTCAACAGCGAGTCATACAAGACTGTTGTTCAGCTCATGGAACATTCCACCATGGTAAGGTCACTGTGTTAAGCACTGTGTTAAGCATTACGAAGCGTTCACTGGGTTGCTATATATAATAAATAAAACACCCCCCTCCCGGAAGGGGTTTATTCGTTGCAGTTAATTCTCTAAATGTACGCTATACACTCAGCAGCTACGAGTATATGAGGCCCTCCAAGGAAGGACTGGTTAAGCGGCAAAAGTAAAGACGCTATAAAACGCAGCTAAAGTTGTACCAATTTGAAAGTGACATAAATTTTGAACTTTTGAAGATATTTCGTCAAAACATCTTCAAAAGTTCAAAAGTTATTCCACTTTCAAATTGATACGACATTAACTGCGTTTTCTGGCGTTTTTTACTTTTGTTGCTTATCCACTTCTTCCTAGGAGGGCCTTATATACAAAATTAGTTAGAATTGCACTTATTTGTATCTTACCTAATTTACCAACTCCAAATAATATGAATTTGCTAGGAACCATATACAGTATATTATCGGAGAACAGAGGAATAACTCATTGAACCTCTTTGATTGCAACAAATCCTGTCAGCAGATGGCGCCTCATTAGCCTTTACTTAATTTTACTTAATTAGGAAGAAGACAGGATTCATTCCAACACTAATTCACAGTCTTCGTCTGACCAAATTAACGGCAACCCTGGGTATAAATTTTAAACACATGTATCTACACTTTCCTTCCAGAGAAGGAATCCCCGATGAGTATGAATTCTGTATATGAACACATGTATACAAGTGTTATATATATAGGATGAATTTCACAATTAAACATGTGAAATGAATGAATGCTGCAAATCAACAAGGAAAAAGAAAAACGATTCCAAGGCCTTGGAATCGTTTTTCTTTTTCCTTGTGGGTTTGCAGCATATATATATATATATATATATATATATATATATATATATATGTGTGTGTGTGTGTGTGTGTGTGTGTGTGTGTGTGTGTATATATATAATGTGCGCGCGCGCGCGCGTATATACTAATTGTTACCTCCCCAAAGTGTCCTTATTTCTAAATAAATGTTCTAAGCTAAAATAAAAGTAATCTAGACACAAAGACAAACGCAATAGGTACATAAAACATAGGAGGGTGCTACTGTAGTATGCGGTCTACCTACGATTCGGCGGTCTACCTTTTAATTATAGCTTCTTATCTTGTTTACTAATTGTTTGTTTACATCCCATTGTCAATCGCCCTTGACGATTGGTTAGGTTTAGTCATGATATTTTCGTTAGTTTTGACGAAAATATCATGATTAAACCTAACCAATCGTAGGTAGACCGCATACTACAGTAGCACCACATAGGAGTTTATTATTAACTTTAATTAAACATGTTCTGTGTAATCGCCATTATTTTCTAACACAGTTTTCAACCTTAAACAAATACATGACAATTTTTTGAAAATAGCCCAGCTGGAATGTTGTTGATTACCTCATAGACTTTGTTTGGTCTTTAGGTCTTCAAGTGTCTTAGGGTTGGTAGAATACATTCAGTCTTTTATGTAACCCCACCAAAAAAAAGCCAGGGGTGTAGGGTCAGGTGAGTATAGGGGTCATTTCACTGGCTCATGAAGGGAGATTAGTCGCCCGGAAAAATGCTTCCTCAAAAAGATGCGAGTTTCACAAGCAGTGTGTGGAAGTGCTCCATCCTGCTGAAACCACCGTGAATCTTGGTTAATGCGGGTATTTCTTTAACGGGACAAACTAATTAGTTGTGGTAAGTAGAAATCTTGTAGCATCTGATGATATAAATTTTGCGTTACCTTTACTGCTTTTCCAGTTTCATTCTCAAAATAGTAGGGACCTACTACACTATACCATCCAACAATGGCCCAAATGTTAAGTTTAGCAACACTACGTGGAAACTCTATACGAGCGCCAGGATGACTTACCCAACAACGAGTTTTGCTTGTTAATCTCCTTTGACAGACGAACATAACATTTGTCAGTGAAGTGGATGCGTTTCAAAAACTCAGGATCTTCTTCTAGCTTTGCTGACATCCATGTTGCGAATTCCATTCGTTTTTTTTTTTAACAAAATCAGTGAAGTTTGTGAATAAATTTTGCGGGGAAAAGGGTTTAATTCGGTACGAAATATACGATGCACAGATGTTCGTGAAATACGTACTTCTGTTGACAAACGTCGAATTGATTTCTGCGGACTGCGCGCTATAATTTCATGAACCATATTTACGTGTTGTACAGTTCTTGTGGATCGTCGCCTACCACCATTAACCTTATGTTGATCGCTTACATTTCCTTTGGTTTAAATTTTTTTTAACAATTCGTGATATTGGCTTTCTATCGGGTGGATCTCTGCATCCATATTCTCTGCAAAAGTCTCTCTGCACCCGCGTCTCAGAATTGTCACATGAAACCACTCAACGATCTTGATTTTTCGTTTCAGCCGCAAACGTGGCATCACTCTGAGGGTTCAGCCATATTGTTCCGTACAGGTATATGCAGATAGGTATAGGCAGGATAAAAATCCTAATCTGTTACCTTTTTGGAGAAGAAACCCCAATAATAAAATATGTATCCATTATAAAATAATAACCAAATAAAAATAGGAACATATTTTGGGACACCCTATATATATATATACACACTATATATATATATATATATATATATATATATATATATATATATATATATATATATCAGGGCTGTGGAGTCGGCACATAAAAAACCGACTCCGACTCCTCAATTTTTTGTCTATCCGACTCCGACTCCGAAGGTATATTAATTCTAAATCTGCTATGATGATAATTACACAAGAGTCATTTCATCACCACCACGTGAAGCATCATCATATGTGGTCATTGTTACGGTAACTTTGTCTGTAGTAAAGAATCTTGTAAGTGGTGCTTGTCGTTCAGTAGATTTCTGATCTTTTGTTAACTTTGAAGTAGTTGGAAGGTTTTTATTACTATCTTTCTCAATGACAACTTCTAAAATTTTGGGATGGAAACACTGCAAATGTCTTTTCAAATTTGATGCTCTGGTTGGTGCATTTTTATCAGAGCCAGTAAAACTACTGATTTTTGCTTCACATAATTTTTCATCATCATCATCATCTTCTATCATACACTGACACACGAAATGTTTCCCATCTGTGGTTATTGTAAAATATTAAAAAACTGCAGACTTTGTTGGAAGTGTCTTTGCCATTGTGAAAGGGGTTTTAGACTTGAAAGTTAAAAACTTATGAAATTTAGAAAGAACTCGAAATTAAATAAGCATTAAAAATAAAAAATATTATCTGAAAAGAAAAAATGAATTAATGGCATTAGTGTCTGAAATGGAAAACATTGTGTTATTATTTAAGTGGTTTAACCACCATAGCTGCCAGTGATATCACACACAAAAACATATTTTATTAAAATTTATATTGAGGTCGGAGTCGGAGTCGGAGTCGGAGTCGGTACATTTTTACCGACTCCGACTCCAGCACCACCAAAATTGCTTCCGACTCCGACTCCACAGCCCTGATATATATAGTATCTGTAATTAATTCTATAATAAATGTTAATAGTTACAGTGTTGAAATATGAATCCCTGTAAATATGAAGCCAATATATGCAACACACCCAGAGTATAAAGGGTGAATATATATATATATATATATATATATATATATATATATATATATATATACAGTATATAAGAAAGCATATCCTCATTATCGGGCTTGCGACAAAAACACCTCCTCTCCCCTGACAAAAATAAGGCCACAATTCCTCATCGTAGAAAGGCTTTTTAAATCGGTCTTCATACAACACAGTTTCCTCATAATTTTCCTTCTCTTTCCTTCATTATTTTGTACGAACAGAAAGACGCCACTTTTTCTCAAAGGTCCAAAATTCTGGTCGTTCCAGGCTTCCAGGAGACCCATTTCTAGAAGATACGAAGCCTCAAGGTGATACAGGCCAGCCCCAATTTCCCTAATAGGCCTAAAGACGAATGATACCGACTCAAAGAATACGAAAATAATGTGAAAAAGAGAAAAACACGCATATATATATATATATATATATATATATATATATATATATATATATATATATATATAAAGAAAATGGGATATAAAAGTTGTTGCTTTCTGCCTTGAAGGGCAACTGATGCATAAACGCAGATGCCGTTTCTTCAGACGAAGTTTCGCCATAAAACCCCAGTGTGTGTGTGTGTGTGTGTGTGTGTGTGTGTGTGATCCTTGGGCAACAGAGCCAAATAAACCCAGAAATCAAAAAACTGGATGATCAGAAGGGCTAAACACGACTTGTCTGATAAATCGTTGGCAAAAATTTGTCATATAAAAAGTTCCCACATGGCTGAAATAGTAAAAGTTTGTGGCTAATAAAAGTTATTAGTTATCAAAGTTTCGGAAATTACTCGCATTTATTTCATTCCTGTTTCATCTCTTTAGTTAAGAAGGAAATAACATTTTATATTAGGGATATACGCTGATTGTTAGATACAAACTAGTGAACGGATAGACACGAACAATATTGGAAAGCGTAGGAAAAATTACCCATGACCAAAGTCACAACTATTCGCCGCAATACACACACACACACACACATATATATATATAACCCCCAGTGGTGTGATGGTTAGTATCGCTGACCACCACGAATCCATCGGCCTGGGTACAATTCCCGGTGTGGTGGGCAAGCAGGGCGCGGCTCACCCAGCTGTTCGTATCTCCTCTAGTTGGTGGATGAATGGGCACCATAAAAATCCCCCTGATGAGGCGGGATGCTGAAGAGGAATTGAACATGAGTGGAACTTGAACAGTTGTTCAAAACCCAACCATAACATATATACAGCTATGACCAAAAGCGTTGAAAAACACACGATTTCATTTGTCCCGAATTTTTTATTTGCTATGCCCCGAACCGAGCAGTAGGTCATGTAGACGTTGTATTCGTGGATTAGGTTTGTGAGGGTGATCACGATGTCCCTGAACTACATGAGGACTGCACACGAAAACTGTTTCAGCAAATATTCAGGTTTCCCTTTACGGTGAGTTACGTCTGTCATTCCAGTTTTGATAGTTTGCGATGTACAAAACTAATTCTAAATAATAGCTAATAAAATTAATGTAAAGCTCAAATTCGGTCTCTACTCAAGTCTCGCAGGATAGTTTAAAGGAGCAGTGATGAATTAATCCTTTTCTTCAAACGTGATCGGAATGGGCCCCCAGACATCGCCAGAATCTCGGTCAGCCTGAGCAGCCGTGAGATTGCTGCCAGAGGTTACGCCAGTCATATGACTGTCTCCATAATCATTAAAATGGGGCAAAAAAAACAGGTAGCTATGAAGCAAGAGCACGGTCAAGATGGTCAAAAGTCAGCTCAGAACTCCAGGATCGTTTTCTGTGTCGATCCAATTTGCGCGAAAGGAAAGCCAGCAGTGTGCACCCGCAGAGGGACTGGCAGGAAGCAGGAGTGCAAGTATCAGTACGCAGTCAGAAGGTGGTTAATGGAGAATTGTTTGTTATTAAGCATACCCGTAAAGAAGCCTCCTCTTAGTCGGAAGAACGTCCAAAACCGTATCAGATTTTGTAATAAATATAAGGACTGGATTGAAGATGACTGATGTAAAGTCATTTTCTCGGACGAACCCCCCCCCTTTAACTGCTTCGGCAACAAAGGAGGAATCCGTGTTTGCAGGAGAAAAGGCAAATGTTTCAACCCGGAATGTATCTCACTCACGATGAAGTAACCCGAGACTGTTACCATCTGGGGGGGGGGGGGGTGCTTTCCTGGTCGAGGAACAGGACCCCCTACATATTCTATCCAAAGGGACAGCGATGGACACGAAATGGTACCCCCAAACCCTTCGAGACCACCCGCTAGCGACATCACGACTTGTTTCCAGAAGATGTCTTCTTCCAGGATGATGATGTACCTTGGAACCGAACAAAAGCAGTGAAGTGGTGATCATAACATCACACCTCTAGTGGAGCGACCTGGAAACTCACCAGATCTTAACCCAGTCAAGAATCTCTGGGGAGTGTGGGTCGTCGGTCGATACGAAGAAGGTAGCCAGGAAACCGGAATGAACTAAAATTAAACCTACAGACAGTTTGGCAGGCTTCGCAAAATGGCTCAACCATCCAGCGTTTGGGGTCCTGTCCACGCCAAAGCAGATTCGTACAAAACCGGGTGTTTCAACTCTTTTGACTAAAATAATTAATAATAATAATAATTTTTAATGTGCTGCAATGACGACAAGTGTTGCGGACTAAGGAGTTAATTTTAAGCTTTAATCGTCCTTTTATCTGCCTTTGAATACATAAATACGATAATGGGGTTCGTTCCTTCCTTGTTTGAGTGGTTAAAAATGGCAATGAATATTCAAACTTTTCTTCATTATCTCCTTTAGTTTGTTACAAAGACATTATTTTCACTTTAATCTAAACTCTCATATGTAACTGGTACAGACTCGTGTGTGTGTGTGTGTGTGTGTGTGTCAAAGCTAAGGAGCCATAAGTAATTAAAAAATGTTTCAACACTTTCTTTTTTGTTTCAAATATATTTTGGAGTTAACGGTGCTCATTTCGAATATTTATTACGTAACTCCTATTGATAAAATAATATAACGGATAATGGCTTAAGACTTTCGTCACAATATACAATAGCGAGGGTACGTTAGTTTATTTTTCGGATTAAGAAAAGAAAAAACCCAACCACTCGCGAACTTTTTTCGTGTTGATCAAAATTATTTTTATTAATACCAACCTCAAAGGGATCAAATGATGCAGAAAACTTTCTTTAGACAAATCTCGGGACCGTATTAACTCGAGTTGATGATAATTAAGATTAATTTATCAGTGTAATTTATAACTAACATTATAACATGTTCTCATTCCTTTTCTATTTAACTCTCTAACGCGAGGGTTAATCAATCGTTATTCTCGATCTTTCATCTACTCCACCGGTCAACTTTGGAACATTCTTCCTCAATCCATCTTTCCCCCTGTCTATGACCTTCCAAACGCGGATTAGTCCAGGCATCGCGAAAACCTTGGACTTTGATTTTGGCTCTCTTCTTCCGCTATGGCGGTGAGGTGTGGGAGTTCAGGTATTCGCCCTTGGCCCCTCCTTCCCGCCTAAAAAAATAATATTTTCATATAATCTATCATGGACGGTTTGGATTTTGAATGTAACATACTTTTCTCTTCCTCATTGTTCCTAACTAATGAAAATGATGAAGAAAGTTGAAAATATCAGATATCTATGGTTTCTCAAAAAAAAAAAAAAAAAACCTGGGCTGCGTACCCCCCAGATACTGATTTTCCATTTAGGTACCCCTCCCCTATTTGGTATTCATCCCACTCAAGATCACTCCCATTTCATTACGCGCGCAAAAGTGCCAAATCCGCGACTAAGAATCTCAAAGGAAAGAATTTTTAAATCGATCTTTTTTTTTTCTTATGCGGGAAGGAGGAGCCAAGGGCAAATGCCCGCACCCCTCCCCCACCCCCTCGAAACATAGATTTTTGTTTTGATTTTAGCTCTCTTCTTCTTCTTCTTCTATTCCCATTTCATCGCCTTCTTACTCTCGTCCACAGATTTCCCACCTTGGTCCACGTTTGGTTAAGTTAGGTTAGGCTAATGTTAGGTTAGGGTTAAGTACAGTGTGGTTAGGAAATATTAGCGATTCTCATTTGGCGCCTTTAAACCTCGAATGCGAATGGAAGCGAAATTCTTTTCTCAAATGAACAAACGAATGGGAATGACAGCGAGTGAGAAGTAATCTCCTGTTTCACCAACCCTATTTCACCTTGTGTCAACGAACGTGCGCCGCCATATACAGGGTGGACCATAAGTCGCTTTACCGAAACGAGTTTCGTTATATAATACGAAGGTTAAGCGACTTATGGCCCACCCTGTATACGACTTAATATTATAAATCTGATTATTATTATTATTACTATAAATATAGGACTAAATAAAATAGTGTTAATATATATTTAAGTTCTTGCTTTAAAGATTAAGATATGTTAATTACCGGTAATTAACTTGTAATTACCTTGTAGCAATGTAGCACCTGTGAAAAGCAAATTAGTAGGTCTAATGTGTGTCAAAATAGGCATGTCTGATATAATTTTTGAAGTAAAATTAGACCTACGTAAGCTTAGATGTATCCACTTTAGAAGCTCATTATTTCTAAGATTGCGTCGTGGCTAATATCGTAATACCGCTTCCCGGAGATCAGCGAAGTTAAGCGACATTGGATCTGGGTAGTAGTTGGATGGGAGACCGTCATCTGCGCCCAGATTATGTAGCGACGCGTGGTTCCGATCCCTCATAAAGCCGTAGGTTCCTTCTGTCATATGACCTTAGATGTCGCGAAGGGGGTTAAACAACCCCATCAAGTGGTTCACAAACTCCCTCTCTTGTGGTGACACTATATTCATAATTTCGTGCCAATAAAGAGAAGTAGGAGCGAGTGTAGTGTACGTCCCCCTGAGACAAAAGGGGACACAAACTACACTAGGTCAAAGTTGGAGAACGTAAACTACACTAGGAACTTTAGAAAACATCTTTTAAATGAATCCATCAAATAAAACGTTAAAACTAACGAAAATATTACGACTTAACCTAACCAATCGTCAATATATATATATAAATTGACGATTGGTGAGGTTAAGTCGTAATATTTTCGTTAGTTTTAACGTTTTATTTGATTAGGTATACGCGGACAAAGTTGGGGAACGCAAACTACACTAGGATAATATAATAGGGGAACGTAAACTACACTAGGCACCACAGGGGGACATAAACTACACTTGCTCCGAGAAGTAATTTTATTTTTAATCTGTCCTCGTTGTGTCACGTATCCTTTGTTGACTTTTCGCGTACCCCAGTTTGAGAACCCCTGCTGTAGGGACTAAACCAAACATTAATATAAAATAATTTTATAATTTTTACCAACAAATTCATATTTTTCTCTTTTTTTTATAACGTAAAACGATTTTCATTTGTTATATATTTTTTTATATTTTTTTTTTTAAATATAAAAAGCTGAAAATAGTTATTAAGCCTATCGTGTAGCCTGGAGGCCTAAGTTTAATTAAAAGAAAGTCAGTTTTATACGTTCAAACTATACAAAGAGAACATTCTTTTGGTTTTATCATCGTACGACAAATATTATTATTATTGTTAATTATTATTATTACTAATTGAAACTACATATTTATATTCTACACAAATTCATTTTCTACCGCACAGAGAAAAATATAAAACACAAACACACACACACACACACACAGAGTATGTATTTTTTTAATTAAAAAACCGTGTAAAGAAAATCTTTCAAAGGCCTCATTTTATAACTCTCATATATATATATATATATATATACACACACACACACTATACATCTTCCATATACACGTATACATATAAAGTGCTTGGACATGCAATTTTTATGTTGTTTATATACGAGTAAATAAAACTTTTACACTGATGCTCATAGTGTATTCATTGAGTAATTCCTATTCACGCTATATATATATATAGTCACAGATGCCTACTTCGCTCCAACTTTTGCATTAGTTTTCATCCGTGCTCATTTTTTACCCAGTAGCTCCTACGGGTCCCATTTGTTATATTTTCATTTACACACTTACGATTGTGTTAAGGGTTTGGGGAAGGGGGGCGAAGGGTTCTATCAAAAAGTTTAGAGAAAGTACCTTTTTTACCGTATACAATAATTATTTTTTTGAATTTCACCCGCGTTACGATTTTAATTCAATGAACTCGAAAGTCAAATAACTCCTACTTCATGCTACTTCAGGGTTTTACACACTCGGCGATTTGTTTTAGATTCTCCAAAAAGTATCTCCTACAAGAAAGTTTGACTGATTTGCAAAATAGGAGTTAATGGGTAAAAATGGTGGCTTCATATTGGTGCTACTTGTAGATTTACACTCAACATATACATATGACAGTTTTTAGTCTGTCAACTTATAGAATAAGAGATCGGTTAAAAATAGATTACACCAATTAACTAATAATATACATACATAGGCACTACTTATTACTTAGTGGGACTTCTTCGTTTCATACCACGAAGATATCCCCAAATGAATGAGAGATTGTGTAGCTTTTCTGTAAGAATTACTTCTCATTTTGAATGAACAATACGCCACAGGTCCTGTACCCCTTCTTGAAGGCTTCACTTTTCACGCATTTTTTAATTGTTTCTACAAATGTTGTACATACACCCTGTACTTAAAACGTTGATCGGCATATTTGTGTATTGAAGGAGAATGCCTTTCGGTCTCTCTGTCATTGTATATATATATATTATATATATATATATATATATATATATATATATATATAATATAATATATATATATATCCCAACAATTATTTTGTGTACTCAACTAAATTGCATCTCCTATAAATAATAATGTTTCAACTCTGTTGTAATGGCAAAGATCATGTAACAGGTTGAGTGTGAAACCGCAGAGCTATTTGAAAGAACGGATACACGAGAAAACCGTATTAGAAAATCAATCATCGATATACAAAGGCATTTTAGCTGTAGTCCTTAATAAACCCTTTTCAAACTCCATCTGCTCCGATTTACTTTCCGCGCATACATCTTTGTTGACAATGCTTCAAATAATAATGCATTAGCTTTACTCTAAAACATTTGCGTTTGATTTTTAAACAAATATCTTTCCTATATTGGACATTAGAATTTTCTTTGATAATGTACAATCCCTCGTAATAGTCGCGCTCCACCCCTGTATAGCCCTCTCCGAGATGTGGTAGCAACGCATGAGGAAAGGGAGTGGGGATGTGGATAGCATCCGGTCAGAGCGAGCGGTGGATATCGTGTGTGTGTGTGTGTGTGTGTGTAAATACTCCCACACTTTATTTTTTATCCTTGAAACACTGCTCGGGGCCAGTTCCGTATTGCCCCCCACGCAAAATGATTTTATTGAACATTAGGATTATAAATTATTCTGATACAAAATATTAAAAATTCAAAAGGATTCAAATTGATTCGTTGCACGGGTAATACTAAGCCGTGCAACGATCGCACTGGTGGGGGATAAAGTAGTTTGGCCGCAAAAAAACAAAACAAAACCCTATACCGATCAATTTGTGATGCGTGATCTTTACGGGGGTTCCGCCCCCGTACCCCCCGAGACCTAAATTATACAAATGGTAATGTAATAACATGTGCCCACCTTGCCTGGGTAGCCGGAGCCATAAGGACTAATGTAAAGGATAAAAAAGTTAAGTGCACTTTCTAAAATTTATTACAAACCAATATTTTCTCACCACATTGAATATTTTTATCAAAAGTAGAAAACCATGGTTGTTTTTTACTAACAAAAGGCACCAATTTCTTAATAAAATATATATACGAAACTATTTTTTAATAAAAAAATGTGGGGGGGCAATACGGAACTGTAGCCCACTGCTCTATATACCACTATCACATATGCTTTGCATCAGTTTCCACTGCAACGTATAAAATAGATAATATTCTTAAATAGAGAAAAGAGTAAAGTAATATTGTTGCAATCGACTATAATTTATACAGAAAAGGAAAGAGACACTTCTTGCATTAGTAAAAGAAAAAAATATCACGATTATCTTAGTTATTATGGTATACCTAAACGTAAGAAATGGGTTAAAGTAGGGTAAAATGGAAACGACTTACGGCTCGTATATGGTAGTGACGTAACTTGGACGGACCAACCCAGACAATACGAGGTATGACCGCCAACGCATATATGAAGTGGCAAGGAGTGGACGCGTGACCCGCAACGTGTGGGGATGGGTGCACCCGTACGGCATTGGAAAGCTGGCAGAAATTAACGGGAGGTTTACAGTCGACCAGTATTTAGAGATACTGGAGGGGGTGATGCTGCCAACCGTAAGGACATACGCTTTGCCCCATCCTAAGCGGATTATATTTATGCAGTTAAGTAATACAACTAAATTATTTTCATTACACGGAATATGCTTTCAAGAAAATGACTTAAAATATACACTGCTTGACCTTAATTAAGGTAATATGATTAAAGGAGAACATTAGTAAATGTAGTTTTAAATGTAATTTTAAATGTATCTTTATTTATTTATTTATTTATTTTTGCGTCCTCTTAAGGCAACTACAAAAAAGTATGGATGAAATGTGAACTCTCAAGTTTTGCTAATTTCTTTTTACAGGATAACTGCCCTGTTCATACTGCCAGTTTCATCCGACGGTGGTTTCAGGAGCAACGAGATGCCGAGCTGCTGAACTGGCCTACCAAGGGGTGTGACCTGAACCCCATTGAAAATGTGTGGGCAAATGTGGTTAACGCTTGGGAGTCTGGGCAGGAGCGGACATCTCGGCACCTGCTGGAACACACCATGGTAGAGTGGGAACTTTTCCGCAGGAACCCACGAGTCATCTACAATCACGTGGCATCTGTTCCAAATAGGCTACGAGAGGTCATTAATAATAATGGAGGATGGACCAAGTATTGAGTAATTGTGTATAATAATTATGGTTGTGATGTAGTAAATATATATTTATTTACTTGAACAATTGTCAGTTCTTCATAATTTAAATATTATGTTTTGTATGTTCTTAAGAAAATCACTAAATTTACTCAATTCATGTTTATTTTTGTAATTCAAAATTGAACTATGTTATCATTTTCTCTCCATGGATAAACCTTTTTCTGGATAATCATCTGATGATGATGCATGGACTTTAAACAAAAATGTTACTGTCTGGACGAAAAGTCGATACTACAACTTATCTTACACTTTAACTATAACATGGCCACATCAAAATCCTACGATTAAAAGTTTTTAAAGTGTCTCACGTTTGTGAAATAACCTAACTACTGTATTCCCTAAATTTAGGAATAATGTACGAATAAAATACATAGTCGTCCTAGCATTACCACCAAAACTACAGTGAACATTATATTTATTCAGTCATTGGTTTTCAAAAAATAAAAGTATTACTATGACAACACCTGAGAGGGGGAGGAGGAGAGGGAGGGAATGAGGGTGGGGCAGAAAGAAGGACTGCGTTTCTGCCACATCTCGGAGAAGGCTAAACGGAGGTGGAGAGCGACTATTGCAGGGAACTGTATATATGAAGATGCCTAACGGCTGAGAGTCACGCAATTGTCAAAATGAAGGGTTAAAGTTCCGTATGATAATAACCCGTAAATGGATTTAGAAATCCAACTTACATAGAGACACGCGACAGTCCGGGTATTAAAAAAGTATTATTAATTAATAATAATCAGCTATGAAAAAAAATGCTGTCAGGGACCACCTTTGGGGGCTGTACCCCCCTCCTGTGACTGGATATGGCGCACTGTCCAAGCAAACTTTGTGTTGGGAACTTCAACACTTAGACCATGTTTCACAGCCTTACTGATACAGTTAGATTCAAACTTTTTTCATGGTTGCATCGTCTCACAAACTAACGCCTTCTACTCGTATTTCCAAAAATAATTCAGTTTTGATCTGGTCGTTATGGGCAACATTCTTCCATTAATCACACTAGTTTTTATGTTCCCTTAAGTGACTTTTTCTTTTTTTCTTATTTCCATCACTAATAGACGGCTTTCCGTCAACAACTTTCTTCGCAGCCTATGTTAGTGAAGCTTTGTTTTTTATAGTAAGCGTGCTTACAGCAGTTTCATTGATCTCCTGAATGGTTGCACATGGTTCTCGTACTCATATTAATGCTTTTATTTTATAATTAATGCGAGAGCCCAGTAAAGCTTAAAGCTTAAGGGCCCTACTATGTGCGTAAAAATAAATACATACATTGTAAAAACTTGTAATATTGTGAATTGTCATCTCGTAATATTTATTTTTACCAATAAAATATTTATTATTATTATTAAAAAAACAATTTGGTAAAAGGAGATTCTTTGAATAAGGCAATCCTATCTTGACCTATTTATTTTTGGCCGACCTTCTAGTCTAATACGAGTAGCTAAACCTGTCCTTTTTCTTACATTCACGGAAGAGTTTTTTTAATTACTAATTTGGATATTTTCATCTTGTTCATGAAGAGAGGAAGAGGATTTGGGTCTGTAATTCGTGTTCACCCTGTTCACTTCGTGGTGAAGAGGATTATCAAACATTTTAGGAGAATATCTGAAAAGGATGAAGAGGACTAACTTTTTTTTTGTTTTTTAGCAGATCTGACTTTGTATAAATATTCAAACGAAAAAGGAGAAGTAATAAATTCTACGAAACATACGTAAAGACTGTACCAAACTTACACAACTGCTGAAACTACGGGTTGCGCATGATACACAGTTGACCAGGCTGCTGCATACCATATGAGCGTTAGTGGAGATACGACTGTTTCTTTGAGGCCTAAAAAGGTTTTCGCTCAACAGACTGAATTATATTGCATGTAAATTACCTCGTATTCAGTTTGTGTGTTCCCCTCTGTCTCGGATATAAAGAGGTTTCTAGGCATGAAAAACAAACTGCACTCAGACTTATGAAACAGAGAGAGAGAGAGAGAGGAGAGAGAGAGAGAGAGAGAGAGAGAGAGAGAGAGAGAGAGAGAGAGGCTAAAGCTTTAATTCCATTTACGTTGAAATGGAGTGATAAAAATCTTTATTTTCTTTTTACAATATTACCACTTAAATTTATTAAAAATATTAAGCATAAAATAAAATTTCACGAAAGAAATGAGTGATTGCCATATACATACATACATACATACATGCATATATACGTATGATCCTTTGGGGTTAAGTGCAAAAAGACTAAAAACCATTTTCCATTTTTCACCATCTTTCTCTCGAGAATTTCGAGTTTAGGGTCTCGAATACCTTGTCACTGATTTCACGTGAGATGCACGCGATGCACGCAATGCCCATTTGGAGTCGTGATTGATCATGCGACCGTTTCCCCAAACACCGTAAGGATGAACGGGGTTATGGAAGTCGCAGTGCGGGTTAAAACGAATACTTATAAATGTACCCACAACGTGCGGATAAACGTTTCTCCCCCCTCCACCCGAACTCAAAATTTTGAGGACAATTATATTTCGTTTAATATAAATTAAGATCAGTTTTACAATTATAAACTACAAGCGTGTCCGAAAAGTGGATACTCAGTGGGGAACTCTTTACCCGATGGGAAATACACTTTATTCATGGAACCATATCATCAAATGTTCAAAATGTTGACCATTGCTTTCAAAGCACACTAATACGAGTATAATGTAATGTAATTAATGTAATTCCTTTTGAGTAAAGACTTTTTCGACACATTAAAATTATAATACACGTAAATTATGATTACGGGAAGCGTTCTTATTTACAAACAAGGTATGAACCCCCGTTCAAACAACTTCAAATATTAAACTTGTCCACAAGACCGACATCATGACATCATACTGCAATTGAAGGTCAGCTTTTTTTTTTATGAAACTCTGTAAACTTTCAATATTCGAACGAGCATTTTTTTTTACTTCTTACGTCTCATTACGAAGTCATCACGGTAGTTGGTTCGTGTAAAAGAAAAAAAATATTTTATGGATTGTTGGTGCAATACAATTAAATCCTTTACAGTTTACACGATATATGTGAAATTGAATAATTCCCTTCATATTTATAAATCGTACATTACATGACCTCATTAAACTTCTGAGTTACCAAAGGTCAAGGTTAACCACTTAGAGAGAGAGAGAGAGAGAGAGAGAGAGGAGAGAGAGAAGAGAGAGAGAGAGAGAGAGAGAGAGAACCAAAATTTCTCTATTAAATTCCTTTACCATTAATAAAACGCTTCAATTCAATTAACGCTGTTAAATACATGTCTCAACTTGTCTGAACTCGTTTCAAAGCGCGTCTAAACTTGTCTTAAAACGTTTTCGCAATTACGCAAACTCGAAAAGAATGACGCTCCGTTAGACAAATCCTTTTGGTATCTTTTAAAAAGCGCATGTCGGGCAGTTGGGTCGGGAGATGGAAGGAAAGGGAAAATAAAATTTACATCGGTTCTCTATTTGTTCTTGTCGATATCTGCTGCCCGTACGCACACGTACACACACACACACATATATATATATATAGTATATAATCCCTGAGAAAGGTTCAAAAGAGTATATTCCCGTATTCATTTGGTTATTTCTTGGATTGAATTGTTATGTTTTCTTCAGATTTATATATTTATTTATTTTTTAGATTAAGCATATTCTTGGGAATTTTGATAAGGGGGGGGGGGGCATTTTTTGATGGGATGGGGCAATTTGAATTTAGTTTCATTATTTAATTAATAATAATTTAATTATTAATCCGGTTCTTGCGTTTAGTATTGTTATTTGTTTTTCGTTGTAGAGAGGTTTTGGTTGAAAAGGTGAGGCCTCGATTAGACCTTGGTTGAGCGTGGCTAACTCCTCAAGACAATGTGGTCTGATCAGATGAGAGAACACGTTGCTCGCTCCAAGATCAATACGATGGGAGAGCGGTCCTCCCACTCTCACACTCACTCTCACTATCTCTCTCCCTTACCCCCTCTTTCTCTCTCTCTCAAGCTTTCACATATTCATTTGGTACAAATTATGGCACTTTATCCTTCTAACTGACCTTGTTACTGAGGGTCTCTCTCTCTCTCTCTCTCTCTCAGAGTTAGACCGATTCTCCTCTCCATATATTCTTCTCCCTGTCCCCGTCCCCTCTCAATTATTATTCTTTTCTCTCTCTCTCTCTCTCTCTCTCTCTCTCTCTCTCTCTCTCTCTCTCTCTCTCTCTCTCTCTCTCTCTCTCTCTCTCTCTCTCGGCTTACATTTAATTAGTAGGCATATTTTACTTCTTCTCATTAATTAAAATTTATTATTTTTGGTTTCAGGAAAAAAAAAATAAAAAAAATCTTAAATAAAAAATATGAAATAAAAACTATGAAACAATATTGCCACCTTTCAGTTTCAAAAAAATTTAATTTTTTTTCGAAAAATGTAATTTAACGTGAAAAAAAAAATTTGTATAATTTACATTTTTTTTTTCATACATATTCATCATATGCATGGCCGAGATACAAGTCGTGTAGAAAGTCTTAAAAAATCATAATTTCTTTTCCTTAAATTATATTTTTACTAAAAAAAAAAATGTTTAAGAGTGCATATATATATATATATATATATATATATATATATATATATATATATAATATATATATACACGCACACACGCATATATATATATATATATATATATATATATACACACCACACACATATATACACACACACACACAAATATTATATATATATATATATGATTAGATTATATGATACACACAGACTGTGCATGGAACAAGGAGCTCTTCTAGGAAAATTAAATCCACTATAGTCCGAATAAGTAATGGTAAATGACAAACACTATAGTTTTTTCTTTTTCATGATGCTAGTCCGACGTGGGCAACGGGCCACTAGCAAAGAGGTCCCAAAAATATAACTTCCCTCACCAGCTATCTGCAAAGCAGATAGGATCCAGCTTTGGGACAGGATCTAGGGTTTAAAGCAGCCTAGCCCAGCCCAGCGAGTCTTTTGCTTATATTGGGGTTCTAAATGTAGCTGGGCTAGGCTCCTTTAAACCCTAGATTCTGTCCCAAAGCTGGATCCTATCTGCTTTGCAGATAGCTGGTGAGGGAAGCTATATTTTTGGGACCTCCTTGCGAGTAACCCGTTGCCCACGTCGGGCTAGTATCATGAAAACGAAAAAACTATAGTATTTGTCATTTACCATTACTTATTCGGACTATAGTGGATTTAATTTTCCTAGAAGAATTTCTTGTTCCAGGCACGGTCTGTGTGTATCATAAAAAACCTCAGGGAACCATTCTGAGTTCATTGTCATATATATATATATATATATATATATAGTATTACGGAATAAAGATATCATAGAAAAATTGTCTTTTCTGCGAGGTGTTTTATCTTTACACCACGATTTCATTGTTATCCTCGGTTGGTGTTCTTCTCTTCCGGGCTGTAGGTTCGTGCCTCTTCCCAGACCAATTACCTAAATGGTAAACCATCATTCTTACGGGGGTTAACGGTTTAAATGACTAAATCTATTTGCTATGTACAATTGTACAGTACGTTTTAATTAACTCTTATAGTACATATGATCGAATTCCATGGCTTTGCTCGATCCTTAATACGAGTGGTGGACTCGCTCAAAATTTTGAAATTTCGGAGGCCTCGATGTCTCCGCCTTATCTTTGTTGTCTGTCTCGCGCTCTCTCTTTTTATAGACTCAATTCATAAAATGGGGGATGGTAGTTGAAAAGGGGTGGGGAATATTTAATACGTACACAGATTCTTAAAGAAAATGCGTATTATTAATTGTTTTAATTCTTAATAATCTTTTTAGGGGGGCCGGTCCCCTACTAGATAGTCATAATATAACACACTTTACATCGAAATAAAACACTGTACAAAAAATGTTTAAAGATCTGGTAAAATTACTTTAATAATATTCAATTTATTATTAAATCATTAAATCAAATCATTAAATTAATCCTAAAAATTAAAGAAATTATATAATTAAGCCTAAAAAATAAACACAAAGACGATTCAATTAGTAAAAATAACCTCAGCATTAATTTCTATTCAAAACGTTAACTCAAAAAAATTCTATTCAATTAATTCCAAATCAAAACTGAACGGAAAATAATTCGCAAAATAAAATGAATATTTACTGTATTTGAAAAGTCCATTCGCAACCAAAAAAAAAACAACAACCTTTAAAAATAAACATATAAGCTCTGAATGCGGACATTAAACTGTTACATGGTTGATTTCCTCTCTTACAATATAAAAGGTCAAGAACGCTTTCATTATCGCGTTCATATTTAAAGCTAAAAATATATTGAATAAATGGGGAAGAGAAATAGAAATAAAGTGGTAGAAAACACGAGTATACTACTAAAAAACAAACGCGAAAATCACTTTACTTCGTATCTAAAAAAAGATAATGTATACCTCAGTTTACGTGTAAAAATATAAACGCGTTAAAGCGTTTAATGTTTTTTTATTCAAATTGTACTAATGTACATTATAGACTTACAGCTCTGAACGTTTCTGGTTATTTCCGGTCACCTCATAGATATTTAAAGCACTAAAGGTTTATAGCATTTACTGGAAATGTTCTTTTGCACTATATATATATATATATATATATATATATATATATATATATATATATATATATTTATTTTATTATAAATATAAATTATAATCATTGTTTATTATATATATACAGGGTGTCCGGGCTTAAATGGCAATAATAATACATTATAAATGTATTTTATTGCCATTTAAGCCCAGACACCCTGTATAATAATTATAGTTATTATATATATATATATATATATATATATATATTACCGGGTGCGGCAAAAGTAACGCCCTTTTAATAATTGTATCTTTATAGTTTTATACAGTATAATTTTTTAGTTTTATATTGTATCATTGTTATTTTTTAGTTTTTACTGAGAAAGTACTTATTATTTTTCTTAAAATGCTGTATTTTTCTTAAAAACCTTATTATTTCTCTTAAAATGCTGTAATTGATTTATTTCCTTCAATAAAAGAGAATAAACTAAAAAGGGCGTTATTTTTGCCGCACCCGTTATATATATATTATACTTTTAATTTTGGTTATAGTAAAATACCTTGTATTATCAGCAATACTTTTTTTACTGATCTTATACTGTACTGTTTAAATGAATAAATTTAAAAAAACTGTCTATTTCGCATAATTTCGTATCCTCATTTCCCTGTCGTTTGAGACTTCGTCGTTATCCCTCGGTGCGTTCCTAAAATGTCTGGCATTTTATTTCATATTTTTCCAACATAATTAAAACTCGCTGAAAAAAGTGTATGTTATTCTTTTAAGTACTTTTTTCTTCCTTTGAATCTTGCCAACTTGTTTCTATGACTCGAGAGAAATGTATGACAGCCATCCGACGCAGAGCTAGCTTCGCTCCGAAAAACATGTATAAAAGTCTCACCTAAACCTACGAAAAAGAAAACTTTCCGCCAGAAACGAGTTTCATATATTTTATAGTTAATTAAAATTACTTAATTCTTTATAATTATTACTAATTTGTTTCATTATTAACTCCAAACCCAACCTTTAATCATGCTATTCCGCGTAACTGTTCATTAAATTTGAACGGTTAAACTCACAAGATTTGAAATTCCTAAAATCTCTCAAGTTTATCTCAAAATAAGTTATTTTAAAGGCAACGTGAGGAAATTAATTAGCCGAGACAATTAACAAAAATTTTAAATCAATTTACACTGGATTATTCCGAATGATGACTAATACTTGGTAATATTGAGAATTTATAATAAGTATTTACTAATACGATATTTCCATTCTCTCCTTCAACAATAAGTTATCAAAACTTATGAAGCATTACATTTGAGGATCACCTGAAGATCAGGGCCCCCAGCCTCAATTACCAAATGATATCTTCGTTAAAACTAACGAAAATATCACGACTTAACCTAACCAATCGTCAAGAGCGTAACGGTTGACCTAACGATTGGTTGGGTTAGGTCGTGGTATTTTCGTTAGTTAGCCTTATAAGGCTAACTAAAGAAGGCTGGGGTCCCTGATCTTCAGGTGATCCGAAGTTCTTCTATAGAGAGGATAAGAGCATAATAAAAAAAATTTATTAGCTAATAATAATGTAAATTATTGCGTTAACTATTAATCAATGCTGAAGTTCAAAATCATGAATAAAGCATAAACAGGAGGGGCTTTAATTTTGAAAATACTAAACTATTTTCTTCTACTTCGCTGAAGACAGATTCAGACCTTCACATTTCTGTCAAGAGGAGGTAATAAGAATTTGTAACATTACTCTCAAGGTTTTCATGAGATCTATGCTAATAAACTTATGCTATATCGTGCTGTAGTATACTATAATATTATATGTTATTTCTTCATATTTTCCTAAAATTCACATTCCATAACTCAGAAATATTCAATAACAAGAAATAAGAGGAAATTTCATTATTATGAACATTATATTACGGTTAATATGACTAAATTTACAGTCACATCACTTACAGATTGTTACAGTACTGATTAAAAATCTTCGTTATTTGCAAATTTAACTTTAGGTACTTTAAGCTGAAACTAATTAAATTACTTACACTAACAATATATAATGTTAATTAAGTCACTCAAATAAAATTTTCCAGTGAATGTAGCAAACAACATTTTCTTAAGAATATATCAATAATTTTTGGATCACCTGAAGATCAGGGCCCCCAGCCTTCGTTAGTTAGCCTTATAAGGTTAACTAACGAGAATATTACGACTTAACCTAACCAATCGTTAGGTCAACTGTACGCCCTTGACGACTGGTTAGGTTAAGTCGTGATATTTTCGTTAGTTAGCCTTATAAGCGTAACTAACGAAGATTGGGGGCCCTGATCTTCAGGCGATCCTAATTTTTTATATACCCTTAACCTATATTAGTATAGAGCACTTTATGCATTGTTAAACTATATTAACATAAAGCACTTTACCAATCATACATATTACTTCTTTTCAACTTTCCATAACAATTGTAACGGGCCATTTTTGATCGTTTTCGTCCAAATTTTACTCCAAGTAAACTATATTTTCAGGTGCACATACCTGAACTTCGTTTCCGTAATAATTATAAGTTTATAAAAATAGATTAGCTGTACTATTTTCAAAAATATATACATTAATCTATACGACAATGCGCACAAACCTTACGTCTCTTCATGCGCGTCTCACCAACCTTAATTTCATATTTACTCCTCTCAAGCACTCCCAATACAGTTTAGGCAAATTCTTGATATACTTCAGGTTTAAAATCGCAAAAAAAAAAATGACTCGACCATTGTCCAACTACTTCATGCAAAAAGTACCATAGTCTGCTATTTTCGCTTCATTCAGTTCGTGATCAATACTTTCATAGTACGCAATACTCGTCTTTTAAATTTGTATTTATAAATTCATTCGGATAATATATCGTATTACCATAATTCTCAACGGGAAAATTCGCTCCTAAAATAATGTACATCATTAACTCGACTCGCAGAGGAACTATTTACCTCAGCATTCTTTTTCAAAGGAATTTCTTCGTAAACTTTCGCCAATTTTTCAGTTTCAGTTTGACTAACCATCAAATCTTTATCGTTCACAGTTGAATTGTAACACAAAATTTCCTTCCCACCAGAGGCGCTATCAACTCTAGATTTTTTTTTTTTTCTTTACCAGCAGATTCATAATACCTATCAACCCTGAATTTTCTTTACCAGCAGTTTGATAATCCTCATCAACTCTGGATTTTTATTTTTTGTTCGCAGTCCCACTGCAACATGAAACATTCTCGCGATACGGCCCTTTCGAATTACTTTTGGGTAAATTACTCTTTTCAAATACTAAATCACGAGGGGTAAAAACTTCCCCAACTACATTATTTCCTGAAACAAAGTTACAAGGGGGCAAAAATTTCCCTAACCGCGTTATTTTTCTTAAACAACGTTACAAGGAGCAAAAACTTCCCTGAACGCATTTTCTCCGAACAACAACTTTCGGGGCAACATCTCCCGAAATTCAATAATTTCCTGACAAGGGATAAATCCATTTCTAATCCCGAGACTCGGGTCAAAAACTTCTCTAATTCCCAAAAGAATATTTTTTTTTTACTTTTCTCTTAAATTTTCTATTTGTTTATTCTCAACAACAGTATCGTTATCAGGCTCTCGCATTTCAACCGCAGTGCCGAACGGAATTACATTACAAAATTCATTATTTGTTTTTATATTTTCATCATGCGTAGAAGAAAATTTGAAACGTTTCAACCATCGCTCTTATTGTATAGTGGTCATCACCAAATCATTATTATTAATTTTTCGTTCCGTCTTACCCACGGCATAATCATCATCAAAAATTAGGTATTCCTTACGTAAAAAAATCTTCTTTAAGTCCATTTTCAGTATTAACTCCGTATTATATACACATTATACTCGTTGCTTATAAAAAACTGAATCACGCACGTATCTTGATAATTTGTCTCGGAACACTTTTACTCTCACGTTCTACAGTATGTACGTATATGTCGGCCGCATTATTTTAATCTTCCTCGTATACACGCATCACAGATTCGTAGATATCCACACCAGAATTGACATAACAAAATTGATAATTCATTTCATGCTATGTTTTCGGTGCACACATACTACAGCATCCTAAATATCTGCTTGAGAATCAGCATAATATAATTCATCATATTCGCTTTAATTTACCCTCTTCCGAATGGATATACGTGGTTGAGAGTTCTATCTTTCAATAACAGCAATCAATTCGGAGAGAAGTGAAGTAATTTCGTTGTTTGGATCAACATAAATAATTTTCTACATCAGACGCGGAAAATATTTGTATACCGTAAAAACTTACAAAATTTAGAGACAAAATCCAACTATATTTTTCTCTCTGAATAATTCATATAAACATACATATAATCGATCGGTTTCATTCCAAGAGCTAAATATTTTCTCTCATTCTATTATTTTAATCAAATTTAACGACTTTTATATTAAAAAAGTAACAAAAATTAAATTTTACATCAATTCAAGACAAAAGTCCCACAGAAATTAATAATAAGAGCTATCGATTGGAATCAATAATGTAAATATTCTCTCTATTATTATTATGATAAACAATTGTATACATAGTACGACTTTTTATTTAATTTGATATACATTTATTTAATTTTTTAGCTATTTCGAAAATGTTTCTTTCACGCATACAAGTTTCGTACTCGGACTCAAATACGCGTTTTCGTTATGGGAATTTCTGCTCACCTTATCTTTTAAACTATTGTAGTCGATTTCCCTTTTGCAGTCGTGTTATCGTAAGTTGTTCCAATACTTGTAGTCGTGAAGTCATTAACTGTCCAACGCTAGTCGTTGTGTAGTTGATTAATTATCAGACGTAAAAGTTAAATTCGATGTTTTCGTAGCCTTCATAGCCGCGGAACGTTGTCGTTCGTTGACGTTTTTTCTTTTATTCAGCGATGATTCTTCGTAAAATCTGTTCAGCGTCAAATTTTCTTTCATCATCAAATTGTTTCTATTCTTCGTATTTTTGCATTCGTTGTTTTTCTCGGGAAATCTCATTTCTTCTTTCTTTCTTCAACGTAACAACAACTTATCCTCAAAAATTTTATAAGTGAAAGAGTGGAATATCAGATGAATAAAACCGTAGCAGACACACTTCTGACACCATTATCGTATTATGAAATAAAGGTGTCGTAGAAATAGTGTCATTTCCGCGAGGTGTTTTATCTTTACACCACGATTTCATCGTTATCCTCGGTCGGCGGTCTTCTCTGCCGGGCTGTAGGTTCGTACCTCTTCCCAGACCAATTACCTAAATGGTAAACCACCATTCTTACGGGGGTTAACGGTTTAAATGACTAAATCTATTTGCTATGTACAATTGTACATTACATTTTAATTAACTCTTATAGTACATATGATCGAATTCCATGGCTTTGCTCGATCCTTAATACGAGTGGTGGATTCGCTCAAAATTTATTAAATTTCGGAGGCCTCGATGTCTCCGCCTTATCTTTGTTGTCTGTCTCGCGCTCTCTCTTTTTATAGCCTCAATTCATAAAATGAGGGATGGTAGTTGAAAGGGGGGGGAGGGAATATTTAATACGTACAGATTCTTAAGAAAGAAAATGCGTATTATTAATCAATTGAATTCATAATAATATTTGGGGTTTTTCTTAATGGACAGTCGAAAAAAAATATAACATATACGAGGGGAAAGGTATCCAATGCTTTTTACCTAATTGAAAATATTCTCAATTTTTTTTCCTTACTATTACTTAAAAAAGGAAAAGTCTTTCAGAAAGAAAGTCACCCCCTTTTATCCCTAAAAGAACGCCAAAAAAAAATGTTTTTTAGAGTGACGGTGACGGTAATAATAATAATAATATTTTAGACATCCCTAAAAAATGTACATCTGAGAGAAATCTTGTCGAAAATGAGAGGTTTGCGGAGCTTTCAAAAGAACTCGTGTATCTTGAAGCTAAAATAGGAGCACGAGAAGAATGGAAGATACTGTAATACAGCAGTGGTTCTCAAACTTTTTTCCTCGCTTACCAACCTCAGGAGTTACAGTATAATTATTGCAGCGCATAATTGTACCATCGAGTATCATTTTCACTATTTACTATCGTCCAGTAATGAAAAACAGGATCTCGTTCGTCTATTTTTATTTATTACTCATTTATTATTGATTTGTTTTAAATTAAATATTACTTAGTTTTATATGCCAATCACGGGATACCCCCAATCGTGGGATACCACAACTACAATTGCCAAAATATTAAATTTAAAAACAATTAAAAACACAAAAAGAATATATATAAAACGAAAATTAAAGATAGGAAAACTATATTTTTAATAAAATAATGAAGTCACAGATTAAAAAAACTCAAATATTACAAAACTAAAGCCTTTTCTTCTTGTCAACAAAATCAGTAATATTATTAATGATGATAAAATTGTATTAAAATAAAAACAAATAATTTTGAAATTAGGATCAAAATTATTTGGTTCATGGATAAAATAACATCAAACTAGGTTCAAAAACAATCAATTTTAGCCTTCAGTACTAGGCGTGACACAGTCTCTCTCATTTTGGAGTATCACTTAATAGTAGTACGCGTACCACATTTTGAGAACCGCTGGTATACAGTATACAGGGTGTCCGAGAAGTTTGGATTCGTAAGGAAAAATAGATATTATATTTTTAAAGTGAAACAAACGCATTTCCAACGTCAGGTTTACATATTTCAGGAAAGAAAATACCCTGATGGCTCAGTATACCAATCGAGAGACGGTGGAACTGGTATTGCTACACATTTCCGAAAAAAGCCATAGGAAGGAATGTCAGTTATTTCACGAACGTGCATCCCTACGCTTTTTCTGGAAACGTGTAGCAATACCAGTTCCACCTTCTCTCGATTGTTATACTGAGCCATGAGGGTATTTTCTTTCCTGAAATATGTAAAACTGACATTAGAAATGCGTTTGTTTCACTTTAAAAATATAATGTCTATTTTCTCTGAGTCCAGACTTCTGGGACACCCAGTACAGTACACGTTGTATAACCTCATACCCAAAACATACCGCTATTTGGGAGAAGTGGCTCGGAATTCCAACGAGATTCCCAATTCCATACCAGGTAATATTAAGATTCCTTAAATTTCATTCATTTAACGTTTTCGCGCCGGTACCCAATTATAAATGTGCGTCCTCGAGCTCTTGAAATGGGGACGTACCGCGCGTACGTCATCGGCGTGAAGGGGCTAAAAAAAAAAATTACACCCCAAGAATAAAACATTGTAATTATAGGTTTCAGTAAATTTTAAAATAAATTTCATAGAAGAAAAATTACAAATTTCTTAAAGTTCAATTATTAATTATAAAACTGCAATTTAAGATATTTTCTTAAATTATTTATTATTTACTTTTTCTTTCAATGGAAATCCTTGCAACAAATTTCTAATTTAAGATTCCTTTTGAACCTTTCTCAAAAGAGAATTTTCTATATATATATATATATATATATATATATATATATATATATATATAACAGCTCAGAATGGTTCCCTGAGAAACTTTTCTGTTACACACAGACCATGCATGGAACAAGGAACTCTGAGAAAATTAAATCCACTATAGTCCGAATAAGTAATGGTAAATGACAAACTATAGTTTTTTCCTTTTCATGATGTTAGCCCGACGTGGGCAACGGGTCACTCAAAAAGTGTCATTTACCATTACTTATTCGTACTGGATTTAATTTTCCCAGAAGAGTTCCTTGTTCCATGCAGGGTTTGTGCAATAACATATATTATATATATATATATATATTTTATATATAGGGTGGCCCGAAAGTCAGGAGTCAAAGGAGCGAAAGCGAATGGATCCTTTCCGTTCTGTGGTCGCCACTATTTTTAAATAAAAATTACTTTTCAGTTTAAAAAAACTTATAATTTATAATTTTTTAGTTACAAAATATATAATTTATGTAATAATGACTCTTTGACTCCTGACTTCTGCGCTAATTCGAGTGGGTGGTGCAAAAGTCAGGAGCCAAAGGGTCCTAAGTTGACTGCATAAATTATAATTTTTTTTAACTAACAAAGTAATATTTATTTAAAAATAGTGCCGGCCAAAGAACGGAAAGGATCCATTCTCTCTGCCTCCTTTGACTCATGACTTTTGCCCCACCCTGTATTATATATATATATTAATATATATATATATATATATATATATATATATATATATATATATATACACACACACACGAGGGGCGGTCAGAAAATAAGTTTACACGGCGTATAATTTCGTAACTAAAGAACCTAAATTGATTATGTTTGTATCAGGTGAATTCGTTAATCATTGTTGGCAACACTGCACGTCGATTCGGCTGCCATCTACCGTACATTGGTTATAAGAGTCAGTTGAACATGGCGGTTCGATTGGAACAGTGCCCTGCCCTACGGAGCAGTCCAGGACGTTTACGTTTAATGGCTGCTCGTAAACGTTCCAGTGTTGAACAATATACAGCCGCATTGATTGTTGTGCCTTTTTGCATGAAGTCTGGTAACAAAACGCCTTTGTGGTCCCAAAACACGGTAACCATAACTTTGCCAGTGGACCTCACAATCTTGAACTTCTTTGGTCGCGGGGACCCAAGGTGTTTCCATTCCATGGTGGCACGTTTTGTTTCCGGAGTACGGTGATGAACCCGTTTCGTCTCCTGTGACAATGCACTCGAGAAATTCTTGGCCACTGACAGACTCGGAATATCGTTGCAGAAATGACAGGGCACTGTTCCAGTCGAACTGCCATGTTCAACTGATTTGTATAACCAATGTACGGTAGATGGCAGCCGAATCGACGTGCAGTGTTGCCAACAATGATTAGCGAATTCACTTGATACAAACATAATCAATGTAGGCCCTTTAGTTACGAAATTATACGCCGTGAACTTATTTCCTGACCGCCCCCTCGTGTGTGTGTGTGTGTGTGTGTGTGTGTGTGTGTGTGTGTGTGTATATATATATATGTATATGTATATATATATACACAGGGCGTCCCAAAAAAATGTATACACACTTTAACAGCTGATAGCTCAATTGATGTTTCTTTCTTTCCAAGTTAAACCCATTAGAATTAATAATGGCAGTCAGACTAAGCTTTGAACAAAGGAAATTCATTCTAAAATGCTACTGGAAGTGTGAAAACGCAGTTGAAGTGCAAAGACAGTTTAGGAGGGAGTTTCAAACAGATCCACCAGCGCGACTTACCATCACTCGAATTAGAGATAAGTTTGAAGCCGATGGAACTGTTCAGAATGTCCACAAGAAGCGTTCCGGAAGACCACGGACATCGACAAGCCCCACAAAGCAAGAAAGAGTACTGGAAACGTATCACCAAAGTCCAAGAAAATCTGTGCGGCAAGCGAGTCGTGAGGTAGGAATTTCAGAATCGTCTGTCCAACGCATTTTGAAGCGCTGTCAATGGAAAAGTTACATTCCAAGATTAGTCCATGCTATTAATGAAGATGATCCGGACCGAAGAGTGGAGTATTGCGAGTGGTACTTGGCACGATGTGGATGTGGATTGGACGAAGGGGTTTCGTAGAATACCCTCCGCGTTCACCAGACCTCACACCACTAGACTTTTTTTTATGGGGATACTTAAAAGAAAAAGTCTACGCTATAAAACCTGCAACAGTCGCTGAATTGAGAGCAGCCATTGAACGAGAATGCACACAAATACCAAACGAAATGTTTCGTGATGTTTGCGATTCCATTGCTTCGCGTTATCAGCAGTGCCTGGACCAGAACGGACGTCAGTTTGAAAACAGGCGTTGACAAAACAATTAAATAATGTCTGTAGATTCTATTACATTTTGAAAATGAAATGTATTTTAATAAACACTGCCTTTATAATTATTTAAAGTGTGTATACATTTTTTTGGGACGCCCTGTATATATATATATATATATATATATATATATATATATATATATATATATATATATATACATATATATATATATATATATATATATATATATATACCTTTCAAATGTTCCGTGTGATGATTCCTCATTTCACGAAGGTCAAGCTTGCCGCCCCTCCTCTCGAGTTGGCCTGGTGAAGTAGAGAGTTGGTTTCTTGTACTCTCCACCTCACATAGCCAGGTACGCCCGGCTCATCGGGGATTGTTCTGAGCCAGGCGCCTAATCTTCTTTTGAAGATGTCCACCGCAACACCACCCGTGCTCCTTAGTTCCTTGGGCAACTGGTTAAACAGTCTTGGTCTTCTCTCAACAAAACTATTTTCTTTCAGGGTTGAGGATGTTCACTGTCTAGCCTTTAATTAGGGAACACGACACAGTCTTCCTTTTCTACTTTCCACTGTTGTTTGGGGGTTTATAGTGTCCAGAGTAATATTAGGGGCTAGTTTCTCCATTATTTTCAAAGTGTAAATAATGGTGTATCTCTCTCTTCTTCTTTCCAATGAACATAGGTTTAATTCACGTAACCTTTCCCAGTAATTTAGTTCTTTGCACCCATTGATCTTGGCTGTGAAGCTTCTCTGAATCACTTCTAGCTGTCTAATGTCTTCTTTTTTATATGGGAATGTTAGGACCGAGCAGTATTCCAACTTGGGTATGATCAGTGTTTTCAATAGAGGAATCATTATATTCCTATCCCTTCGTTTAAAGGTTCTCAGTATCTCCCCAGTTATTCTCTTTGCTCTGTTTACTGCTATCTTATTTTGTGTTTCAAATTTCGCATCATCAGTCATTACAACTCTTAAATCTTTTGCTTTAGAATTTCTTTGAATTTCCTGTCCATTTGGAGTATTCCATGGATTTTAGGTCCTCCCTTTTTCCGTACCTTAACAGTTGAAATTCCTCAGTGTTAAACTTCATATTGTTGTCTTCCAACCACTTGTAAATTCTGTTCATCTCTCTTTGTAGAGATCCTATATCCTCTGAGTTTCTTATTTTTCTACTGATCTTTGTGTCATCCGCAAAGGATGTTACTGTGCTGTCTCTGGTAACGTCCTCATCTATGTCAGTTAGCACGATTATGAAGAGTAGTGGAGCTAATACTGTTCCTTGTGGTACTGAGCTGAGGACCTCTGATTCTGATGAAGATACTCCTTGTACTGTAACGACTTGCCGTCGCTCACTAAGGAAATTATATATCCATTTCCCTACTTTTCCTGTTATTCCCATATATTTCAGTTTATGTATTATGATTCCATGGTCACACTTGTCGAACGCTTTAGCAAAGTCTGTGTATAGTACATCATACTTTTCATTACTTTCAAGTGCATCACTAATGTTGTTGTAGCGTTCCATTAGTTGTGATAGGCATGATCTGCCTGACCGAAATCAATGTTTGTCATCATTTAATTTTTTCTGAGTTTCCAAAGTCGGATTTTTTCTGTAACTATTCCTTCAAATATTTTACCGAGATGAGACGTAAGCGACACTGGCCAAATATATATATTATGCGCCTCGGTGATTGCAGGCGGCGCGCAGCAAAACCCAGCTGTTCATCTTTCCACACAATAAAAATTGATTGGTAGATAAATGGGTACCCTGGATAGTCTAGTACTTAGGACGCTGGGCTGCTGATCGGGATGTCTTGAGATCGAGTCCGGGCGAGGGCTTTGTAATTTCTGACCGCCCGTTGTTGGGTGTGGTTTGGATTCCACGTTAAACTGTAAGTCTAAGGTGGAATGACAATATGATAATAAAAACCCACTCTAATAGACAGTTTATTTCCACAACAGTTTCGATGCCCACTGGCATTCGTTTTTCTGTATCCACCCGAAGAGGATGCCAGTGGGCATCGAAACTGTTGTGGGAATAAACTCTGTCTATTAGAGTGGGTTTTTATTATTATATTTTGACCTTCACGTAGAAAAAAGTGAAGTTTTTTGTGGAATGACAAGCTTGACCTTCGTCAGAATGAACATTTCGGAGGGAAGCAAATTCAAGGGATATATATATATATATATATGATGAATAAAACCACGAAGGAAAGGAAACACAAAATGGTGCTCAAGCGCTTTCGTCTAATGACATCCTCAGGAACACTGAAGTACATAAAAAGGTTAAGCCTATATATAGGTTACAGAAAGAAAAAAAGAAAAAATATAAATAACATACATACACACACACATATACATATATATATATATACATACATATCTATATATACAAATACATACATACATACATATATATACAATAAACAGAGAAGTAAAAATAAAAAATTAAAAATTAAAACCTTAAAGGATTACCAGTGAGGCGTACAGATTTGTAAGGAAAAATATCGATTTTTAGCACAAGATCAAATGGATTATAAAAATACAAATTTATACTGGAACTCTGCCCGGGTTTTAACACACTGCTGCCTATGGTCAGGTTTCGATATATATAAAAAAATAATAAAATGCAAATTAAAAGTTAATCGATTTTTAGCACAAGATCAAATGGATTATAAAAATACAAATTTATACTGGAACTCTGCCCGGGTTTTAACACACTGCTGCCTATGGTCAGGTTTCGATATATATACAAAAATAAAATGCAAATTAAAAGTTAATAAAGTAGAAGACAAGTTTACCAAAGATTTAATGTTTTACCCTTCTTATCTAAATCTGTTTTAAAGGAATTCAAAATAACAGGATCGAGTTGAAAAAGACCTTTGCTTATGTTGAAGTTATTTGAAAGTTGGATAATGGCAGACTCAAGAATATTTCTATTAACAATGTTGCTTGAATGGAATAAAACTGAAGCATTATTCCAATCAATACAGTGGGCTAACTCTGACAAATGGACAAAAAGGGCACTGGACAACTGTCCTGTTCTAACGGAATATTGATGCTGTTTTATACGTGTGTGCAAATCCTTTCCCGTCTGACCTATGTAAAAGGAATCACATTGTTTACAACCAATTTTATAGATAATGCCTGAATTATTGGTAGGGCTATTTTTTACTATGATATTTTTCACAATATTGTTATATGAAAATACTACATTAATATCCAAAAGTTTAAGTACATTAGCAATGCCTAAAAAGCCCGGGAAAAATGGAAATATTTTAGTACTTCCATTTTTCCCGGGCTTTTTAGGCATTGCTAATGTACTTAAACTTTTGGATATTAATGTAGTATTTTCATATAACAATATTGTGAAAAATATCATAGTAAAAAATAGCCCTACCAATAATTCAGGCATTATCTATAAAATTGGTTGTAAACAATGTGATTCCTTTTACATAGGTCAGACGGGAAAGGATTTGCACACACGTATAAAACAGCATCAATATTCCGTTAGAACAGGACAGTTGTCCAGTGCCCTTTTTGTCCATTTGTCAGAGTTAGCCCACTGTATTGATTGGAATAATGCTTCAGTTTTATTCCATTCAAGCAACATTGTTAATAGAAATATTCTTGAGTCTGCCATTATCCAACTTTCAAATAACTTCAACATAAGCAAAGGTCTTTTTCAACTCGATCCTGTTATTTTGAATTCCTTTAAAACAGATTTAGATAAGAAGGGTAAAACATTAAATCTTTGGTAAACTTGTCTTCTACTTTATTAACTTTTAATTTGCATTTTATTTTTGTATATATATCGAAACCTGACCATAGGCAGCAGTGTGTTAAAACCCGGGCAGAGTTCCAGTATAAATTTGTATTTTTATAATCCATTTGATCTTGTGCTAAAAATCGATTAACTTTTAATTTGCATTTTATTATTTTTTATATATATCGAAACCTGACCATAGGCAGCAGTGTGTTAAAACCCGGGCAGAGTTCCAGTATAAATTTGTATTTTTATAATCCATTTGATCTTGTGCTAAAAATCGATATTTTCCTTACAAATCTGTACGCCTCACTGGTAATCCTTTAAGGTTTTAATTTTTAATTTTTTATTTTTACTTCTCTGTTTATTGTATGTATATATATGTATGTATGTATGTATGTATTTGTATATATAAATATGTATGTATAATATATGTATATGTGTGTGTGTATGTATGTTATTTATATTTTTTCTTTTTTTCTTTCTGTAACCTATATATAGGCTTAACCTTTTTATGTACTTCAGTGTTCCTGAGGATGTCATTAGACGAAAGCGCTTGAGCACCATTTTGTGTTTCCTTTCCTTCGTGGTTTTATTCATCATAAATATTTTTCACGTGTTACTTTCGTGAAATAATTTTCATATATATATATATAAACTTTTGCAGTTAAACTTTTTCATATTCTTCAAATTCTTTGATGTTTTACATCATATGTTGGAGTTGAAATCATTTTTTATTTGTTAATTTTTTTCAAGCGAGTGGCAAACTTTTTATAACTATCCTAAGCTTCGTACAAAAGATAAAGACGAATATAACCGAAATATTTCTTTGTACGAATATTTTTGGTCGCTCACTGTATATATATATATATAGCAATCCTCGCCAACCGCGGGGGTTACGCTCCTGAAAACCCCCGGGGTTAGCAAAACCGCGGTTGGTAAAACTAAAAGCTTATGGGAAATAGGGGGTTAGGTTCCACGGCCGTGGTTGACACTCACTTTTTTCCTTAATTACACATCCTATTCACTCAGTAAACATGAGAAATATGTACAGTAGGGTGGAGCGAAAAATACCTTTTTTCTAGTATGAAGTTCTAATAGTGATTAAAAGTTGCATTTAGTGGACGATATATACCTGCCGAAATATGAGTTCATTTGTTTAATATTTTCAGCTGCCACCAGGGGGCTAAAGTTAACACAATTTTGGGTAAAAAGGGAAAAAATGCTTCTATTTTAGGTTTATCAAACTATTATAAAATTTTATCTTAGAATTATCTAATAGTTTGATTAAGATTCTTAAATGATAAGAATTCGTTTTGTAAAAATGCCTTTTCATATGTTTAATATCTTCAGCTGCCACAAGAGGGCTGAAGTTAACTTAAAAATGACAATTAAGTATGATTCTGTATTTACTTGAAAAAGGGAACAGTAATAAATTAGGATGTCTCTCTCCTTTATACTGGATTGAGACAGTTAAGAAACGTTATTTCGTGCCTTAGCGGAGTTACCACCCTTTCCCCAACCAACCTCCCTCTAGAAAGGGTTCTTGCTGAAGACTATTTAGTAATTTGCTTTTGTGTCAAATTTTGGCTGTTTTTTCCTTGATTCTAATGTAGCACGAATCCAACCGTCTCTGTTTGTAGGTCCGCAGACTGATCCAGCAGCGTCTGTAACGAGCTTGACGCATCTCTCTACGGCTTGTGTATGACATGGAAACTGAAATAATTCTGAATGAAGAGTAGTACCATGTTTGATGCATGATTCAATATCATCAAGAGAAACTCCTTTGGTTATCGGTGGTTCTGCTATCTGAAAATCTTGCCACATAATGAGATCTGTATAGTCTTTGGCATAAAAATTTATTTCTGGCACCTTAAAATACCTGATAACATCTGTTTCTTGAATGCATGCCCTTGCTTTTATGATACGCCTAAATCCAACTGACGCACATGCTCCCTTTCATCAGCTATCATTGCAATGAGAATGTTTTCTTGATTTGCGTAATATGCATTTCGCTGAATGACTGAGTCATGTACTCTCCTAAGCTCTTCACGGAGATACCGGCTTCTTGCAATCATATGCCACATATGTTTAGCACCATATTGGCATAATGGTTTACGCTTTATCTGAAACCACATTGGTGCGTATACCCTAACAGTGAAAGTAGCTAATTCTTGTAAATTGCCTGAAGGATTCTCTGTGCTTGCATATAACCGCAGAGTCCTGTTTGCTGGGGTGAGCCACCTTGAATGTGATATATTGCCTGGACTCTTATGACTAAGACTCTTTGAGAATGTTCCACTTGATATAGCCTTGTGAATTTCAAGAAGGTATTTCTGGTCAGTACTTATGTCATCTACATCAACTTCACACATGTCCTCTTGAATTTCAATGGGTTTGAAGTTAACTATGGGAAGCTTTTCAGTCTGAAAGTGTTCGGCCAATTTCTCCTGAAAATGCTCTTGGTCCAGTAGTGGTACCATCCAAGTGATGAAACAGATGGCGCAATGGAAGTTCATTAAGGTGTAAAAGGCATATCAGCCACTGCAATGGCTTATTAAAGGCTTCTTCCAGTAATCTTATTGTGCCTCCAATACTACCAGTGTTAACCACTGTCGAATCACAGCCAACTGCAACGATGTTCCCTATATCAACATTCCTTTCTTTCAAGCAATTCACTAGCGCTGTGCAAATGTATTTAGCTTTGCCACTGAAAGGTGTCACATGTGCAAAGTACAGAGAGTGTGGTTCAGATATTATGCTGATATGCTCTTCGCGTTTGGTTCTTTGGTGGTTAGAGCCATCACTCTCCTGGACTTGAATCATTGTTTTATCCTTTCTGCCATCAAAGTATAATCCCCGCATGGTTTTTGGCTCTCCTATCTGTTGTAGTTCCTTTCTCTGTTTTTGTCTTTCACGTCTTAGCTTACTTCTGTCTATAATATTCCCTTTGTCTTCGGGAGTAACAATTTTAAGATCTGCCAATACTGCAGAAGCAATAGCAGCCCCAGCTCTGTCCGACATTTTAAATCTATCACAAGTAATTGCTAATGAAGGCAGTGGCTCACGCATCTGTTGTTCTGATATTACATATTGAGTCGAGGTTGTATCTTCCTCATTATCTTCAGATATCTCTTCTAGTTGTTGAAGTTCACTTGTCTCTGTTTCGATTTGTAAGTTGGACGTATTGGTTATAGCAGCACTAGTTGTTGTGAGGATTCCAGACGTGCTTTTTCCATTTCCTTTCGATGTTCTCTTGCTTGTAATCGTCTTGTGTGTGCTATGTCAATGCTTCCTATCACCATTATTCTGCGTGTTCGTTGGTCATTTAAAAAATCCTGCTCTTTTGGAGGGACTTTCTTACTCTTTTCACATGAGCATCTCCTAAACTCCTTACATTTGCAGGTGCAGATGTCAAACAAAGTGCATTTTGAAGAGTTTTCAAATTCTTCAAGCTGATTTTTGTACTTAGGCTGATCCTTGCGTGACTTGTATGGCTTTAATAAGGACCTGTATTTATCATGGTACACTCGCATCATCTGTAAAACGCGTGTATGTGAAACTATTGGCAAAGAGGCCTTCTTCCAAATATTTTCTACCTTTTTGGAAACTGCCTCTGCTATTTCAGAAAATGAAGGCTCCTTGTTATTCATCTGCTCCTTCACTAAATGTTTTGTGAACAGGTAATCTTTCATAATGCAGTTATAAGTTGGTAGTTGCATATCACTCATCTCACAAGGTACTTCAAATATGGCACACTTCATATGTTCTCTAGTGAAATGTTTATATTTAGTATTTGATGCGATAATATTTTTAAGAAAAATTCACAATCACAAAATATCCTGTAACATCAAAACATTATATAATTAATATATATATATTTTATAAGTATATATAATATATTATATAAATATATAATTATATATAAATAAACTAAAATTATATAATACATTATAACAAGCATTTTATAATAAAATCAATATTATCTCTATATAAATCACTTTAAAATAAAGTTTTATAATATTCCGATCATATTAAAAACTCTCCGATCAACTGAGCGACTAGGCCTACTACCTAAGAAGACAAGTGTTAACACACTGTTCTAATGACTCGCAGAAAGAAATTCCTTCACACCAAAACCCTCCCACAACCCTCCCCAAACCCTCCCCCACAACATTCAGTGTAGTCTCAACATGACTCAGTTACTCTAAATTGTGTTAACTTCAGCTCTCTTGTGGCAGCTGAAGATATTAAGCATATGAAAAGGCATTTTTACAAAAGAAATTCCTATCATTTAAGAATCTTAATCAAACTATTAGATAATTCTAAGATAATATTTTATAATAGTTTGACAAACCTAAAATAGAAGCATTTTTTTCCTTTTTACACAAAATTGTGTTAACTTTAGCCCCCTGGTGGCAGCTGAACATTTTAAACAAATGAACTCATATTTTGGCAAGCATATTTCGTCCACTAAATGCAACTTTTAATCACTATTGGAACTTCATACTAGAAAAAAAGTATTTTTCGCTCCACCCTAAATTGTACAGTGCTTACAAGAAGTCTCACGCTTCTGTCTCGTCCCAAGTTAGTCTGTTAGGTATAAAATGGGCGGTCCTTATGGCAGCGGAGGTGTGTTCGGATTGGTGCACATAACTGCTCTAACACAATCAATGACGTCCATTATTACGTCACTTCTGCTACATTTTAGTGTTTAAAATACAAATGATTAAGAAGCAGAATGGAGCAAGTTTCGGGATGTTGGGATGGTTATGGAGCAATCTTAGTCATCATAATATTAGCTGGGCATTTCATTATACCGTCTCAATATACACTATAGACTATAGAGAACGACTAATTCGGCAAATATCCCAAATCATGGCATGATACCTAAGTTATTTTGACGCAGGTCTAAATTATTTGCTCAAATGCAATTATTGATATTAAGTAATTGTTGGGAATTGTTGTCAGTATTGTTGTTTGTGATATATATCCTACGTGAAGAATCTAATGACCAAATTCCTCAGTGAACCTCTCACGCGCTCGCATTTCGAGGAAGTCACGGTCGTCTCACTAATAGATAGTTTATCCATTGTTTTAAGTGGTAACCTATTAAACGAACTATGTTAAACCTATTCCATCTTATGAAAGTCATTAGTCTAAAGCAAGACTGGTGGGCCGTGAATCAGAGAAATTTGTATTTGATTTGTTCATCGTAATTATTACGTAATATAATATACTGTATATAGTAGTATATAAGAGTTTATTGGTAGCATATCATATAACAATTCCCATAAACATGTGATGACCTCGATGTTGCCAGTTTTTTTTTTTTCCTGAAACTATTACCTTCTCATAGTTTGTTTCAACAATGCATATATTATCATCTCCACGAGCGTAGACATTGCAAGAAAAGATTCTAACTAAGGATGAGTAAAGTTCTTTCATGGTGACAATATATACTTTTATAGATGTCAAACATAAAAATATAATAAAATTCTATATTAACAAATATATATTCGATACACATTTACGTCATGGCTTTAACATCAGTATTTCGTATAGCTTCCTCCAGCATCAATAATTTCTTGCAATCGTTGCGGCATAGAAGAGGCCAGATTGCAGGGAATGTTTGGTGTTCGGCGTAAGCTCTCCCAACTATTCCTCGTGTGAGCTAAAAGTGCTTCAAATGTTCTTTCATTGCGTTGCTCCCATTCGTTAATCATTATTGCCCAAAGGTTTTCAATCGGATTCAAATCAGGAGAACGTGGTGGCAGAATTAGATTAATAATCTCTGGGTGATCTTCGTACCACGCACTCACAACGTTACTCCTATGAATGGGACTGTTATCTTCCATTAAGTAAAATGGTTCCGGTGCTGGAACCAGATACGCACGAACACTGGGTAGCAGCATCTCTTCCAGTATCTGGCAATATTGCTGTCCAGTAAAGCGTCCATTTACTTGAGTCAATTCTCCGACACCATAGCCAGACATCCAGTCCCACACACCGAGATTGGTGTGACCACTACGTTTGCTCGGGAAAACATTTCCTTCTTCATAGCGTTTTCCGCGCTGCCTCCAACAATGCAGGGAACCATGACTATCTGTTGAAAATGTTTTTTCGTCACAGTACACAACTTTTCTCCAGAACTCTTCCTCCTGCGGCAAGTATTGCAAGGCAAATCCCATCCGCGCCTCTTTATGCTCAATCGTCAATGCAGGTTTTATAGCTGGACGGCGAGAAAAATACCCTGCCTCGTGAAGTCTGTTGTTCACTGTATTTGCGCTACAACGAAGGTTCAGGTGTCTGTAAATATGCGTCGCTGGAACAAACGGATGCTCTCTGGCATGATTAACAATCGCAGCATCTTCCTCTTGAGATGTTGAACGCGGAGGACCAGACCTCGGCAAAGTAGCGATTGAGTTTTCTGCTTTATACCAATGAATCCACCGTTCCACAGTGTTTCAATGAACGTCTAGTCGTCTTGATATTTCTCTTATTGGCACACCATATTCATGCAATGTCACCATTGCTCCCCGCATTGCCTGGGTCGTCTCGTGGTGCACAGACGGCCTTTCCATCTTTGTGTAAATGGCTTATGTGAAGCGTGCTGGGACGATAAAGGAAATGAGGATACCATGCACCCCTTCTGAAATTGATTTCGGTTGTGAAGGGTACCAACCCTTCGAATGGTAATAATAACACCGGTCTGCATGAAAACCGATTTCTTTATTTTGAGTTGTGATTTTGAAGCAGTTCGCTGCGCTGAATTAAAAAATGCTACCAGTTTTTTTTCTATCACCCACAGTTTTAAAGTTATTAGCAAAACAATTTTGGGGCGTTTGGTAATTTTTTACCTTTTTTATCTTTAATTAATTTCGTTTTTTCATATTTTTCAGATAGATAATTCTAACATTACGTCTTTAAAATTTTAATAATGGCTTCTAGAGGATGTACCCATAGTCCAGACATATTTTGTTATATTTGTGGTCGGTATGTTGTAAAACAAAGGACAAATGTAATGACCTTCATTAAGAGAGCTTATCATGCTTATTTTGGAATTAAATTAGGAGATCAAGACAAAAGTTGGGCTCCACACAAGGTTTGTCTTACGTGTGTTGCGGCATTAAGGAATTGGAGCAAAGGTAAAAAGAAAAGTTTGCCATTTGGGATCCCTATGGTATGGCGCGAGCCTAGAAACCATACCGACGACTGCTACTTCTGTTCTTGCAATGTTAAAGGTTATAATGCAAAGAATAGAGAGCCTTCAATACCCAAGTCTTCCATCTGCAATAAGGCCGGTACCCCATGGTCCAGAAGTTCCTATTCCCCACCCACCCGAGAGTCTGGATCAATACAATTCAGATTCTGATTCAGCTCCAAATCCAGACAATGATGATGTTTATGAACAGCCAACAGCTGACCGAGATCCTAAACCATTAACCCAAGCCGAACTAAATGACTTAGTCAGGGATTTGAATCTGCCTAAGGACTCTGCAGAACTTTTGGGGTCTAGATTGCAGGAGAACAATTTATTGGCATCCGACACATACTTCGGTAAATATATTTTGTTTCTTTCAGTTATTTTTTTATTCTTTCATAAACAAGCAATATGCTTGTCCAAGAGCTAGGAGCTCTTTAATTCTGCTTTAATTAGGTTTTATTCTATCACCTAAAGATTTCGTGCTACAAGGGGTGTTGTAATACCTCATCTGTCCCCAAATGTTAACCACCCATTGATGGGAGGGGAGAGAGTATTTTGCTGGGAATGGGACTGGTTGTTATATATATTTACCCTACATTATTATGTAAGCGTTACTGTAGTCATAACAACAAAATTTATGGTTTAGCATGTGCAATCCAATGTTGGTCTCGATAAGATGGTTCACATTTGAGGATAAATGGGGGATTTATGACACACCCTGTAGTAAGAAAACCATACGTGATAGGGAAAAACTAACTATATTTTTGAGATCAGCGCACTCAAATTATATAATGGGTGATCCAGATAAATGGGACCCATAAAAAAAAGCCAAATATTCTTAATATTTAATTCCTTTCATAAAAACTATATATCATTCGAAAGAGTAGTTACAAGTTTATTATGAAATATTTATTTTTTTAAAATGACTCCTTTCAAATGTGCTCCATTAGTTGCCAAGCATTCCAGTGTTCTCGCTTGTAAGTTCTGCATCACTTTTGCAAGAGTGTGAGGTGGTATGGCCTGTATCTCATTTGTGATGGCGGCCTTCAATTCTTGCAAGGTCGTTGGGTTATTTCTGTAGACCCTACTCTTTAAATATCCCCAGAGATAATAATCTAAGGGAGAAAAATCCGGAGACCTTGCGGGCCATTCAACGTCTCCAAATCTTGAGATTAACTCGCCTAGAAACGTTTGACGCAAAACTGCCATGCAGTTCCTCGTGGTATGGCAGGTAGCTCCGTCTTGTTGGAACCAGTGGTTTTCTAGACAAAGATCTCTTAATTTAGGAATAAGGAAATCGGTCAACATTTTTTCGTAGCGATCACCATTTACAGTGACCGTGTTTCCGGTGGAATCCTCGAAAAAGTACGGCCCTATGATCTGAGATGCAGTAAGACCACACCAAACAGTTACACGCTGACTATGCAACGGGACTTCGGTAATATTCAATGGATTTTCTGTTGCCAGAAACGACAATTTTGTTTGTTTACAGTTCCATTCAAGTGAAAATGGGCTTCGTCTGACATAATCAAAGTTGCTAGAAAATTGGTGGTGTCATTTACCTTCTGTTGGATCCATTGACAGAATTGTCGTCTTCGTGCGAAATCTCCATCGTTTAGTTGTTGCACTGTTTGAATTTTATATGGAAAGAGCATTAAATTTTGCTTGAATATACGGTGTTGTTGTTGTTCCATATCCAACTCCTAACAGCTGAGAAGCACGTCTGATGCTTATGTTAGGATTATCCTGTACAATTTCATGAGTTCTGTTAATGATCTCGTCTATCCTTGCTGTGCGCACTCTTCCAGTTGGTTTTCTTTTTCCAATGCTGCCAGTTAGGGAAAAATTTCTGACACACCGACGGATTACTTTCTTAGAAGGTGATTTTGACATCTGAAAATTTGTCTTGAAAGATCTTTGAGCTGAAACTACACTTCTTCCATGCTCATAATATTGCTCAGTTATGAAACGCAGCTGTTCCACAGTCCATGCAGTCATCTTGAAGGGTTAGTTTTAACTAACACTTTTATTTGTTTTGTATCTTATCTTGTCTTGTATTGTCAAAACCTATACAATCCTGTACAAACTTGTAACTATCCTCTTTCGAATGATGCGTATGATTTTATAAAAGGACTTATACTTTAAGAGTTACAGGGGTTTCTTTTGGGTCCCATTTCTCTGGATCACCCTTTAGAATCACCAACTAGTTTGTAAAAATCGATCGACAAGTTTTCAAATGTGTACTGGTGTAATCAGCCAATTTCCTATTTTGTTGAACATATGCATAAAAAATTCGTCTTAAAAGCCAAGGATCCAAAGATTGTCAGCAAAAGTTTATATCCCAACTGAGTATAGTCAGCCATCAACAGTATAATCATATTTTATTTCCATAACTACTCATGACTACTCTGTCATAGTAAATAACTTTATTATAACTTAGGTAGTAGTGGTAATTCTGAGTGGCGGCCTCTAGCCACATACGTTAAACCTGTCAGTGCGTCTAAGACCAGACTCTTCTGTTTCTGTCAATTCATTGTTAGTTTAAGGTATTTTGCTCTTTGTCTTTCTAGGTCTAGGGCATTAAAATAAATATTTGAGTTTGTGTTTAGCATTTCCTCCTCCCTTCGTAATTCCCCACCCAACCTCGTTTCCTTCGACATTGCAACGCTTACCTCCATCCTCATTCCACTTCCTTCATTAAACCTATTATCGCTTTTACTGTCCCTTCCTTCCATCCTTCAATGCCAGCGTTCTTAAACCTAGCACATAAATTATATAATATGGAATCTAACACCTTAGATCTCTACGCATTCATGTTACTTGAAGACGCCTGTGTCTTAGGGGAATCTAAGTGTTGAGAGTGGGCTTGAGTGGTAGTCTATAGATTATTACAGATGACCTTGAAGCTCCAACTATTTAAAAATGATTATTTATTACGCACATCATATGGCATAATACACACATGAATTTAAGTATCTCTTACACTATAGGAATGGAATTGAATCCTACCAGAGTTAAAAAGTCGCAAAATATGATAGATTAGTTTGTATTAAGAGGTCACTAAGAGAAAAGGATTTGGAGTAGAGCGGGAGAGAGAGAGAGAGAGAGAGAGAGAGAGAGAGAGAGAGAGAGAGAGAGAGAGAGAGAGAGAGAGCTTTTAAATGGTTTGTGAGTAAGGGCTTCACGTATGTTATTTTAGTCCACGGTAGTTTATGTGGAGGTGTTAACGTAACTTGCACTTGGGACTGTTAATTGTAAGACAACTACCATAGCTGGGACTGAGACACGTTATCCCCTGCATACTCTATATATATCTATATACAGTATGTCTCTATATATAAATAGATAGTGATCAACACAATGATAATGTGGACGTCATTGATGGGGTTAGAGCAATTATGTGCACCAATCCGAACACACCTCCGCTGCCATAAGGACCGCCCATTTTATACCTAACAGACTAGCTTGGGACGAGACAGAAGCGCGAGACTTCTTGTAAGCACTGTACCTGTACGAACAAAACAACATTTATATATATATATATTAACATGAACATTAACGAACAAAACATCAAATATTAATAGTGAATAAGAATACTTTTTTTTTACCTTTAATAATGATGGGATGACCTTCACCTCACTATCAACATCAATTCGACGCTTAGAGGCCATAAGTACACTTATAAATACAAATATAAACGAAATAATAAATGATACCGATACCGATTCTTTGCCTATATTTTAAAAAATCAATTCCCTTCATAAATTTTACTAATCTAATGTGAAAACTTTCAATTTTCATATTTTTAAATTTCAAATTTGTTTAAATGCTTTCCTTAACTCATTCCACAATACACAGTACCCGAATTTGTTACTCATATACCGTAGCTACAATGTTAATTAAATAGTTTTATTACTCAGTAAAATTATAAAATAATTTTATTTTAGTTTCAGAAATTGAATACCGATATTTAAAGTAATTGTTATGCCTTATCTTGAACCTATTTTCTTTCTTCAACAATGTAAACAACAACAAAATTTTCCATTAAAATTTCAGGTCCTTGGTGGACAATTTGAATGAAAAAAAAATGGATATACAATTTGGGTTTATAAAATTATTAAAATCCTTAAAGTCAACATAATGAGACTTTATTTTAAGTATTTTAATAATTTTATAAACTCAAATTATATATTCATTTTTTTTATTCAAATTGGCCACCAAAAGGACTTGAAATTTTAATGAAAAATTTTGTTGTTGTTGACATTGTTGAAGAAAGAAAATATGTTCAACGTAAGGCATAACAATTACTTCGAATATTGGTATTCAATTTATGAAACTAAACTAAAATTATTTTATCATTTTACTGAGTAAAAAAACTATTTAATTAACATTGTAGCTACGGTATATGAGTAACAAATTCGGCTACTCTGTATTGTGGAATGAGCTAAGGAAAGCATTTAAACAAATTTGAAATTTAAAAATATGAAAATTTAAAGTTTTTTACATTAGATTAGTAAAATTTATGAAGTAGAACTTAATATGGAATTATTATTAATATAGAATAGGAGATTTACAATAGGTTATAATATTTGGAGATTAGCTAGTTAGAGAAAATGTAAATTTATGGGAAACTAACTCATTAAACTTTGCCTTTTTCGTGAATGTAAAATATTTTTATATAATTACATTTCGAAATTAGTATAAATTATCATCAATAGTGTTTTTTGTCTGTTCAATTTTCTATAAATATAGGTTTGGTTTTGAAGTGAAAATTTTAAAATGTCAAAGAGTAGGAAAGAATCGGCTAAATTTGGCCAATGCCGATACCCCAAACATGGCCAATTCTGCCGATGTAGACCTTGGGATAAATGCACATTCTACAATATTCTTTTCAATTATATTTCTGTTTTTAACGAGCGTTTCAGAACTATCCCATTTGATACTATGATAACAGCTGTACATATGGTTAAACAATGCATTAGAATTATTTGCCGTTATTTACATATTTATGCTGTTTTACTCTGATATCTAAAGTTTTTCCCGTTTGACCTATAATATACTATACCGAGTTGCATTGTGTACGAGTATTTCCGGGCTATTCTTCATTAGGCGTGATTTAATAGTATTATTAAACTTAAAGACTACGTTAATACCGATTGCTTTAAGTAAAGTCGGAAGATACGAGTATTTAAAAATTGCATGTTATAACGTTATGATATTTCAGACCGACAAAGACCCTAGGATCCATTCATAGCTGGTCTACCTAACCATGTTTGTAAATGTGTATATATATATATATATATATGTTAAGGTAGGCTAAGGATATTTTTACGCTCAAATTCATTTACAGTTTATATATATATATAACGTAGAGGAATACAAAGGACACGAAACAACAACAGACCGACTGGTCTCTACGAGACTGTCTGTTTAAAAAGGAGGGTTGAAAGAGGGAAGATAATTTAAAGATAAGTGAAATTTTCAAAGCAGAGCAAAGAAAAGAGGTTAGCAAAGAAAAGAGGTTAGCAAAGAAAAGAGGTTTTGAGAGGTAGAAAAAGAATTTAAAAAGATGAAATGAAAATTTTAAAGTACAGAGGAGGAAAGCGAAGTAAAAACTCTACATTTCTATGAGCTGAAATATGCTTCCAACTTGGGGTTTAAGACAAAAGCATCTAGTTTCTTTTCAAAGAATTCTCTCTCTCTCAATATATATAATAATATTATATAAAATGTACGAGAATATTCAAACAATAATGAAAATATACATAATGTCCATACTTTATTTTTACCATAATTATTATTACGTGAAATTAACATCATTAATTTTCGTACTTTATCAATTAATAATTAATTAATGATCTCAAAATCATTATAATAAATTTAATTACTTCTTTTTTAACAAAAATGTAAAATTTAAAACAAAAAATTTATAGCCAAATAAAATATTTCACCATGTCTACTAATATATATATACATATATATATACATAATATATATAATATATATATTCAAATAGCGCCAATCGTAAGGCACGTTTTTTACCAATTAGGTCGTACTTTATAAGTTACACATCATTTTAAGAAATAACCTACTTTTTTTATGTTAAATTACGCTAAATTAAGTTACATTCGGTTAAATGGAGTTAAGCTAACCTAAAAAAAGTAGGTCATGCGAGGATATCCATCATATTTACAAAGTAGAACTTAATGGGTAAAAAAATTTGTTTACAACTGGCGTTACTTTATATATATATATATATATATATATATATATATATATATATATAATATATATATACAGACCGTGCATGGAACAAGGAACTCTTCTGGAAGAGTTCCTTGTTCCATGCACGGTCTGTGTCTATCATGAAAGAACCTCAGGGGACTATTCTCAGTTCAATCCCATATATATATATATATATATATATATGATGATGCAAAGCCACAAGGAAAAAAAAACATTCATTTCACGTGTTTGATCACCCTGTATATATATGGGATGAATTTCACAATTAAAGTCCCGAGCTTTCTGGCCGTAAACTCTATCTTTGATTATACCCAAGATTACCCCACATTGAATAATCACATTACAGTGGTTATTCAATGTGGGATATAATCAAAGATAGAGTCAACGGCCAGAAACCTCGGGACTTCGATCATACGATGACTTTGATACAAAGAACTGTGCTGCGCTATTTGTTGTTCAGTGGTTCAGAGATGCAATGTATGTATTGAACATGATGGAGGACACTGAATAATTTCTGTAGTAAGTGATAAATATTATTCTTCACAAGGTGATTCCATTATTCTCGGTAAATCGACTTATGCCGCACCCTGTATATACACTTAATCTGCAAATTGTTTTAAATGAATTTCTTCCAAATGAATTCTGTTTTGTTCAGTATTCAATTAATGTAAATAAACTTAGAATTAATTCAGAATTACTTCATTAATTTGTAAAAGGGAGCAAATTCTATATCGTTTACTCTCATTAATTAAGAATTATATAACGTATATGGAAGAAAGGAAATACTCCGCGTTACACCACGTATATTTGCGTGATCTCTTATCTCTCAGACTATACGAGATTGTTATCACAATTTATTACGGAACAACTACCGATCTTTAGTTAAAAATTTGGGATAGATTCTGGTTTAGGATTTCTAACACATGTTCATTTCACACAGATTACATTCTGTTTGAATCTTGCTCCAAATGCATAACGAGAGAGAGAGAGAGAGAGAGAGAGAGAGAGAGAGAGAGAGAGAGAGAGAGAGAGAGAGAGAGAGAGAGAGAGAGAGAGAGAGAGAGTGTTCCATAAGTCTGGTCTCGCAGAAAAATTTATTTTAAATTAAATTTACAAAATTAATACTTTGGAACTAAAACAAATGTTCAAAATGATGTCTTGTTTTGGCGTAGGCCTTTAACCTCACGAGTGTAACTCACTTCCATATTAACCACTGCGTTATTCTACCTGCAACAAAAAAAAGGTCCCAAAACAAGACATCAATTTGAACATTTGTTTTAGTTCTAATGTATTAATTTTGTAAATTTAATTTAAAATAAATTTTCCTACGAGACGGGACACCGTGTGTGTGTGTGTGTGTGTGTGTGTGTGTGTGTGTGTGTGTGTGTGGGGTCGGCAAAAAAAGGGACCTTTTAGATGCTTCATATCTCGGCAAATACGGTATATAAAACCATGAAATTTCAGTATGTTAGTACTAGGTAATTTTATGGTTTGTCTGCCATCTTTTAGCATTTTAGCTGAGAAATTGGATTTATGGCGAATATTCCAGAAAAATGTTGCTAATCATAGGTTCAAGTTGATAATTAAAGCGATTTCAATTAACGTAAGCCAACTGCAGGAGCTTTGGACAAGCTTCTCAAGAAAATCGAAAAAACAGGAGATATCAAAAGAATACCAGGTAGCAGTATTAAATTTGGCCACCAAACAGTCCTGATTTAAATCCTGTCGATTAAGGCCTTTGGGAAAATTTGTCACGGAGAATTTATCGGGTTAAAGTAAGAAGTGTCGCTCATTTACGACAGCTTCTTCTGGAAAAATGGGATGAGCTACCACAAGAACAAATCAATAAAGCCATAGATGAGTTCCGTCCTAGACTGAAAAAGGTTGCAGAAGTTCGTGGTAAACATATCGAGCAGTTTTTTTTTAACATCAAGGTAGCACCATATGCGAGTACTTTGTAACTTTTTATCCGCACATACAATGCAGTAGTAGTGTAAATGGAGAATTTCCAGTGGCATAAAGAAATGTTCAATAAATCCGTAATTTCATTAGTTTTTTTGAAATCCGCTCACCGTATACGAAATTTACTTAGTTGTTGGGTGTGAAAAAAATATTGAAATCTGACCATAACTGGATTTTACAGCCAAAGTTCGAGGTCTCCCTTTTTTTGGCCAACCAGATGTATATTTCTTTTAATACCTTTCCGATATGGTATCAAGCTCCTCCCCCTCTTTGAATATCGTGGAATCTAATTGGTCGTAAGAAAGGATTACTTCTCACTCGATGTCGTTCCCATCCGTAGTCCGCAAATGAAAACGAACAAAGTGAAAAATCCAGATTTGAGAAAAGGATTGTCTCGATTTGAGAAATAATGTCACTCCATTTCCAATCACGGTAAAGGCGCCAATTGGGAATGGCTAGTATTTCATAACCTTAATTTAACCTAACCTAACCATCAATTCCCCGCCTCTTACTGACTGTTTTTAATCCCTCTCTCTTCGCCGCAATGTTTCCTCACTCTCTATTTACTATCGCTAATATAATGGACACTGCTCTTCTGAACACTCTAACTGCGTGCTTCCTCCTTTAAGGAGAGCACGCAGTACCGGACTTTCGACACATTCTCATTCTTTTTCTGTCCAACTCTCTAACGCGAGGATTAATCTATATTCTCCATCTCTCATCTCTGGAACAGTCTTCTTCAATCCATCTTTCCCACTTGTCTATGACCACCAAACTTTCAAACGCAGTGTGTCCAGGCACCTCGAAAACTTTGGATCTTGATTTCGGATCTCTTCCTCTATTGGGGGGGTGGGGGCATTCGCTCTTAGCCCCTTCTTTCTGCATAAAAACCTAACCTAACCTGGACGAAAGTGGGAAAGCCGTGGATGAGAATGAGAAAAGCACCGATTGGGAATAGACGGATTTGAAAATGCCTCTTTTGAAATTCTCCCTCTCGGCTTTCCCATTCTTCAGCGTGGAATTAAATGTGAATGACTGAGTGGGATGATACCGCAAGAAAGGTATTATCCCTCTCAATGTGATTCCACTTTATTCGACGCCTAAGAGTGAAAAAAAATCCACGATTGAGAATCGCAGAGAAGGAAATCTCCAAATCGATATATTCCAAATTTCAGGTTAGGTTAAGCGAGGCTAATGTTAGATTAAGTTAAGTTTGGTTACAAAATATTCGCCACTCTCATTTGACGCCTTAAACGAGAATATGAATGGGAGTAACATTATTTCAAATGGGTAAACTCTTTTTTTTTCAAATGTGGATTTCTCACTTGTGTATTCTCAATTTCGGACCGTAAATGGGAAAGACAGAGTGGAATGTAATCGTAAGAAATACCCCTCAATACCCCGTGACCTTGAATCTTTAGTTTCCTGGAATTTAATCTTTCGATTCATTCTCAAGATCGACGCGCAGTGTAGGATTAAACCGGAGTTTGAAGCTAAAGTAACTGAATCAAGTCAAGTCGACTCCCCGACTTAAGGAAACTCTATTGGAATACGTTATCGTAGAAGAAATACCATTTGTGACACTTTAACTGGTCTCTTTCCACTCAATGTTATTCCCATTTTAAAATTCTCATATTGATCCGTTCACATTTAAACTAAGATTTCACATTTCAAGTTAGATTTTTCATACAAAAAATTACCCCTCGAGCGCGCAATTGCGTCACGGTTACATTTTTTACACCCCTCCCCTAATCAGGAATCCCCTTTCCCAAATATGAGATTCCCATTTCGAGCATTCCCACAGTTAGAACGTGACTGGGAATGGGAATTAACCTAAATGAAAAGTAATTATGTTGGTTGGTTGGTTTGCTCATTGTAAAAGTTATTTTCTTAACAAAAAAAGAAACTTCTAAGTAATTCTTTCTTTATCAACACTTTCATTGTTGTGAATACCTCAACCTCTACACTACGTAACGGCAAATGAACAAGGCCACAAACGGCTTCTGTCGAATGTTGCGACATCACTTTGGAGTATCAACAGCAGAGGCGGTACGAGAAGCAGCTTCGAGAGGAAGTTCACCCGTTGCGTTAACGGAAAGTTGGAGACGTACTTCGTAGATTCGGATCGGCACCATTAATCTGGATGTAAAACTTGTTCGTAAGAATCTTTTCCGTAATCAGTGATCTGACTGGCCAAACTCCGTTATCGTGCAAACTTTGGAGAATTTACAATAAATCTACTATTTTTTCCGTACGTCAAGTTATAACAACACACCCGTTCAGAATGAAGCTCTCCAGAATTGGGACTACACGAAGGCACAACCGGACTAACAACATTTAATCGACGTGACAAAATTGACGGGTTATTGTTCGTTAGATTAAGTTAGGCTGTTAATTTTTTAAGAGTGTCGACGTTATGTCTCGTCGACCAAATGGGGATAGGTCAAATACGACTTTACACTATCTATGAACCGCGTAGTTTCCAGTCATGTAGAGGGTGAGTCAAAAGTCGTGGCTCAAAAATAACTATACAATAAATACTTTTGAGGCAAGACAATACATGGACTTATACCAACATCGACACTCTACAAACTAACGTAACCTAACTTACTCTAAACTAATACCTTGTGGATAGTGTGTTAAATCGATTAGATGTGGTAACTAGGTAGAATTAGACTCGTAAATAAGAAAAAAGTGTAAAACGACAAATTTGCGACACAATTTTTAACAAATGGAAAATTCAATTTATTAATAAACGATCAACTAAAATAAACTTCTTTTATTTCAAATGACTGTTCAAGAAACTGTAAAAACGAACACATTTATGGTGAACACATTTGTGACTCATTATGGTGAACACATTTATTGTGACTCAATATGATGAACACATTTATGGTGACTCATTATGGTGAACACATTTATTGTGACTCGATATGATGAACACATTTATTGTGACTCAATATGATGAACACATTTATTGTGACTCAATATGGTGAACACATTTGTGGTGACTCATTATGGTGAACACATTTGTGGTGACTCATTATGGTGAACACATTTATGGTGACTCATTTTGGTGCACATATTTATGGTGACTCATTTTGGTGCACACATTTATGGTGAGCACATTTATTGTGACTCATTTTGGTGCACACATTTATGGTGAACACATTTATGGTGAACACATTGTAAAGAAAAAAATTAAAACCTTTTAATCGAAGATTCGCCATAAACAAAAAATATCCAAAAACCATAAACAAAAAAAATTACTAACCAGTAAAAATGAGTGGATTTTGTTTTTGAAATTTTATTCGTAACACAACCCCCATCCCCAACTAAAATTAACTTACCAATTAGTAATTTTTTATGGGTTTTAGACATTTTCATTTTAGGCGTACTTTTTTATCCGGTTTGAGTTACACTCGTCACCGAGGCTGGGAACTTCAGCCAAGAAATCTGTTTTTCTTCAAAAACCATGACGAGACGAGACACTGATCGAGTATTAACTTAAGTATTAACTTAACTTAAGTATTAACTTCACTCAAATGAACTAGAACTGTCTTCGAACCTGGAAGGAAGGATACACACACACACGTTTATCTACCCTACAAAATCGCGACATTTTCATATATTCAATTTTGTATCGCGACGTTTACTCAATCTAAACACCTAATAAATTACGTAACGTTAATTATAGCCCCCTTTTTCATGATAAAAGATAGCACTTATAAAGACAAACCACCGCGACAATGCTAATGTCGTGATACGCACGTTCTTGTCGCGATGGCTTTATGTATACCCTAAAAACTGTCGCGATTCCGTAGGGAAGACGAAACCACACACACAAACACGTTTTATATACTGAATACATAGTGCGTGCGTGCGTGTGTGAGAAATTTAATCAATAAATTCTTAATGGGAAATGTTTGCTTTTCACATTTAATATAATGACAAGTTTTTATGTGAATAAAGTTTTAACTCGCTTAAGAAATTATAAGTAATATTATATTATATATATATATATATATATACAGGGTGGTGCAAAAGTCTGGACCCATAGGCAATTTACTATATAAAAAATATCTTTCGATTTTTATAATAGTTTTTATAATTTAATTTTTGTTTATAATTTTAGTAAATATTTTTCAGATTGTTACCCTATGGCAGAGAAGTTAACAATAGCAGAAAGAATAGAGCTTGTGCTTTTGTACGCAAAAGACCGAGTGTTTGGAAGAAGATGGACATCAATTCGAACACTTATTGTAAATTCTGAACTAGAACGTTAAATTTAACATAATTTAGTCACTGGTGTATGGTTAATTAAATTTCATTTCATAAACTTCCTGCAGGCCACACTTTTTTTCCATATAAACCGCCTATGGGTCCAGACTTTTGCACCACCCTGTATATATATATCAAAGTTTAGGGAAAGCATTTTTTTTTTATCGTATAACCTTGGTTAACCTTGGTTTTTCTTCCGCCCGAATTGTTCATTCTGATGAAGGACACGCTTTTCACTCCACCTTAGACCTACAGTTTAACGTGGAATCCGAACCACGCCCCACCAGCAGCCCAGTGTTTTAACCACTTGGTGGTTCCCCTTTATCTACCAACCAATTTTTTTTATATTGTATGGAAGGATGAACAGCTGGGTTTTGCTTTGCTACGCGCCGCCTGCCGTCACCGTGTCTCGATCGCGGGGCCAATGGATTCGTAGTCAGCGACGCTAACCACTACACCACCGAGGCACGTACCATAATTTTTTTTTCGAATTTCACCCGCATTAGAATTTTAATTCAATAAACTCAGAAATCAAATAAATCGTCCTTTATGCTTCCTCAGACACATTGATTTTTTTTAGGTTAGGTTAGGTTAACCTGAATTAACCTAACAAAAAAACTAGGTCGTACAAGAGAATTTGATTTATTTACAAAGTTCGTCTTACTGGTAAAAAAGTAGCTTACTATTGGCGCTACTTGGGGATTTAGGCACCGCCTCGGTGGTATAGTGGTTAGCGTCGCTGATTACGAATCCATCGGCCCCGGGATTGAGACCCGGTGACGGCAGCCGGCGCGCAGCAAAACCCAGCTGTTCATCCTTCCACGCAATAAAGAAAGTGGTTGGTAGATAAATGGATGTCCTAGAGGTTCGGATTCCACGTTAAACTGCAGATCTAAGGTGGAGTGAAAAGCTTGACCCTCGTCAGAATGAACAATTCGGGCGGAAGCAACCCAAAGGTTTATATATATATATATATATATATATATATATACTGTACACCCACACGAGGTTTGTTCAAAAGATATCCGGACTGGTGCGATTATAGACAGAATATGGTACTTACAGGGTTTGGGGCTTAATCTCCCTCGAAGTACGCTCCTTCTGAAGCCACACACTTTGCCCAACGATCCTGCCACTGTTGAAAACATTTTTCGAAACCACTTTTCGGAATGGCCAAAAGCTGCTCCGTCGAATTTCTTTTAATGGTCTCAACATTATCAAATCTGTGTCGTTTCAGGGTTTATTTGAGCTTTGGAAACAAAAAAAAAATTGATGGACAAGTTACGACGAATGAGATGGCGCATTATCGTGATAAAGCAACCAGTCTTCGGATTCCACTTTTGCGGCCGTTTCCTCCGAACTGCTGCTTTACATAGACGTCTCAAAATTTCAATGTAAAATTCCTTGTTGATTGTTTGTCCCTGTGGAGCATATTCATGGTGCAGACCACCTTCACAGTAAAAAAAAAACAAGTAACATGACCTTATCGTAAGAAATCGCCGCGAAACAAAACACGTTTAACTTTATCGGCTCACCATAGTGGACTAACGCTGCACAATGAAGTGAAACCCTATCAGTTAACTTGTCTCGATATGCGTGACCTTGTTCTAAAATAAACACCCTGTCCGGATACGTTTTGAACAGACCTCGTGTGTGTATATATATAGCTTTCAACCGTTCCGCGCGATGATTCCTTATTTCATGAAGGTCAAGCTTGTCGTCCCTCTTCTCGAGTTGGCCTGGTGAAGTAGTGAGTTGGTTTCTTGTACTCTCCACCTCACATAGCCAGGTACGCCCGGCTCATCGGCGATTGTTCTGAGCCAGGTGTCTAGTCTTCTTTTCAAGATGTCCACTGTAACCCCACTCGTGTTCTTTAGGTCTTTGGGCAGCTGATTAAACAGTTTTGGTCCTCTCACAACAAAACTATTTTCTTTCAAGGTTAAGGATGCTCCCTGTCTAGCCTTTAATTTGGGAACACGACACAGTCTTCCTTTTCTACTTTCCACTGTTGTTTGGGGAGTTACATCACCACCAATATATAAGGGGTTCCAAAAAACCTTAGCCCCCCCTTTTGCAGCTTACATGTTTACTTATATCGAAATAGTTTTTAGTGATTATAAAAATATATCATTCTTTATTTATTGCGGGTATTAAAATTACTCTAGCTGATAAAGTGATAATATAATGGCTTCTCAATTAATTGGTGATTCGGAGAGGCAACGTGTGATAGATCGCATACGAGCAATAACATTTCGGGAAGCTCGTGATGTTGGAGCCACCTTTATAACACGTTCATGGGTTGCCAAAAAGTTGCGAAGAAGTGAGGACTTCGTCAAAAGAAATTGGAATAAAACTTTGGATGAATGTGAAATGGATATAACCAAATCTGGGCGCCCAAATTTGCCACTCTCAGGAAACAAAGGACATCATTGAAAGCGGTACGCGTAAGCGGAAAAACAGCTGTGCTAAACTTTCTAGAGAAATCGAAGTGTTGAGAGGAAAGATCGTTAGTGGTGAGATCATTCGACTGTACCGTCATAGGCAAGGTTTAAAGCCTTGGCATGAACTTCCAAAGCCAAGAAAAACTCAACTTAACATCGATGACAGAATGAGGTTTGCCCATTATCTTGAAGATGAAATCGATGACAATGAACATTATCGCGAATTATTAAAAAGTCCAGACTGTGTTGGTGTGTTTGTTTTGTTCACTGCAAAGAAGCTCATGTGGGTGCTGAAGCCAAATGGTCAGAGTTGGGATGGACAGTATTTTCGTGATATTATTCTATCCCAGCATGTCATTCCTTTTCTAAGAAACCCAAACAATGTTATGGATGTCGATCAGGTCACACTTCTGCACAAGGCCCCCTGCTTTAAGGCATTAGCCACTCAACAGTTGTTGCGGAACCATGAGATCGATTTCTTTGGAAATGAAGAATGGCCAGGAAATTCTCCTGACCTGAACGTCTGTGAACACATTGGAATCAGTTATAATTACAAGGTTGAATGTCTCTCGTTTCAAGAACCTGCAGCAAATCGATTTTCGAAGGATACAATGACGCAACACATTGAAACTGTTTTAGCAAATTTGCGTAACGATCAAGATCTATTCACGTCACTTTTGGCAAGCTACCCAAAGCGAATTCAGGCTGTCTTGGAAGCCAATGGCGGGAACACCAAGTTTTAATTGTTTCTCATTAAATGCAGGATTAAATCCTCTTTTGTAAGGTATGTTTAGTTTTACTGTACCTCTAATGGTTTAGGCCATGGGCAGGGGGGGCTAAGGTTTATTGGAGCCCCGTATATATTACAGTCTTTTCCTAATTTATGAGTTCTTATTATTCATAATAATGTACTGTACAAGTTCAAGTACAATTTTTTTTTCTTTGTTTACTTACAAAAAAAAACCCTATTTCATTTGTTTACTTTTAAAAGAAACTCCGTTTATTTTCCGGACTATAAAAATGTAAATACATTTATTACTTATTACTATTTAACAAAGCTTACAAAAGGCGCCTCTTTATTAGTCTAACAAGAAAATTAAGTAGAAAATTATTCATAAGTTTTGAACGTGTAAAAGTTAGTTTTTGTCCATTAATTATAAGCGAAGAGAAACTCAACTTTTTTTTTCCAACCGTTTCTTCCATGTTCGTTGTCATAGCAACGTACGTTTTAGGCTATTTTTCGATTGGTGCGGATTCTCCCTCTTTTTTTTTTTTGTTTATTGCATTTACGTGACTGTAGTGTAGAATGTAGATAACATAAAAAGACACGCGAATGAGAATCGTTTAAGGCTAATAATAATTATAATAATAATAATAATATTGGCGATCAGCTCAACAAAGGCTTAGAAGAATTTTACCTCTGGGAGGGTAGTTGCTTTTGCTTGCGTCATATAATGCTAAGTTCAAAAATTCATCTTTGGCGCGTATCCAACCGTTATATTGTTTATATCCAACCGTTATACTGTTTTTAACGCGCAGGTACGTTAAAAAATTTAGCTTTTGTGCATATCCAACTGTCACAGTGCGCAGTATCATTAAAAAATCTTTTGCGCATGTCCAAGTCATTCGGCATTGACTCATTTGTACCGTTCAGTTTATTGCGCAGATATTTTTACTAATATAAAGTTTGAAAAAACCTTACAAGTTGGCCTATATTAAATGTATATTTCAACTGGAAACACTAAAATGCGCCATTCTTCGAGTTATATGACCACCACCAATTGCGCAATTTGGCAAACAGAACGTATCATCATATCTCATCTCTTCATTTGAAACGAAGGAGGGGGGGGGCAAAGAATCTTACAAACCGAACTGAAAATGAGAGAGAGAGAGAGAGAAAGAGAGGAGAAAGAGAGAGAGAGAGAGAATCGCATTCACCGCACGAATTCGCTGTAAAGAATAAGAATCCTTATTAGCTAGTTCTCTCTTTCATAAGCTCTTTATTCGCGTAGGCCCGAGTAGTAATAGTGTTTCAAAACTATTCTTTTGAACTATTGTTAAGGAAGAAGCCTTTTTTTTGTGTAAATTCCCCAGTTTTAATTTGCAATATTTTGCATTAATGATGACTTTGATTTCCTCTGCAATTGTTTTTTAATGGAGATAAACCTTAATGGGTTCCTTTAAAAACGGCGAAAATTGGCAATTTGTCTTCCAGAGTTTTGTATCATATAAAATTTTGCGTTAGCTGTTCTTTTGTTATCAAACTATTGTTTACTTACGTTATTGTTTTTAGATATTATTAATTACGTAGAAAGATTATGAATTAAGATAAAACGTATCAACACTATATTTCGTATGGACTCGGTAAATGCTATGATAAGTCGAAAGATAAGTCGAAAGGTTAAAAAGAAGTAATTTCACTTTGGAGTTTCATTGGTGTATCTTCAATTTTTTCTTCTTTCACCATTTCTGGTTTGTTTATCTCAGTATGGTAACGAAAGTTTAATGATTTTTGCATTTACAGATACACTAAAGTACATATCAATGAAGTTGAGTTTATTTCGTGCGAAATTATATCTTTTGTGGGAGGCTTGATGGAGAAGTGCTTCCAGCAATTCTCCTTCCCCGCGTAGAAGGAGCCATACACTGAAATCGTGCGATATATTTCCAACCAACAAAGTGTCCAGGCCTCTTTTGAAAGTGTCCACTTGGACAATCATTTAATTTCTCGTTCCTTTTAGTATTTGATTAATAAGTCTTGACCTTCTTCGACAAAACCATTACCAAGCAGGAAAAGCGGTTATTATATTCATTCCAGCGTTTGTGTCTGTCAACAAAAATGCGTTGGTGAAATTCCGATCAAACTTGGCAAATATTTTGGGCTTTTTGCAGTCCAAAAAGAAATTGAATTTGGTTAAAGGTCAAAGTTAAGGGTCACAGTGACGAGTTAAAGGTTGTGCAGAGTGTAATTCAAATTCATAATTCAGTGGACAGATTTCAGCGAGACTTGGGTAAAAGTTTTTGATGCTTGTAAGGTCAAAAGATACAGTGACGGTGAAAAATCAAACTTTTCTTTTTTTTGCAGGGGTGCGCGCGCCAATAAGCACTTCCTTATTACTTTTACGGTAATTGGTATTCCGTGCCTTCTGATTACTTTTGCCTCGTCTTCATCTCTAGGTTCCCCCCACCCCCGCCTTTCTATTCTTTCACTTGAGGCCCTTCTAGGAAGAAGTGGTTAAGCGACAGAAGTAAAAAACGCCAGAAAACGCAATTAAACGTTGTACCAATTCGAAAGTGAAAAATAACACTTAAACTGTTGAACTTTTGAAGATATTTCATCGAAATATCTACAAAAAGTTCAAAAGTTACGTCACTTTCAAATTGGTACAACTTTAACTGCGTTTTCTGGCGTTTTTTACTTTTGTCGCTTACCCACTTTTCCTAGGAGGGCCTCATTTGGATCTCACTGAGGATTTTGGTCTGAAATCAAGTCCGGTGCTAGTGTCTCCGAGCAACTGATACAATGAGCAAACCAACCAACCACCCACCAATTGGTTTACGTGCGTAGATTACGAAGCTTTTTTATCCAATCCGGATGTACTGATACTAACCACACACCACCACTTATGGTTATCAGTATTTTAGTTTTTATAAAAGCAAATTTTTGAAGTTATCACTTGTATTCTTTTACTATTGAATGAGTAACGTCCATTATTTCTTTGGGCTTTTCTTAACACCAATTTCTTCTTCCCATTTTCTACATTTTATTATTGTCTGCATTTTGTAGTTTTACTTAATGCGATTTCGTCAACAACAATTGTACTGCTTGCTCTTAATTCCTTTGTGTGTGTGTGTGTGTGTGATGCAACTGCTCTCTTTGTGGCAGAGAGTTACGGACTCCCGATTAATGATTGTGATGTACCATAAATTTTACCAGTTTATTTTCGTCCTCTGCTACAAAATTATGTATCCAATTTCCTTTTTGCGAATCGCACCGATATAATCCGTGCTTAAAATCGAAGTAATATTTATCTAAAATCTTTAGCGAAGTGCGAGTACATTACGATACATTTTGCGTTTATTTCACCAAAATTTAATACACTGTAAAATACGTAACTGGAACTGTACAAATGGAATTTTGACAAAATAAATAAAAGGAAAACTGATAATAGTGTAACAGCCCCCCCCCCAATATATATATATATATATATATATATTATATATTATATATATATATATATATATATATATATATATATCATGATAAAACTGTCAGGACAGATAAGTCGACTGGGCGAGCAGAATTTTTACATTGCAATTAAATGCGTTCATCACATACGTAGAAAATCGAATGGTACGTTAATATTCTGATATACGTCACTTTTCACCAATAGAACAATGAAAATTCCTGCGTTGAAAAGGCAGTCATTTATCAACGAAAAAAAGAATCAGATAAAAAACAGCTCACAGACTATATATATATATATATACAGACTATCTATCTATATATATATAACCTTTGGTTTGGTTCCGCCCGAATTGTTCATTCTGCTGAAGGTCAAATTTTTCACTCCACCTTAGACTCACAGTTTAACGTGGAATCCGAACCACGCCCCACCAGCAGCTCAGTGTCTTAACCACTAGGCCACCCAGGGTACCCATTTATCTACCAACCACTTTCTTTATTGTGTGGAAGGATGAACAGCTGGGTTTTGCTGCGCGCCGGCTGCCGTCACCGGGTTTCGATCCCGGGGCCGATGGATTCGTAGTCAGCGACGCTAACCACTACACCACACCGAGGCGTATATATATATATATATATATATATATAACGGGTCCGCCAAAAAAAAAAAAACATGCGCTTGATTGTAACCTAATAAGTCAAAATGTGTTTGAATGATTTGTACAAAATTTACAGACAATAATTAATTACCAATGAATTTTATATAAGCCAGCCAATTTTTATAACTCAATAATTATATTTGGTTGTTTAATATTAACTTGATTTTTGAGTTCCATAAATCTAAGTGCACACTGAAATAATTTCTCTTTTTTTCAGATAAAAAATTACTGTAGGTATCCCTCAAATGCCATTCTCTGATGAAGGTAAAATTATTATTAAGCATTATAGGCTTTAAGAGGGGATATGGAAGGCACAAAATATTGGCGGCATTCCCCAATAAAGGATGGACACTGGGCGGACTGGATACGTTGCTGAAAATAATTTATGCTACAGGCAGTACTGTTAGAAAAAAAGGTAGTGGTCTTTCAAGGAGTGTTAGAACGGAAGAAAACATTGAAGAAGTTTCTTCCCAAATTCTTAGCCAAGATGATAAGCCAGGCACTCACGAGACTCCAGCGCAGATTTCAAAGTCGATTGGAATATCAGAAACTAGTGTAAGGCGAATTGTAAAAGAAGACCTCGGACTTAGACCATACAAACGTGTACGTGGACAAAAGATCAGCACCACTGACCAGGAAAAACGAGTCATAAATGCAAAAAAAAATGCTAAGACGCATCACAGTTATGAAAGCAAGTCAAAACATTTTTTACTGATGAAAAAAATATTCACTGTAGAACCACCAATGAACTCTCAGAACAAAAGAGTATACTCAGAACCCCAACAATTAAAGAATCGAAGTTCGGACGAAAGACTGTACGCAACAAGGAGCCACTTTTCCAAAGTATTATGGTGTCTGTCGGTGTTTCCAAGCTGGGAAAAACATCTCTTCATTTCGTTGAGCCCAGTGTGAAAGTTAATGGCGAATATTATCGAAATGTTATTTTAGCAAGCATGATTCCACAAATACTGTACGTGCTCTGACAAATGGAGGTCATTTTGTTTCTCAACAGGACGGAGCAAGGGCACATACGGCAAAAGACACTGTTGCTTATTTAAATGAACATCGTCCCGAATTTATTGAGCCGGAGAATTGGCCTCCGAACAGTCCTGATTTGAATCCTGTTGATTATGGGATCTGAGAAAACTTGTCAGAACGAGTTTATCACGGTAAGAAAATCAGAAATGTTAACCACCTGAGAGATGTTCTGATTGAACAATGGGCCGAATTCCCTCAAGACCAGATTGATTCAGCAGTAGATCAATATAATCCAAGACTTCGAAAAGTAATAGAAGTTGGAGGAAAACATCGAACAATATTTTCAGTTTGACATTTTAATAATTTTATATGAAATGAATTTTTGGTTGTATAATAGAAAAATTTTGAGTATTTACGGTATCTTTACATTCTATTTTTGTTTACGTGCTAAAATGAGGTCTATTCAGTTACTGTGCTAAAAATTTGAAGAAATGTCAGATAACGTTATTTTATTTTGTTAAAGTTTTATCAAAAGTTAAAAGAACTTATTGAGTTTAAAAGGAAAAGAACGGACGCATGTTTTTTTTTTGGTGAACCCTGTATATATATATATATATATATATAAAATCACTCCGCTTTCATTTTCTTTTAAAGCTCAAATTCAATACCGTTAATCCCATATGACAAGTCTTTGTAACTGTTTGTGTTATTGTAGCAAAACCGATGAGAACCGATCAAATGCAATTAGCACATCAAACGGACTTCACATTTTGTTGTCGTAACGCCGCTGAAGTTGGGCCACAAAATGTAATTAACTGACCTTTACCAGCACTTAGCGTAGGCAATATTATCCCTTACCCCGACCCCCATCAATATATATATATATATATATATATATAATTATATATATATATATGAAAATTATTTCACGAAAGTAACACGTGAAAAATATTTATGATGAATAAAACCACGAAGGAAAGGAAACACAGAGTGGTGCTCAAGCGCTTTCGTCTAATGACATCCTCAGGAACACTGAAGTACATAAAGAGTTCAAGACTATATATATATATATATATATATATATATATATATACAAAAACCTAAACAAAAATTAAATATCTATTAATATTTAGGCCTATTCACCACAAGAAAATTAATTATTTTATATAACTTTCTTCACCGGCTCCGAAGTTTCTTCATCCCCACTCAGTTGCGGTCTCTGTACGGGGGTCTTGTCCGCCCCTATATAGAGTTACGCTTCTCATGCGTGGGGTGGTTCAACCCACACAGCCCTACTTGACCGGGTGAAATCAAAGGCTTTTCATCTCGTTAATCCCTCTCTCTTCGCCGCAATGTTGCGCACGCAGTACCCAACTTTCTACCCAGTCTCATTCCTTTTCTGTCCAACTCTCTAATACGAGGGTTAATGGGTATTTTCAATCTTTCATCTACTCAACTGGTCAACTCTGGAACACACTTCCTCAATCCATCTTTCCCCCTGTCTATGACCTCCAGTCTTTCAAATGCGGATTATCCAGGCATATCGAAAACCATGGGCCTTGATTTTGGCTCTCTCCTCCTTCTATAGGGGGAGGGGTCGTTTTTGCGGCCATTATCCTTCTGCATAAAAAATAAGCAGGTAATGTATTAAAAAATAAGTTACACAAGAATTTCTAATAGGCAGTTTAAAATATATGATAGTCCTAGTTTACACTGTACTAACATTACTATTATTCTTTATGTCGTACTACAATCATCTAATAATATGTACTTTCAAATAAAAAATAAAAATCCAGTGACAAAGATTATTTACGTAACCTATGAATGACCCAGATCATACGTTTCAGTTCTTCTATGACACCTTATTCCATATTTTTAATATTTGCTTTCCTTTAAGGAGAAAAACAGTTTCGCCCAAAAGTGTCGCAAATCCATGGATCACTCCAGGAATTATCACTTCAATAAAGAACATAGATAAATTATTCAATGATCACTTCAATAATGATCACTTCAATGATCATTTCAATAAAGAACAGAAATTATTCAAATTGCAAATACAGAGCAAAATTCCTAAAGTACAAAATATACTCAATACGGAAACAAATTAACAAAAATAATCAAAATTGCAAAATATAACTACGGTATTTATAACAATCAATTTTCCAAACCTAAAAAGAAGACATGAAAAACAATTGGACAACCATAAACATTCTTCTCGGAAACCAAATTAAGAAAAATTCGAGAGAAATGTTGGTAAACAAAGAAATTATTGATGATATTTCTATTGCAGACTCAAATATACATTTTACTTCAATAGCGGATAAGCTTCACTCACACTCACTAAATAATGATCACTCGCCTCTAGAATATATGCCACCCAGGACACTAAATTAATTTTCTTTTGTTCCTGCTACCTCTACTGAGGTTCGGAATATTATTGGTAAATTAAAAAATACAAAAAATAACATTCATAACATTCCTGTACCTACTCGTATATCGAAGCTTGTTAAAGGTAAGATATCCGTAACTTTAGCTAAAATTAGCAATCAAAGTACTTCCAAAGGAATATTCTCATACCACTAGAAATTGGTTGTATAACACCCCTTTTTAAGGAGCGAGGGATATTGCACTAGCGACTAATCAAAAGCCGGCGCCTTCATTATCTGTCTTCAGCAAGGTTTTTGAAAAAAATTGTAAAAAGTAGAATGTAGCGATATTTAGAATCCTACAACTTATTATCTCCAAATCAATATGGCTTCCGTAATAATACAACAACGAAAATGGATATTTTAACTCTTATGGAAAATACAAATACAGCTAAAGAGAAAAAAATTATATCTATGTATGGATTTGAGTAAGGCGTTTTATGTAATAGACCATAATACCCTACTGGTTTAAAAGTTATTTGTCCAATAGATATAATTTTGTATCAGTAAATCAGATCTGCTCACTTAAAACGCTTGTCAAACATGGTGTACCACGGGGCTCAATCTTAGGTCCACTGTTATTTTTATATATAAATGACCTTCCACGTTCATCTGATATGCTTAACTTCATAATGTTTGCTGATATGATACAACCGTGTCTTTTTCTCGCAAAGATGTTAATTCAGCTAAGAATATATTTAAATCAGAAGTTATTAATGTAATGAAATGGTTGACCACCAATAAACTCTTCCTAAATACCAGGTGAAACAAATTTCATGATTTTCACTAACAAAAGAAATGTATATCTTGATGAAATCACTGTAAAGGAGTGTACTGTAACAAAATTTCTTGGTGTAATGCTAGATAAGAATTTACAATGGAGCGATCATGTAAATTATATCTCAAAAAATATTTCAAGGAGTGTTACCATAAAATGTTTTAAACTTAAACCTCTAGTCCCCATACAAGTTTTATTAACTCTCTATCATACTCTCGTTCTTCCTTATGTAGCATACTACACCTTTGTATGGGGAAATTCCTAACAACGCTTTAAACAGTACCTTTGTCATCCAAAAACGAGCGATAAGGTTACTATCCGATGTCGATTTCCTTGATCATTCAAATGCATTATTTAAAGAGCTAAAACTACTAAAGTTCATAGATGTGATCAAACTGGAACATTTTATTTTCATTTACAAATGTAAGAACAAAATTATTAACCCGCAATGTGGGTAAATAAATATTTTATAACTCATTAAGAAATCCACTAATCTCAGACTAGAAATAGATTAAAGCACGTTATTCCTCAATTTAGATTGGCTTCATCTCAAAAATGACCCATTTTTATCGGACTGAATCTATGGAATGATTTAAATGCTGATATAAAAATATTGTGAATGTAAATTCGTTTAAAACCAAGTTTAAATCGCGATTAATAATGGAATACTAAAAAAAATGTCGGATTAAATGTACATTACTCGTTATTGTTCATCTCTCACGTCTAAATCTTTACTAATGACTTTGTATTTGTTTTATATCTATAATAAAATTATAACAAGATTAATATATTATATATATATATATCTATATATTATATATATATATATATATATTATACTCCATTATTAATAATTCTTATTCATGATTTATATTATTATTAATAATATCTATGTTTTATTTATAATTAAGAGCCCAGTAAATCCTAAAGCTTAAGGGCGAAATTAAATTAAATAAAGTCTAATTTCACAATTATTTATATTAAAACTAAAATAAAATAAATACAATTCAAAAATTTGTGTTTTTTAAGATTATTCAACTTTAACTTCGATTTTTACCCACCCACGACTAAAATATATATACATACATTATCAGTAATTCGTTTTTCCAACGAATTCCGGTGGGAAAGCAAAAATAGACCGGATGCAAAATACAAAAGGTGGTGACGAATTGAAAATGCAGAAACTATTATTTTATATATATATATATATATATATATATATATATATATGATGATAAAACCACGAAGGAAAGGAAACACAAATGGTGCTCAAGCGCTTTCGTCTAATGACATCCTCAGGAACACTGAAGTACATAAAAGGGTTACAGCCTATATATAGGTTACAGAAAGAAAAAAAAAAGAAAATAATATATATATATATATATACCGGGTGTTTCAAAAGTCCCTCACTAATTTGATTTTCAATTTTCTTTGGCAGCTAATCGACCAACGACGTTCATCTTGTGGTAAACTCTTACTCAGTAGTTGAGAATTTTTTTGAGTCTACATTTGAAGTTTTTCTCCGTTTTCTTCTGCTACCATGCTGACTCTAGAGCAGAGGTGTAAAATCGCTGCATGGCAGGAGGTTTTTCAATCTGTGGTCGAAGTGCAGCGACGATTCCGGGCAGTCTACGGACAGCATTATGCACCGATAGGAACACCATCGTCGCCACCCACCGGAAGTTATGGAGACCGGATCCGTAAAGGACAACCACGATCAGGAAGACCTCGAAGTGGGCGGAGTGAGGAGAATGTCGAAACTGTCCGTGAGGCGTTTACTCAGAGTCAAGGAAGTCCATTCGGCGAGCTGCTGCGGAACTGAACATCAGCGCGACATCTATCCAACGGATTTTGCGGCGTGGTCCTCAAGCTGTATCCGTACAAGATCCAGGTGGTTCAGAAGCTGGAACCTCAAGACTACGATTCCGGGTGAGATGTGTGAGACACTGCTGCATCACTACGAAAGAGACCCATCGATCTGGAGCACATGTGTTCAGCGGCGAAGCTCTCTTCCACCTTTCTGGTCGCGTCAATCGGCACAACACCCGCATCTGGGGAACTCACAATCCTGCGGAGATCCGTGAACATGAAAGGACACGCCGAAATTGGTCGTCTGGTGTGCCATCTCCTCAGCTGGGCTGATTGGTCCGTTCTTCTTCCGGGATCAAGATGGAAATTCCGTGAACGTCAACGAGACAATTACCTTCGTATGCTTCAGGAGTTTGCATCCCCCAACTGTCAGCTGTAGCTGACATGCAAGAAGTCATTTTCCAGCAAGACGGGCCCCTGCTCATTACTCGCGTGAGGTTCGCTCATTTCTGAATAAGCATTCCCGGATCGGTGGATTGGTCGTCGCCGTGGTCCCATCGAATGGGCTGCTCGCTCGCCTGATCTTACCCCATGCGACTTCTTTTTGTGGGGCTACATTAAGAGCAAAGTGTACGCCACCAAGCCGCGAGTCCTCCCCACACTAGAAGAACGGATCAGGAATGCGTGTGCTTCTGTTACTCCCGAAATGTTGTCCAATGTCGGCCAAGAATGCGTAAAACGGTGGCTCGCTTGTTTCGAAAAAGACGGTGCCCACGTTGAGGTGTACCAGTGACTTTCCAGTAGACTTATGAAGCCAAGTTTGATGCCACCAAAATTCTCATGAATCGTAGACTCAGCAACCAAATTGTCATTTGGTTCCTCTTGTAATTGCTATTTTAATAAAATTTTAAAAATAATGAGGGACTTTTGAAACACCCTGTATATATATATATATTATATATTATATATATATATATATATATATATATATATATATATATATATCTATACATATATATCTATATATATATGCAATAAACGGAGAAGTAAAAATTAAAAATTAAAGGATATCAGAGAGGCATACAGATTTGTATGCAAAAAATATCGATTTTTAGCACAAGATCAAATGAATTATAAAAATACAAATTTATACTGGAAATCTGCCCGGTTTTAACACTCTGCCTTTTATGGTTAAGTTTCGATGTATGTAAAAATAAATGAAAATTAAAAGTTAATAAAGTAGCATACAAGTTTACCTAAGATTTAGCGTTCTACCCTTATCCAACTTTCAAATAACTCAACATAAGCAAAGGTCTTTTTGAACTCGATCCTGTTGTTTGAATTCCTTCAAACAGATTTAGATAAGAAGGGTAGAACGCTAAATCTTTGGTAAACTTGTATGCTACTTTATTACTTTAATTTTCATTTTATTTTTACATACATCGAAACTTAACCATAAAAGGCAGTGTGTTAAAACCCGGGCAGATTTCCAGTATAATTTGTATTTTTATAATTCATTTGATCTTGTGCTAAAATCGATATTTTTTCCTTACAAATCTGTATGCCTCTCTGATAATCCTTTAATTTTTAATTTTTACTTCTCCGTTTATTGCATATATATATATATATATATATAATATATATATATACCGTATATATTTTTTTTTTCTTTCTGTAACCTATATATAGGCTGTAACCCTTTTATATACTTCAGTGTTCCTGAGGATGTTATTAGACGAAAGCGCTTGAGCACCATTTTGTGTTTCCTTTCCTTCGTGGTTTTATTCATCATAAATATTTTTCACGTGTTACTTTCGTGAAATAATTTTCATAATATATATATATATCTCAGACATGTTGTTGTTGTTGTTGTTGTTGTTTAGCCGATCAGCCCACCCTGATCGAGCAAGCCGATGTGGTACGCAGGCAACCGATCGCCCTCTCCGGAGTGGACCAGAGATTCAGCGCACTAGTGATGATGTGTGTTGTGTCCTACGTTGTGGTAGAGTGGTACTAGAGGTGGTACAGTGGTACTAGTGGTACAGTCTGTCATAATGTGTTCAATTGTTTGTGGTGCGTCCTGGCATAGGTAGCAAGTGTCGTCTGTGGAGTTGTCTAGTCTGTGTTTATATGTCTGTACGTTGGGGTGATGTCCACATCGGAATCGTGCTAAGTTAACTCGATCCGATCTGCTCAGGCTGATCTCTGACCTGTTAATGGGTGGCGGCTTCGCACCTAGGACCGCATTCGGACCGAGTTGTGTCAGTGCTTTATGGGTTAGGTGTGTGTGTGTGTGTGTTTTTTGTACTGTGTGATGTCTGTGGGGCGTGGTATGGAATGGAGTATTTTTTTATAATGTCTCTCTGGTGTTACCTTAATGGTGCGAGTGTCGGTGCATGATTGTACATGTAGTGGCAAGGGTGTTGTGGGTTTAGTTGTCGCTGCTGCCATGAATTGTGTTCCCCTCATGTCTAAATGTTCCTAACTTTTCAGTATTTTTGTTTTCTGTGTGCAGGTGTTCTATTGGTGTTGTTTGAGTGCATCATGTAATGATATGAAGTGCGTTGTTTTGTATTGTCTGTAAGGTGTTATGTGTGTGTTTGAGATAATGGGTACCCAGCATGGCTAGCATAGTCCATAACTGAGCGAATATATTGTTTGTATATGAGTGATGTTGTTTCCTGCTGGTGTCCAAAGTTTGTGCCTGTTAGTACCCTAAGTGTGTTAAGTCTTGACGTACATTTGTTTTTAATGTCCTGAATGTGGTTTGCAAAAGATAATGATGTGTTGTATGTGACCCCAAGTATTTTGGTCCTGTGAATGTGTGGAATGTTGGTGTTGTTTAGTGTAAGCTGTGGAGTTATCTGGTGTTCTGTTGTGTTGTTTGTAAGCAAGGTGATGGTTGATTTTGTGGGTGCTACTTTGAGTCTATTGTGTGTGAGCCAATCTTGTATACTGTTTATGTATGTTTGTAGGTTATTTGTAGCGGTGTCGATGTTGTTGTAGGTGGATGTTAGAGTGATGTCATCTGCATATGATGATAAGGTAAGCTTGTTATCTATGGGTGTTGGAATGTCATGCATGTATAAGTTGAACAGTGTTGGTGAGAGAACGGAGCATTGAGGCACCCCGTTCTGAAAAAGCTTGTTTTTGGATGACTTGCCATTAAATGTGACATGTGAGTATCTTCCTGAAAGTTGCTCAGCCACCTTTTGGTGTTATTGTGCATGTTTGTATTGAGTATTTTGTTTATGAGAGGGAAGCATGGGATAGCATCAAATGCTTTACTAATGTCTAGTGTTGCTAATAGTGTACGTTGAGCTGGTCGTCTGGAGTTGATGCCATCCATGATGTGCTGCGTGAGGTTAGTGAGTAATGTCGTGGTTAAGTGGTGAGGTCTGAATCCATGTTGAGTAGGCGATAGTGGTACGTGTGGGTTGGTGATTTGTAAGATTAGTCTTTCTGTTACTTTGGAAGGTGTGCATAGCAAAGTAATGGGTCTAAAGGAAGCTGTTTCTGTTGGATTTTTGTTTGGTTTGAGTAGTGTAATAATTTTACCTTGTTTCCAAATGTCAGGAATAATACAGTGTTGGTATGAATATGTGCTGATATTTGTGAGAGCTAGTATTCCCTGTGGGCCCAAGTGTTTAAGGTGTATGTTAGATATGTTGTCTGGTCCAGTAGCCTTCGAATTCCCATCAGACATGGGGTAATAGTAACAGGTAACAGTACTAGACTATTACAGGATTTTTCAATAGTAAGAGTAATAGATCATATTTTTTTTATTGTAATAGTAATAAAAGGCAAAGTAATAGATAATAGTCTATTACAGTGGCACTGGACATATTGTGTGAACAAAGAACTGAAAAAATGAACTAAATCTACTCTAAACTAAAATAAACATGTATATTGTGAACTAATATTGTGGCAAATTTTTCCTTCAATAAAGTAAAATTTATGAAGACGTCCAGTCTCTGAAATTGTAATGATTTGGTTGAAACAAATATTTGTTAACACACTGCTTCTAATTGCATTTAAATAGACATAAAGATCCTTTTCAAATGAGTGAAGTACCCCACATACAAAAGTAATAGTAATAGATGAAAAATAAAGTAATAGTAATAGAAGAAATCAAAAGTAACAGTAATAGTAATAGAAACCCAGTAATAGACCCCGTGTCTGATATATAATAATGTTATAATGTTTCAGACCAACAAAGACCCTAGGATCCACTCATGGCTGGTCTACCTAACTGTGTTCGTAATTGTGTATTGTGCATGTCCTCCGTGGTGGCGGAGACCTACAATTTTACGTGGGTTCCGAACCACAAAGCCTTAATTTTACTACCTTAAACTATACCCAATCTATCAACATATGCGTCTAATCGATTTTTAAACATGTTTATAGACGCGCTACTAATTACTTCTACCGGCAAACTATTCCACCTATTTACTATTCTATGCGTAAAAAAGTTTTTGGCAACTGCTGTCTCGAACCTTCTACTTGTCAGCTTACACCCGTTATTTCTAGTCCTATTATATTGAGATATTTCGAAAAAGCTATCTCTATCTACGTTATCGAACCCATTCATAATTTTGAACACCTGGATTCTAATCACCCCTTAGCCTCCTAGTCTCGAGTGTAGTCAATTTTAACTCCTTAAGCCTATCCTCGTACGACTTCGACCTAAGCGACGGAATCATCTTAGTTGCTCGTCTTTGAACTCTTTCGAGTTTGTCTATATCTTTTCGCATATGCGGATTCCAAAATTGGATCATGTACTCCAAATGGGGTCTAACTAATGATGGTTATCTATGGGAACTATAATATCGCGCGATTTGTACTCAAAATTCCGAGCTATAAAACCTAACACTTTGTTCGCTTTATTGACCGCTGCTGTACTTTGTTTCGCCACTTTTAAATCACCAGTGACTATAACTCCTAAATCTTTTTCCTGTTCTACGCTTGTTAACTCCTTCCCTGACATACTATACGCAAAATTACCGTTACGCGAACCTATATGTAAAATTTTGCACTTATCGACTAGGCCGACATCTAACTCGTTAATATACAGGGTGTACATAAAGTCAGGATCTATTTTTGTGAAGCACTTGGAAATTATATGGAATTCAATCATAAAATGATAAAGTGGTAACATTTATTAAATAATTAAGAGTAGGATTCGACGTGACGCCCATCAGTATCCCTGCACAGCTCAAATCGTTCCGGAGCATTTCTAAACACATTCTGGAGCATTTACGGGGTTATGTTATCTGCAGCAGTTCGTATACGTGTACGTAAGTTTTCAAGACTCGTAATCTTAGTCTGATAGACGTGCGATTTGATAAAGCCATGCAAAGAAATCTAAAGGGGTTAAATCTGGTGATCTCGCTGGCCAAGGTCTGTTGCTTCCGCGTCCGATCCAGCGATTTGGAAAACGTCCATTTAGATAATCCTGAACAATTTTGGCATAGTGACAAGGAGCACCATCATGTTGATAGACGACGGTACTAACAATCCTATCCCCAATCAGCTGAGGTTCAAGGAATTGCTGCAACATGTCCAGATAAATAAGCCCCGTAACTGTAGCTTCAGCGAAGAAAAAAGGACCATAAACCTTAGATTTTGTTAAACCCATCCAGACATTAACTTTAGGTGAGTCTCTCTCCCAATTTTGGACGAAATCATTCGGTCTTTCATCTGCCCAAATTCGACAGTTATGGCGATTTACTTTTCCACACGTATGGAAAGTGACTTCATCACTAAAGAGAATTGTTGTCCATTAAATTATCACTCCAGATTTGTTCTACGAGATCAGCACACAGCACTTCGTCGAGGGAAATCTTCCTCATGTAAATCATGTAAAACCTGCAAATGATAGCTTTTCTTCTGCAAATTAACTTTCAGAATTTTGTGCACAGATGACGTCGGGAGGCCGAGTCTGTGTGATGCAGCACGAACGGACGTACGTGGCTCCTCAGTGATAATTCCGCGTACTGCATTCACGGTAAGATCTGACATACACGGTCTTGCTTCATCATTTACAGATCCCGTTCGTTTAAATTTGTTCACCAATTTTCGTATTGTCTTGTCTATTGGCCCCGGCTTATGAAATCTCCTTCTAAACTTCTCTCTGATGTCATTGTATTTCTTTCCCTCGATTCGCCAAATTACTATTGCCACACGCTCTTCTGTATTCATTCTAAGGGCTTCTGAAAAGAAAAATAGAAAAAAATAATTATTTCACAAAAATAGATCCGGACTTTATGTACACCCTGTATATAAGAAAAAGCAAGGGGCCCAATACAGAACCATGAGGAACGCCACTCGCTACATTAGCCCAACACGACTCCGCTTCATCAACGACCACCCTCTGTTTCCTACCTCGCAACCACTCTTCTATCCAATTTATTACTACACCCCTGATTACATGAGCCTTACTTTTTTCAATGGGTCTTTTGTGCGGTACGGTATCAACGCTTTTTGAAAATCTAAATACACTACGCAGGGTTGGCAAAAACCCGAGTTTTTCACAAAAAACCAACCGAACTTGGTTTTTGCTGGGTTGAAAATTTCTTTTAGAAAGGTTCGATAATTATGTAGTGCCTAATATATCTATTATTTTATTAATTTATTTATCTAATCTACAATATATATTAAAAAGACATCTTTATTTCACAGAAAGTTCAGATATGAGAGATAATAATGACATATTAGAATTTTCTCCATTTTAATTTTAGATATTTCCTTTATTTCTTAACAGCAGATTTCAGCTTTATTTAGACCTAACTCAAATTTAAATTTTTAAGATGCTAAACTCAAAGAGTTATAGAGGTGGAAGATCTAAAGCTAGCGAATGGGACGAGGTGACTTTATTAAGTGATCAGCCTACTAGAGTACTATGCAATTATTGCGAAGAAAGTATCACTCGAAAAATTGAGAGCGTGAAACATCATCTAGAGAAATGCAGTAAAAGAAAAGTGGAATGTTTTGAAAATGAGGCAAGAGGTATGCCGAGACTCGAATTTGGAGCATCAGTTCAAACTGATTCACTTCCTCCAACTTTAGCTTCTGGCAAAGATGATCCAAAGATTATAAGTGAAAATGTGCCTGAAATGAGTGACACCAGTGCGGGTTCTTCATCATCCACATTCTGTCATTCAACACCAATAAAGCATAAAAGGCAAAGATCAATTACACCATTTGTGGTAAGAACGACTGTGGACCAAAAGGAAGAATTAGATTTACGAGTTGCGAGGTTCTTTTTTTCAGCTAACATACCCTTCAACGTTTTAGAAAATAAAGAATTTATAAAATTAATCAAACGTCTAAGATCAGGATATGAACCACCAAACGGGAAAAGGTTGGCATCTGATCTGTTAATAAAAGTTAATGATGAAGTAATCCATGAAATGAAGAATGACCTTAATCTTGATGATTGTACCATTACCCTTATACAAGATGGCTGGAGTTCAGTAGGTTATGATTCTATTACTGCGCACAGTATGGAAGTGCAAAAAAGACAGCAGAATATTGTGCTGGGTTTTTGGTGGGTTTTTTGGTACCAACCCTGACACTACATCAACCGCCCGATGACTATCGTAAACGTCAACCACGCTTTGAAAAAATTCTAAGAGATTAGTTAAGCAAGATTTGTTTCACCTAAAACCGTGCTGCGTATTTCTAACTAAGTTATGCAGTTCTAAGTGTTCGACTATACAATCCCTAATTACACTGGTCAACAAAGATTTTTCATCAGAGTAAACTTTGTGGTGGCTGGATAGCATTTTTCACGCTGATTCCAAAACTGCATTCAGATTGTTTCTAGCACGTATAGTTTTCAAGATGAAGGCATATATATAACCACAAATTTAACCATTTTAATTAGGCAAAATACTAATATTTCAACATTTGATTGTGTTTATTTTATTGTGTTTTTTTAGTTTATTCATCATATTTATTTCAATTATCTTAATTATACATCTTATGTATTTCAGGTGAGCTTTTACGTCTAGCAGCATTGTGATTCAGGCAACAACGCCGTGCTTTGTGTGTCAAAAGATCAGTCCAGTCCAAGAACTTGTTGTGTCAAGTTGGTGTACATTTTTTTTTAATTTATAGTTTGCTCAGGTCAGTCAACATGCCTCGACAATGTAAGAATGACCCCGACAAGTTCTGTTTCGTATGCGGCCAGTTGACAACTAAAACACAGCGACGAAGTATTACAACCGACATTAAGAAAATATACAAGCTATACTTTGGTTGCCATCTAGGTGACCAAGATAAACCATGGGCGCCACATAAAATCTGTTCTGGCTGTTCAAATGGATTACGTGATTGGCTTAACAAAAAGAAAGCTTCAATGCCATTTGCCATACCCATGATATGGAGGGAGCCGAGAGATCATCATGAAGACTGTTATTTTTGTAGTGTGAACTTAATGTGGTTTTCTGCCAAGAACAAACACCAGATTGTATATCCAAACTTGGATTCAGCACGTAGACCAGTAAAACATGATGAAACTGCCCATTCCAATTCCCCGAAGTGATAGGCTAGATTCTATCATAGATGACATGGAAAGTGATGAAGATGCAACTGGCGTTTCCGGACCATCTACAGAACCAGAGTACACTTTTGAAGGTAGACATTTAGAGCCTAAAAAGTTAACCCAAGGACAGTTGAATGATCTTGTTAGAGACTTATCGCTGTCTAAAGAGAAATCAGAGCTTCTCGCCTCAAGACTAAAGGAGAACAATTTACTTGAGAACAATGTTCGTATTAGTTACTACCGAAAGCGGAATTTTGAATTAACAGCATTCTTTTCAGTAGACGGTCCTCTCTGTTATTGCCATGACATCATTGGACTATTTACAGCCATATCTCAGACGTATGTGGCATCTGAGTGGCGCCTCTTTATTGATTCGTCGCAGAGAAGCCTGAAAGCAGTTCTTTTGCATAATGGTAACATAATGCCATCCATCCCCATTGCCCATTCCGTCCATCTAAGAGAGACATATGACAATATGGATATACTACTTAAGGCAATCAAATACGACAGTCATCAATGGAATGTTTGTGGAGATCTAAAAGTTATAGGAATGCTTATGGGTATGCAGTCAGGATTCACAAAATTTTGTTGTTTCCTTTGCCTGTGGGACAGTCGCGCCACTATAGAACATTACACCAAAAGTGACTGGCCACTTAGGTATACATATGTCCCAGGGCTAAGCAATGTCCAGTCTGTCCCTTTAGTGGATCCCCAAAAGATCTATCTGCCGCCTCTTCACATTAAACTTGGTTTAATGAAGAATTTTGTTAAAGCAATGGGTAAAGTCAATTCTGAAGGGTTCCAATACCTTTCAAGGAAATTTCCGAAGGTTACTGCAGCAAAATTGAAGGAAGGAATTTTTGTTGGGCCACAAATAAGGGAGGTTTTGAATGACACTGAATTTGAAAAAGTACTAAGTCCGCTGGAATTGAAGGCTTGGCTGGCGTTCAAATGGATATGTGAAAACTTTCTTGGAAGCAACAAGTCACCTGCGTATAAGGATGGAGTCAAGAACCTCCTTGATGCCTTCAAAGAAGTGGAGTGTCGAATGTAGTTAAAAATTCACTTCCTACATTCCCACTTAGATTTCTTTCCTGAAAACCTTGGTGCAGTGAGTGACGAGCAAGGAGAGCGCTTCCATCAAGATATTCAGATGATGGAGAAGCGCTACCAAGGATATTGGAATGAAAGCATGATGGCGGACCATTGTTGGATGCTGTATCGTGACAATCCAGGCCAAATTTACAAAAGGAAATCACACTCACAGCGCTTTTAATAAAATAATGGATATATTCTTTATTTATAAGTACATTGAATAAGGTATATGATGTATTTGTTGTTTAGCATTCCTAAGTGTGATCTATACATCCATAAATTTTCTTAGAGCAATATCAAAAACTTAAAAATATCAAAACTAGTGTATCTATATAACTATACGTGCTAGAAAAGAAATAAAACCAGATTCGGAATCAGCGCGAAATATGCATTAAGAAAAGTGTGATCATGTTTGTGATGAGAAAAAAAAGTTTCATTTTGCTGGCCAGTGTTATTGATTCCAGTAGCTTACCTACAACAGACGTTAAACTGATTGGCCTATAATTTCCCGCCGCACCTTTATCGCCTTTCTTAAAGATAGGTATTACGTTCGCTAACTTGAAATTATCTGGTACGCACCCCTCAGAAATAGACGCATTAAAAATCTTTGTTAGCGGCACAACAATGCTATCTTTTAATTCTTTTAGTTGTATGGGATATATGGAATCCGGCCTCGGTAATTTACAAATTTTCATTATATATATATATAAAGTAGAGAAAATTTTGTGGCTTTCAATGCCTCAAAAACCCAGTTCCTTCATCAGCCTACTCGTCACACTCTTCCACACGACTATCTATTTATCTTTGAACAATAGACAATTTAATCCTTCTTCGCTTAACATTTTTGGTATTTCCTTTTCTCGTGATCTTTCCTGGAGAGAGTACATATACTCTCTCTCCAAAACAGCTTCTAAGAGGTTACGTATGTTGTACCCGCTCTGCAGTTTCTTGCCCCCAACTCAGTTGTCCGCCCCTGTATGCTTCTCGTGTGTAGGGTGGATCAACCCACGCGGCTCTACATCAATTCCCCGCCTCTTACCGTCTTCAATTCCCCTCTTTTCGCCGCAATGTTACCTCACTCTCTCTTCCCTATCGCTATTATAACGGACACTGCTCTTCTGAGCTCTGTAACTGCATGCTTCCTCCTTTAAGGAGAGCACGCAGTAGCCGACTTTCGACACATTCTCATTCCCTTTCTGTCCAACTCTCTAACGCAAGGGTTAATTCGTTTTTTTAATCTTTCATCTATCCAACCGGTTAACTTTGAAACAATCTTCCTCAATCCATCTTTCCCCATGTCTATGACCTCCAATCTTTCAAACGCAGTGTCAAGGCATCTCGAAAACTCTCAACTTTGATTTCGGCTCTTTCTTTCTTTTATGGCGGGGATGAGGTGGGTGGGTGGGGGGGGTCATATTATATAATATATATATATGAAAATTATTTCGCGAAAGTAACACGTGAAAAATATTTATGATGAATAAAACCACGAAGGAAAGGAAACACAAAATGGTGCTCAAGCGCTTTCGTCTAATGACATCCTCAGGAACACTGAAGTACATAAAGGGTTACGGCCTATACTATATAGGTTACAGAAAGAAAAAAATAAAAAATAAATAACATATATATATATATATATATATATACACAAACTCAGAATGGTTCCCTGAGAACAATATATGTTAAACACAGACCGTGCATGGCACAAGGAACTCTTCTGGGAAAATTAAATCCACTATAGTCCGAATAAGTAATGATAAATGACAAATACCATAGTTTTTTTCCTTTTTCATGATTTTAGCCCGACGTGGGCAACGGGTCTCTCGCAAAGAGATCCCATAAATATAGCTTCCCTCACCAGCTATCTGCAAGGCAGACAGGATCCAGCTTTGGGACGTGGATCTAGGGTTTAAAGCAAACCTAGATCCCTACACTCAGAACCTCTATATAAGTAAAAGACTCGTTGCATTCACGTCGTGTTGAATAAATCAAAGAAAAAGGGGGTAACTATTGTATTTTTAGCCAAAAAATAAACAAAACTTAAACCTCAACCGGGACATTGAGCGTCCACTTTTCAAGGCACGAAACACGTCCGTTTAGTATACACAAACTCAGAATGGTTCCCTGAGAACAATATATGTTAAACACAGACCGTGCATGGCACAAGGAACTCTTCTGGGAAAATTAAATCCACTATAGTCCGAATAAGTAATGATAAATGACAAATACCATAGTTTTTTTCCTTTTTCATGATTTTAGCCCGACGTGGGCAACGGGTCTCTCGCAAAGAGATCCCATAAATATAGCTTCCCTCACCAGCTATCTGCAAAGCAGACAGGATCCAGCTTTGGGACGTGGATCTAGGGTTTAAAGCAAACCTAGATCCCTACACTCAGAACCTCTATATAAGTAAAAGACTCGTTGCATTCACGTCGTGTTGAATAAATCTTTGATTTATTCAACACGACGTGAATGCAACGAGTCTTTACTTATATAGAGGTTCTGAGTGTAGGGATCTAGGTTTGCTTTAAACCCTAGATCCACGTCCCAAAGCTGGATCCTGTCTGCTTTGCAGATAGCTGGTGAGGGAAGCTATATTTAGGGATCTCTTTGCGAGAGACCCGTGCCCACGTCGGGCTAAAATCATGAAAAAGGAAAAAAACTATGGTATTTGTCATTTATCATTACTTATTCGGACTATAGTGGATTTAATTTTCCCAGAAGAGTTCCTTGTGCCATGCACGGTCTGTGTTTAACATATATTGTTCTCAGGGAACCATTCTGAGTTTGTGTATACTAAACGGACGTGTTCGTGCCTTGAAAAGTGGACGCTCAATGTCCCGGTTGAGGTTTAAGTTTTGGTTTTTTTTGGCTAAAAATACAATAGTTACCCCCTTTTTCTTTGATTTATCAACACGACGTGAATGCAACGAGTCTTTTACTTATATATAGAGGTTCTGAGTGTAGGGATCTAGGTTTGCTTTAAACCCTAGATCCACGTCCCAAAGCTGGATCCTGTCTGCTTTGCAGATAGCTGGTGAGGGAAGCTATATTTATGGGATCTCTTTGCGAGAGACCCGTTGCCCACGTCGGGCTAAAATCATGAAAAAAAAAAAAACTATGGTATTTGTCATTTATCATTACTTATTCGGACTATAGTGGATTTAATTTTCCCAGAAGAGTTCCTTGTGCCATGCACGGTCTGTGTTTAACATATATTGTTCTCAGGGAACCATTCTGAGTTTGTGTATACTAAACGGACGTGTTTCGTGCCTTGAAAAGTGACGCTCAATGTCCCGGTTGAGGTTTAAGTTTTGGTTTTTTTTTGGCTAAAAATACAATAGTTACCCCCTTTTTCTTTGATTTATTCAACACGACGTGAATGCAACGAGTCTTTTACTTATATAGAGGTTCTGAGTGTAGGGATCTAGGTTTGCTTTAAACCCTAGATCCACGTCCCAAAGCTGGATCCTGTCTGCTTTGCAGATAGCTGGTGAGGGAAGCTATATTTATGGGATCTCTTGCGAGAGACCCGTTGCCCACGTCGGGCTAAATCATGAAAAAGGAAAAAAACTATGGTATTTGTCATTTATCATTACTTATTCGGACTATAGTGGATTTAATTTTCCCAGAAGAGTTCCTTGTGCATGCACGGTCTGTGTTTAACATATATATATATATATATATATATATATATATATATATATATATATATATATATATATATATATATATATGCAATAAACGGAGAAGTAAAAATAAAAATTAAAAGATTAACAGAGAGGCATACAGATTTGTAAGGAAAAATATCGATTTTTAGCACAAGATCAAATGAATTATAAAAATACAAATTTATACTGGAAATCTGCCCGGGTTTTAACACTGCCTTTTATAGTCAAGTTTCGATATATATAAAATAAAATGAAAATTAAAAGTTAATAAAGTAGCATACAAGTTTACCAAAGATTTAGCGCCCTACCCTTCTTATCTAAATCTGTTTTGAAGGAATTCAAAACAACAGGATCGAGTTGAAAAAGACCTTTGCTTATGTTGAAGTTATTTGAAAGTTGGATAATGGCAGACTCAAGAATATTACTATTAACAATGTTGATGGAGCGGAATAAAACTGAAGCATTATTCCAATCAATACAGTGGGATAACTCTGACAAATGGACAAAAAGAGCACTGGACAACTGTCCTGTTCTAACGGAATATTGATGCTGTTTTATACGTGTGTGCAAATCCTTTCCCGTCTGACCTATGTAAAAGGAATCACATTGTTTACAACCAATTTTATAGATAATGCCTGAATTATTGGTAGGGCTATTTTTTTTTTTACTATGATATTTTTCACAATATTGTTATATGAAAATACTACATTAATATCCAAAAGTTTAAGTACATTAGCAATGCCTAAAAAGCCCGGGAAAAATGGAAGTACTAAAATATTTTTTGACAAAGTACGAGTGTTATTATTGACACGATAGAAAGTTCGTTTTGCCTTGTTGAGACAAGATTCCATAAACGCAGATGGATAACACAGATCACTTCCAATACCGTTGATTTTTTCCAATTCGGCATCGATGTATTCCGGACTGGCGATCCTAAGGGCGCGGAGAAACATTGATGAAAAAATTGCCTTCTTAGTGGGGGTGTCATGTCCCGAGTAAAAGTGTACGTAAGACAAATTGTTTGTTGTTTTCCGATAGATACTAAACTTAAAACCTGAGCTTTCCGTATGTACACGCACATCCAAAAATGGGATTGAATTGTCTTGTTCCACTTCTAAAGTAAACTTAATGGCGGGGACTTGATCATTTAACTGAAGGAGGAAGTTATCCAGGTCACGATTCATGGGCCAGATACACAAAATATCGTCGACGTACCGCAACCAAGGGATGCCAACCCCCAGGATTCTCGGAATGTAAGTAATTTCGAAAAACTCCATATAAATATTGGAGAGGAGGAGCGATAAGGGGTTGCCCATGGCCATCCCAAACACTTGTTGATAATACTCGTTATTGAAAGTGAATTTACAGTCTTTGATGCAAAGCTTAATAAGTTCCAAAACAATGTGTGAAGGTAGTGGCAGGTCATATATATAGGCCGTAACCCTTTATGTACTTCAGTGTTCCTGAGGATGTCATTAGACGAAAGCGCTTGAGCACCATTTTGTGTTTCCTTTCCTTCGTGGTTTTATTCATCATATATATATATATATATATATATATATATAAACCTTACAGATTATGGTTTACTAAAATGAGAAATACTGGACCCACAATAATGAAAAACGAGATTAACTGTGTCCTATCTATGCATAATTTAAAAAAAAATACATCTGAATATGTCACCACAACAGCAAATATATTAATCTTTCTTCAGCGACAAATTTAAAAAAAAAATTTAAACCCCAATTTTTGCTGATTAATGTGCAAACGACTGTAAGCGGCTCTTACGGTTGGGGTGGGTGGGGAGCCGTGAAAAAACGGCTACAAACGACCCTGTGTGAGAATGAAAAAAATACAGAGTAATGAACTTTTAATAAAAAAGCGTACTGCAAAGTTTGTTAAATATATCGCAGTGCGCAGTTTGGAATTGAAAACACTGGAGAATAGTATGTGAAATACAGGGTGTACACAAAAACAATCTTAAAAATTGCATTTGAAATAAAATAAATTTATCTGATTCTTTTGTAGACACCCCCCGTGCATTCAGTGTACCACAACCAACCAAAAAAAATTTATGACGAAGGCTCTCCATCTGAACAAATCGTACTTTCTCGCCTATTGGTTCATTATAAAAAAAAAAATTATATATAAAATACAGGACAAAATACAAAAGAAGCAACATTAAAAAAATGTTTAAAAGAGAGTTCTTTTTTCCCTTTTAGGAGAAATTATATCCGTTTTAATTCTAAACTAAATCTGGAGGTGTGACACGAGAATTCTTTGTCCAGAACCCAAAAAATTGGATTCGCTTTTTGTAAAAGGTATTTCGGATTCTTTTTAGCGAAATTAAAGTTAAATTTATAAGGGAAAAAATCCCCTTGTTTGAAATTATAATTATACTCAAGTTTTTAATTAAAAAGTTTCATCCATTTATATATATATATATATATATATATGTTCCTCGGTGGTGTACTGGTTAGTGTCGCTGACTACGAATCCATCGGCCCGGGATTGAGACCCGGTGACAGCAGACGGCGCGCAGCAAAACCCAGCTGTTCATCCTTCCACACAATAAAGAAAGTGGTTGGTAGGTAAATGGGTACCCTGGGTGGCCTAGTGGTTAAGACGCTGAGCTGCTGGTGGGGCGTGGTTCGGATTCCACGTTAAACTCTAGGCCTAGGGTGGAGTAAAAGGTTTGACAGAAAGAACAATTCGGGCGGAAGCTAACCAAATGTTTTATTTATACGTATATATATATATATATATATATATATATATATATATATATATATCAAAGCTATTGACTTCTCCTTAGGGAACCGGAGCTTACAGATGAAAAGAAGGATCAACACAACGGCAAACATTTTCATTTATTTGTACATCAGACGTTTCGACAAATCTTTTGTCATCATCAGTGAGTTAAGTCTTAAAACCTTAAAAAAAATTGAAAAGTGAAAGTTACATCAATACAATATTAAAACCATTAAAATTAAAACCTTAAAGCAAAATGAAAATTGCATCAATACAAAATTAAAATCATTTAAATTTCATCACTATAAAAACTAAAATTAAATTACCTCAATAGGTAAATACACAATGTTTACATCCACCTCCATACTTGGCAAAGTCTAAGGGAACACTGGATGGTCAGAGGATTAGAAAGGGTATGTCTGTGAAAAACGGTTGGTTAGTCAAAAGAGTCGTAATTTGTAGGATGAGCTATTATTATTAAGGGAGGGTTTGTTTCTATAGATGTACAAAGATTCTAAAATTCGGAGTTCTGTAAGGTTATTGGATCTAGTTAAAATTTCAAACTGAGTTTTGTGAAGGGGATGGTCGTTTTCATTACTGTGGTTTCTAATTGCGGATTGTGGAGGGCTACTGAGGGGACGGTTGGTACGGACTGACAAGCCCAAATGTTAACTAGATCCAATAACCTTACAGAACTCCGAATTTTAGAATCTTTGTACATCTATAGAAACAAACCCTCCCTTAATAATAATAGCTCATCCTACAAATTACGACTCTTTTGACTAACCAACCGTTTTTCACAGACATACCCTTTCTAATCCTCTGACCATCCAGTGTTCCCTTAGACTTTGCCAAGTATGGAGGTGGATGTAAACATTGTGTATTTACCTATTGAGGTAATTTAATTTTAGTTTTTATAGTGATGAAATTTAAATGATTTTAATTTTGTATTGATGCAATTTTCATTTTTCTTTAAGGTTTTAATTTTAATGGTTTTAATATTGTATTGATGTAACTTTCACTTTTCAATTTGTTTTTAAGGTTTTAAGACTTAACTCACTGATGATGACAAAAGATTTGTCGAAACGTCTGATGTACAAATAAATGAAAATGTTTGCCGTTGTGTTGATCCTTCTTTTCATATATATATATATATATGAGAGAGAGAGAGAGAGAGAGAGCTGGTTGGGGTTGGTAACACATTACCCCTTCAACACAGTTCTCCCCTTTTTTTTTAAATCGAGAGAGCAAAACACTCGACGTGGCTTAATCATTAAACTCCTCGAATGCAAATTTCCACTCGAAGTTATACTCCATATATATATATATATATATATATATATATATATATATATATATATATATTTCTCCTCCAACGGACTTGTTTATACAATTTGCGCTTTAGAATTTATAAAAAAAAATATATATTTAAACGATGTGTTGATGCGGCCCCATACGCCTGTATCCTACATCACATCCTGTATCCTGCATAGAGAACATCTTTTACCCATCCAAATGTGCGTGAGTAAAAGTAGTTCATTATACATAAGCGGAGGCTCACCTGAATTTCATTGTTTTTTTTAATTATTCGCTTTAATTCTTGGCACACAAATAATTGTACAAAAATTTTTAATTCATTTCCGTTTCTTTCCCTACGTAAAAGTCAAGTTTCAAAAGCTCAAAAACGTTTCCATTGTCGAAGTATTTTAACGAAATAGTATTGAACTAGCAAAAGGTCGGCGCTACGCGCCAATTTTGCTAGATCTGCGGTGCTTCGGCTGAATTGTGGGCCTACGGCGTATTTTATTTTGAACATCAGTAGCCCTTTATCTGGATATCGTTCCTATTCCTCTCACCTTGGGCCTCAGTAATTGGGGTGCCTGCGGCCTTCCAGTTACTGGCAAACCAATTATTCATTCAATAAAACTACAGAAAAGAACGCAGCCATGAAAATCTAAAGCTTCACAAATCTTAATACAATGAACTCGGATTTGAAGCCTAAGATTTTCATGACTGCGTTCATTTCTATAGTTTTATTGACCAAATAACTGAACCGACAGTAATTGGGGGCCCTGCGGCCCGCCAAATCATAGTTTTCATTGTTTCGAGTGCATCAATAATATTGTTATAGTGTTCCATTAGTTGTTATAAGCATGATCTTCCTGACCGGAATCGATGTTGGTTATCATTTTTTTTTCTGAGTTTCCCCATTACCCCACCCCTCTCCCCCATTTACCCCACCAATTTTTTTTCTGAGTTTCCCCATTAACCCCACCCCCTCCCCCATTACCCCACCCCTCTCCCCCATTTACCCCCACCCTTCCCCCATTACCCCCAAGGGGGGAAGGGGGCTGGCACCTTGCAAAGGATTCACTAATTTTTTTTTTGGTTACATATATATATCGCATCTATTTTTCTGAGTTTCCCCATTAACCCCACCCCCCCCCCATTTTGTGCCAAAATTGATTAAAAATGAAGAAATGGGAAGAACTGTACCCTAAAAGGGGGGGGGATTTATGTTATAGAATTTTTTTAGCATGGGCACTGCGCAATAAAAAGACGCATCGAATGGTGAAAACCGCATTGTTCTACACCAATTGTAGCGACCTGTAGGTGTGCGCAAAAAAACTGTTACATATATATATACAGGGCGTCCCAAAAAAATGTATACACACTTTAAATAATTATAAAGGCAGTGTTTATTAAAATACATTTCATTTTCAAAATGTAATAGAATCTACAGACATTATTTAATTGTTTTGTCAACGCCTGTTTTCAAACTGACGTCCGTTCTGGTCCAGGCACTGCTGATAACGCGAAGCAATGGAATCGCAAACATCACGAAACATTTCGTTTGGTATTTGTGTGCATTCTCGTTCAATGGCTGCTCTCAATTCAGCGACTGTTGCAGGTTTTATAGCGTAGACTTTGTCTTTTAAGTATCCCCATAAAAAAGTCTAGTGGTGTGAGGTCTGGTGAACGCGGAGGGTATTCTACGAAACCCCTTCGTCCAATCCACATCCACATCGTGCCAAGTACCACTCGCAATACTCCACTCTTCGGTCCGGATCATCATCATCATCTTCATTAATAGCATGGACTAATCTTGGAATGTAACTTTTCCATTGACAGCGCTTCAAAATGCGTTGGACAGACGATTCTGAAATTCCTACCTCACGACTCGCTTGCCGCACAGATTTTCTTGGACTTTGGTGATACGTTTCCAGTACTCTTTCTTGCTTTGTGGGGCTTGTCGATGTCCGTGGTCTTCCGGAACGCTTCTTGCGGACATTCTGAACAGTTCCATCGGCTTCAAACTTATCTCTAATTCGAGTGATGGTAAGTCGCGTTGGTGGATCTGTTTGAAACTCCCTCCTAAACTGTCTTTGCACTTCAACTGCGTTTTCACACTTCCAGTAGCATTTTAGAATGAATTTCCTTTGTTCAAAGCTTAGTCTGACTGCCATTATTAATTCTAATGGGTTTAACTTGGAAAGAAAGAAACATCAATTGAGCTATCAGCTGTTAAAGTGTGTATACATTTTTTTTGGACGCCCTGTATATATATATATAAGCTTCATTTCTGAAATAGTATATTAGATTTAAGGTGTAGAAATGTTTTCCTTCCTCTGATTAGTCAGACTATGGAAAAAACGAAACACGGTCCCTCATTGGACAGTTCTAGGGTTGCCAGATTTTTCAATATTTTTCAATTGCCCATGCGACCCAAAAAAAATTCTGAGGTTTTTTTTTTAAGACCAAATTTTTTTTCAAATTGAAACGATTTCTTCAACGGTTACAACAAACAAAATTAGAAAAATTTTATTAAAATAATGCTTAACAATTAAACATCGTGAATAGCGTTGAAATTATTAAACATAATACTGAAATATCGTAAATAATATTGAAATTATCATAGCATATTAAATATTGTAGTATACATCGCTTTACTAATTATATTATGACGTGTATCAATATTCTTCTGAACTTTTAATCTTCTTCAAAATTTTAGCTCCATCTTCTGACTTCAAGTATAACTGAAATTCTCAAGTTGTATGGTCAAGCAATCGCGGGATTCAAACTATGATAATTCAAAGCTTACAATATAACTACAGCCGAAAAACTGCCAACTCGTGGCCAAACACATTTTATAAGCGTTACGTAATTTCTAGGATGTTCTAGAACATTCAACATTATTCTACAGAATTCTACAGGATCCTATATAATTCTAGAAAATTCTAAGTCAATTCATCCCGCAAAAATTTGCTTAAATATTTTTTACGGGACATTTTGAATACAAAGCGGGACACTGAATTTTTTTTATACAATGCGGGACTGTCCCGCAGAATGTGGGACCTCTGGCAACCCTAGACAGTTCATAATCTCTAACCCAGCCTTCTCCATACGAATTGGTTAGATATACAAGCCCCGCCTCCGTAGGTGGAGACTTCTGTGAAAGTTACAAATATTTTCAGACATCATTATTTCACTATTCCCTACAGATTTATGCAGTGACGTTCTCTACATTAGCGAGATTTTTCTCCTTCTGTAAAACTACTTGTTTATACTTTCCAGATTGTCATATATATATATTGCAAACCCACAAGGAAAAACAAAAATGATTCCAAGGCCTTTCGTGTATTCAGAAGTACACGTCGTCAGGGAATGAAGGAAGAAGGCGAGAAGCCCAAAATAATACAGCGGGGCGGAAACAAAAAGATTAGCAAATAATTAACAAGACTTAATGAGAGGCAGAAGGAATTTAAACAGGATATTGTCAATTTTATACATTCCCGCACTGTTATTGAAATTATTTTTAAAATGGATAAATGCACATTCTAGAATATTTCTTTCAATTATATCTGTTTTTAACGAGCGCTTTAGAACTATCCCACTTGATGCTATGATTACATCTATATATATGGTTAAACAATGCATTATAATTATTTGCTGTTCTACACGCATATTTATGCTGTTTTACCCTAATATCTAACGTTTTACCCGTTTGGCCTATATGTACTGAGTTACATTTTGTACATCCGATCGAATACACACAACCAACCACATTATCCGAGCTATTCTTTATTAGGCGTGATTTAACAGTATTAAAGACTTAAAGACTACATTCATACCAATTGCTTTAAGTAAAGTGGGAAGATATTGAAAATTAACATGGTAAGGTAGGCTAAGGATATTTTTACGCTCAAATTCCTTCACAGTTACACTATTATAATACCTATTCTTGGCTTTCCTAAGGCAGTTATCTAGAAATGAAAAAGGATAACATAATTTAGTACCAATATTCATGATATTGCATAACTCGGAATCTAAAAATTCAGGACTGACAACTCTCAATGCTCTAAGAAACATAGCAGAGAAAATAGAAGATTTAATCGAGGGATGATGGTCAGAATAAAAATGCACATAGGAGTTATTATTAGTAGGCTAGATAAGCTTCCATCATTTTCTTTTTCAACCGTGAACTTAATAGATGGGACTAAATTGTTAAGCCTATCAAGAAATAAGTCAACATCCAAATTATTAGGCCAAAGGCATAAAATATCATCGATATACCTGTACCAAACAAGGTTAAAATTAACAATAGTAGGCAAAATTCTACTCTACTTGTGCAGCAGGACCGAGGAGGGGAAGTGACATTGAGTGGAGAGCGTGTTAAGACGGTGGAGTATTTTAAATACTTGGGGTCAACAGTGGATGCAGAGGGGGGAGCAGAGAGAGATAAACTGTAGAATACAGTCGGGGTGGAAGAACTGGAGAGACGTATCAGGGGTGCTCTGTGATAAGAGGGTCCCAGTGAAACTGAAGGGAAAGGTATTCAAAACAGTGGTGAGGCCGGCAATGTTGTATGGAATGGAGACTGTGCCAATGAAGAAGAGCAATGAAAGAAAAATCGATGTGGCTGAAATGAAGATGTTGAGATGGATGTGTGGAGTGACGAGGAGGGATAGGGTCAGAAATGAGCATATAAGAGGAACAGTGAAGGTGGCGGAAGCATCTAAGAAGGTGCAGGAGGCCAGGCTGAGGTGGTATGGACACGTCAGGAGAAGAGAGGAGGAATGTGTGGGGCGCAGAGTGCTGGAGATGGAGAAGAAGAGGAAGACCGAAGACGAGATGGAGGGACTGTGTGGTGGCGGACATCAGGGAGAAGGACTTGGAGGAGGGCGTGGTATACGACAGAGGAGAGTGGAGAAGACGAACCAAAAACAGCGACCCCATGTAAAGATGGGATAATAAGCTGCGGAAGAAGAAGGCAAAATTCTACTCTCAAAAAATTCCATATATAAGTTACCTAATACCGGCGAGAGGGGATTTCCCATCATTCCCATCCATTCCCTGACGAGGTGTACTTCTGAATACACGAAAGAACTTTGAATCATTTTTCTTTTTCCTTGTGGGTTTACATCATTTATTCATTCATTCATTTCACGTGTTTAATTGTGAAATTCATCCCATATATATATATGTAAAGAACGACGCTTGTGTAGAAGAACGTTCCGCACAAGATGAGGGAGAACGAACAAATGAAAAATGAGGTAACCACCCGGGAATCAAACCCGGGATCTTCCGATTGCCGGTCAGATATGCTATCCACTACACCATGGGCCTCGATTAATCAGAAGTCGTAATTCTCCTACATACGAGCAGAAACCAATGCCCTGAGGGGGTACCTTCGCATGCTGTGTGTATATATATATATATATAAAGTTGTTGACTGATAAAAAGACTATTAAATGTGAAAATTCGTTTCAGAAATCAGTTATCGGAAAAGGAAGTTCATAACGAATAGTATAGAGAAGTGTGTGTGTGTGTGTGTGTGTGTGTGTGTGTGTGTACAATATCCACATTTTACACATTAGCACCTTTCTTCGAGCTGTCGACAAACTTTGTGGCACAACGATAAATCAAATCTATAGGTACATTACGTCATTTATATAAATTTTAGTTTGCATTTCATTTTGGAAAAGTAGACTGTAATTGCAGTTACAGAACGAACCGAGAAGTGTGGATAAAAATCGGTAAAAATAGATTATTTGTATCACATTTCATCATAAAAGATTAATTGTAAGTTATAAGGTGCGATAATCCAATACTGCAAATCTGTTTGATGGTAATTTATATAGCGTGAGATCTATGAGGGGAAATCGGAGGAATACGTGAAATAATGGGAAACGGACAGAGAAAAGTGCACTCTTGGACTGTACCCCCTGTACCCTTCCTAAGAATAATTAGTAATTTATAAAGAACATTATTTTTAAGAAAAGGTTGTTTTGGTGAATTTAGTTCCGAAACACACACGTGTGTATATATGTATATATATAAATATATATATATGATGAAAAGAACCACGAAGGAAAGGAAAAACAGAATGGTGCTCAAGCGCTCTCGTCTAATGACATCCTCAGGAACACTAGACGAAAGCGCTTGAGCACCATTCTGCGTCTCCTCTCCTTCGTGGTTCTTTTCATCATAAATATTTTTCACGTGTTACTTTCGTGAAATAATTTATATATAGGGTGAACCAAATGTAGGTGGACAGTAAATGATAACGTTTATTTTGAGAATACATATTTAATTTTTTTGTATACTATAATACAAAATAAAATTTAAATAAATTTAGTTATAATATTTAATATAATATAATATAACAAACACCATAGTTATAATGAACACCATAGTTATAATATAATATAACACAAACCGTATTCAACCTACTGTCCACCTACTTTTGGTTCACCGTATATATATATATATATATAATATATATATATATATATATATATATATATATATATACACAAATAACAAGAACTTGATTGCCGATATAAAAATAACCCCAACTATTATCTCAGACCACAATATAATCGAGTTATCAACAAATATGGCGATAACTTTAAAAGACAATACACATACGGAAGGAAGAAGCAAATTTGGGGTTTTTACCTAAACTCCAAGACCATGAATTGGGAAGAAATCAGATCACACATGGCCCAAATAGAGTGGAGAACAGTTTTAGAGAATAAAACAACTGAGGAAATGCTAACAACCTTGGAAGACGTTGAGAATTTTGGAAAAATATGCTCCGAAAGCACAGCCAAAAGGAAAGAGGAACTGGCTACAGAGGCAAAAGAGAAGAATATTCCGCAAAAGAAAGAGTAGCGACGAAGTTAGCAAATTGCGGAGACAACAATGCCAGGAATGTAATACAAGAAAAACTGGAGAGCATCGATAGGAAAAACAAACTCTGATAAAGGGCCATACAGAGAGGGAAGAGGAAAAGGCGGTAGAAGCAATAAAAGGAAAATCCAAAATACTTCTACAGCTATGCGAAAAGGAAAACAAAAACGCGCGCTACTATCGGGCCATTAAGGAAAGGAAATAATGAACCAACAAACGATCTAAAAAAAAATATCTGAAACATTGAGAGCCCAGTATGAACGGTCTTCAGTACCCCAAAAAGTAACAAAGCGATACCCGACATAGATGCATTCTTCGAAGAGAAATTGCAAGGAGAATGTACAGTATAACAGACTTTGATTTCACCCCAGATGATGTAGCGAGAGCTATAGGACAAATGAAATCACATTCAGCTGGCACTGCAGGTCCGGACAAATGTAACTCACTATTAATTAAAAACTGTAAAAATGAAATTGTTACACCCTTATACTGGATATGGAGAAGATCCCTAGACACTGGGGAAATACCGAGCATCTTGAAAAGAGCAAACATTGTCCCTATACTGGGTGTTTATAAAGTCCCTATCTATTTCAGTGAAAACGTAGCAAAAAGGGTAAAATTCAATAACAATGTAATAGAAGGCATACATTTAATGAATACTTAAGCATATGATTCTACATGAGCACCATCAGTATCTCTACAGAGTTCGAATCTGTCAGCAGCATTGCGGAACACATTTTGGAGCATGACAGGGGCATTTATTATTGCATTTACATGCAATAATAAATGCAGTAATTATGTCAAAATAATAGAATCTGTATGTATAGAACAAGAAGATAGTTTTAATTTGTGCGAATTTACTTATAAGCGGGACCCTTTAATAAAAATGTCCTTCCAGTGTCGGGAGAACGGGATCTAACCTAGGTGCGAATTTCTTAATGGTCCCTGGACTGTTTTCCCCTCTTGTTTTTGGTTCATTCGTTTTTCTCTATCCACCCGAAGAGGATGCCAGTGGGCATCGAAACTGTTGTGGAAATAAACTCTGTCTATTAGAGTGGGTTTTTATTATCATATTTTGACCTTCACGTAGAAAAAAAGAAGTTTTTTGCATTTATGATAGATCCCTGCATAAAACATTCAGTAAAAAATGGTGGAGGCAACATTCAAGTTTGGGGTTGTTTCAGTTATTCTGGAGTTGGAGATCTTCACAGAATCACTTACACTCTCACGAAAAAGAATTACAACTACATACTAGTGAGACACGCAATACCATCAGGATTGAGGCTTTGTGGCCAAGGATTCATTTTCAAGCAGGATAACGACCCAAAGCACACTTCTAACCTTTGCATGAACTATCTCAACAAGAAAAAAGATGAAGGTGTTCTACAAATTATGAAGTTTCCTCCACAAAGTCCTGATCTCAATCCAATAGAGCATCTTTGGGACTATTTGAAGAGTCTGAAAGCTAAAAAGAATCTCTCTGGGAGAATGAAGAAGAATGCTGGAACGGCATAGCACAAGATGTTATCTAGAAACTTGTCGAATCTATGCCTCACAGAGTGGAAGCTGTCATTAAAGCAAAAGGAGGTCATATCGATTATTAATAAGATTATGCCATTAAATTGTTAATTTCTTTACTAATTTATAACGCACACTTTTGAACGCCTTGCCTTTTGATGGTTTCAAACGACGACTCAGCCTACGTATGGCTGGTCAGCAATGCTAACCACACCACCGCCGAGGCGTAAAATATATAGATTTAGAGTTACAAAATAAGTATAGACGCTAATGTACACGATAAAAAAATACAATCCATTTAATAAGTGCCTGCCCAGTGGTTAATTTTTGCACCCCTTTCTATTCAGTGGTTTGGGACGCAGTAGTCCTTCTCTTATACCATACCCGAGTATCTTCGACCCATTCTTCATGCGAGTTAATTACCAAAATGTATCCCATTATTTTTTGGTTAGGGTACGAACTGGGCATGGCGAATCAAATGGTATCCACCTCACGGTCATTCACATTTCATTCCGCGCCCGAGAGTGGGAAAGCCGAGAGTGAAAATTTCAATGGAGGCTTTTTCCAATTGGTCTATTCCCAATTCATACCATTCTCATCAATGGCTTTCCCACTTTGGTCCAGGTCAAGCTGTTAGGTTAGGAAATGTTAGCCATTCCCATTTGGCGCCTTTACCGCGGATGGGAATGGGAATGACACCGAGTGGGAAGTAACCAAACAATTAACAGAGCTGGGCACTTCCGCAAACCGCAAATTCCGCAATTGCGGAAGTATGTTTTTCGTTTGCGGCAAAGTCATCGCAAATTAGTGAATTTGCGTTTGCGGAAGTGATTTTGAGTTTGCGGATTTGCAATCGCAAATCCGCAAACTCAAAATCACTTCCGCAAACGCTAATTCACTAATTTGCGATGACTTTGCCGCAAACGCAAATCCGCAAACGAAAAACATACTTCCGCAATTGCGGAATTTGCGGTTTGCGGAAGTGTTTGCGGAAGTGCCCAGCTCTGCAAACAAATGATAGGAATATTGCGTTATAAAAAGGTTTTCAAATAAAATTTTAAAAACGCGTCTCAGTAACTGGGTATAGGAGATAAATGTATGTATGGGTATGAATTTAGTGCAGTAATGTTTTATAACAACTTCATACCTGCTATTCCAATACATTTTCTGCCAGCAGTAACTGGCACACGTGTGTGTGTGTGTGTGTGTGGTGTGTGTGTGTGTGTGTGTGTGTGTGTTTTTCAAAGTACTTTTTATTTACAGCTTTCACTAACCTAGAATAGATGTTCAGCTTTTTGTTATTCCGTATTTGTGTTAACTACTAACACTAACACTTTACCTCCTCTACACTGCCATCCCGACATATTTTACGACATATATTAAAGCCGCGTTAATATTCTCAAAGGTTCGCGTCATATTTTTCAATCTGCCGGAATCAAACCAAAAATAACCTTCAAAATAAGTGATGATAAATTCTGGCCAAAATTCACTTGGAAATCAGTTAATTTTTCTGTAATAACATTTTTCAGGGCCACTGTTTTACACACACACACACACACACACACACACACACACGTGTGCGCGCATCTCCGCAAAAGCGAGGTACCAACTTTTTAAGATTAAAATAACTAAAAAGCTAATTAACTGAACCTAATTTAACCTAACCTAAAACCTTAGTGCCAACCTAATCAGGACCAACATATCTATTTTCCGACATTAAAAATGCTTAAATTTTTAATATAATTTTGTTTTTAATATTCTGAGGTGCCAAAAGTGTTATTTCACAAAAAAATTACCCACTATATGAAAATAAAAACCCACTCTAATAGACAGAGTTTATTTCCACGACAGTTTCGACGCCCACTGGCATCCTCCTCGGGTGGATACAGAAACACGAATGAACCAAAACAAGAGGGAAAAACAGTCCAGGGACCGACCGTTAAGAAATTCGCACCTAGGTTAGATCCCATTCTCCCGACACCGAAAGGGCATTTTCACACAAATTTAAAACTATCTTCCTGTTCTAAACATACAGATTCTATTTTTTTTATTTTTACATAATTATTACATTTATTATTAAATTTATTACATTTAATATTGCATAATTATTTATTACAGAAATTATAAATTTATTATTACATTGGTTATTACATTGTTGTTTATTATACAGAACTTATAAACCGAAAAACGAATGAAAAAAACCGATTAGGAAACAATCCAGAGACCATTGAGAAATTCGCACCTAGGTTAGATACCGTTCTCCCGACACCGGAAGGGCATTTTATTACAGGGTCCGCTTATAAGTACATTCCCACAAATTAAAACTATCTTCTTGTTCTATACATACAGATTCTAATATTTTGACATAATTATTGCATTTACATTTTTTTAACATTTAACATTTATTATTATTACCTTTACCCTAATTATTAAATTTATAATATTACCTTTATTATTACATCTGTTGCATTTATATTTATTTCCACATTTATTACTTCCATTATTACATTAACTAAAAGCGAGTTATGTCCTTAGATTTAAAACGGGGAAGAATAATCAGTTTTGACGTTGAGTCCTTGTTTACGAAAGTTCCCATTGATGATGTACAGCAATACCTCGGATAAGACGGTTAATTCGTTCCGCCGACATGCCGCACTGTTTGAAACCGCCCTGTTCGAGGCATGTTTTAATGGGAAATACTGTAGGTCGTTCCAAGACATTTTAAATTACGTTTTTTGTATGATTATTTTCGATAATTATAATGATTTAACATGTTTAAATGTGAAATAAAACAATAAGAATGAACTTAAAGGTTTTAACTCTATAAAAGTAAACAAAGTTTATAAAAATAAAGATTATTATATTCCGTTTATATTCCGTATACTGTACACTAGCTACAAAAGACATAAGATATATTTTTCTAAATATTTAAAAAGATTTTAATTGAACATTCCACAAAAAGAAATTAAAAAATATTTTGAAAGGTTTTATTGAAGACATAAGATAAGTTATTTTTTGGTAAAATATTTTAAAAGTGTTGTCTGCACAGATTTTGACTTCTTCTCTTCAAACATATCTTTATAGCATCGAATAGCATCATCTATAGATTGTCGAACTCTAATGCTACGTTCAATGTTTGGATCGCCTTCCATAATCTGATCAGCAAGAGTGTCGACTGTTTGCAGAATTTTTGCAAGATCACCAGTTGAAAATTCTTTTGTAGGAACGTCTTCTGCTTCTGCATCTTCCTCTTTCGCTTCTTCTTCTTCTTCATAAACTCGTTGTTGTTCTAGATTGATTAGAGTTTCATTGTCTAGATCTTTCGAATGCGATTCAATGCACTCGATAACATTTGGTGCATCAACATTTTCGAATCCAAGATCCTTCCCAATGCTAACAATGTCAGTTGCAACTCCTGCAATGTGATTTTCGAAACCACGAAAATATTGACACGTCTGCACTTCACTGTGGTCGGTACAATACTGACTCGTACTGATACAAATAACGTAGAATAGACCGCGTGCGGGTTGTTTGAAACTTAAGATATCGTTGCACTGACATTCCTTTTATAAATATCTTAAATATTACATTAAATAGTTAATTTTATATTATAATATTCAATCCGTCCTATTGCGAAATCCGTCCTGTTTGAAACCGTCTTATCCGAGGTATTCCTGTACTTAGTTTTTTAGAGAGAAAATTGCCAACATGTAACGTAGAACTAGGCATACCCACATCTGTATTTTTAGAACTGATAAAACTCTGTGTCACCAATAATGCCTTCTCCTTCGGTGAAGAATTTTATTTGCAACGTTTTGGTATGGGAATGGGGTCCCCTTTATCCCCAATACTGAGTACATTATACATGGAATATTATGAGTCGGAATTGTTGCAAACAATATGTCCCAGGAATCTAATTTGGTTTCGTTATGTAGATGATATTTTCTCATTTTGGCCTGACCACTGGAACAACTTTGACACTTTCTTTCAGTCATTAAATAATCTTGTTCCCTCTATTAAATTTAAATATGAATGGGAGAACGACAAACAATTACCTTTTCTAGATGTTTTGGTCATTAACGAAAGCGGAAAGCCCAATTTCACGGTCTATAGAAAACCTACTCATTGTAATTCGTACATTCATTACTTTTCATATCATGATGAAGGGGTTAAAAGCTCAATTATTTCTTCCATGTTTCTAAGAGCACTCAGAATTTGTAGCCCACATTTGCTGGACCCGGAAAATTCAAAGATTTGGAATATTTTTAAGGATTTAAAATATCCCGAGTGGTTTATCAGAAAGGCGTATTTTAAAGCCAGAAAATCTTTTTATGCCCCTCGGGAACCTTCAGTTAACCAAAAACAATATGTGAGTTTGCCTTACATTGCCGGCTTAGAAAGAGTAAAACCGTTGACGAAAGATTTTAAGTTTGCTTTGGCGTTCAAATATTCGTCTACCGTGAAAAGTAAATTGGTTAGGAATAACGTTGCAAAAGAGGAACAAGCCTGTGTCTACAGCATTCCCTGTAAAAGTTGTGATTTAGTATACGTGGGAGAAACGAAGAAATATTGAAACCCGTATTAAAGAACACAAATATGCCTTCAGAAGTTGTAATACTAATAATGCCATTTTTTATCACGCCAGTCAAAATAATCATGCTATAGATTGGGAATCAAGTAAGGTACTTTATAAATGTAATAATTACGTCAAAAGAAAAATAATAGAATCTGTGTGTATAGAAAAAGTAGAAATTGTTAATTGTGCGAATTTTAAGGTACTTATAAGTTAGACCCTTTAATGAGATTCTTGGTAAAAAAATCCCTTACGGAGTCGTGGGAAAGTGTTCGAACCTAAGTGTGAATTTCTTAAATGTCTTTGGATTGGATTGTTTCCTTACTCGCTTTTAGTTAATGTAATAATGGAAGTAATAAATGTGGAAATAAATATAAATGCAACAGATGTAATAATAAAGGTAATATTATAAATTTAATAATTAGGGTAAAGGTAATAATAATAAATGTTAAAAAAATGTAAATGCAATAATTATGTCAAAATATTAGAATCTGTATGTATAGAACAAGAAGATAGTTTTAATTTGTGTGAAAATGCCCTTCCGGTGTCGGGAGAACGGTATCTAACCTAGGTGCGAATTTCTCAATGGTCTCTGGATTGTTTCCTAATCGGCTTTTTTCATTCGTTTTTCGGTTTATAAGTTCTGTATAATAAACAACAATGTAATAACCAATGTAATAATAAATTTATAATTTCTGTAATAAATAATTATGCAATATTAAATGTAATAAATTTAATAATAAATGTAATAATTATGTAAAAATAAAAAAAATAATAGAATCTGTATGTTTAGAACAGGAAGATAGTTTTAAATTTGTGTGAAAATGCCCTTCCGGTGTCGGGAGACTGGGATCTAACCTAGGTGCGAATTTCTTAACGGTCGGTCTCTGGACTGTTTTTCCCGCTTGTTTTGGTTCATTCGTGTTTCTGTATCCACCCGAGGAGGATGCCAGTGGGCGTCGAAACTGTCGTGGAAATAAACTCTGTCTATTAGAGGGTTTTTATTTTCATATTTTGACCTTCACGTAGAAAAAAAGTGAAGTTTTTTGCAATTATTACCCACTATATCTGAATTATCACACACCCGACTTTACTTACAGTATGTTCAATTGCCTACGTGCGCGCGCACACGCGAAGCTTTTCGAAGGGGACTCCGCCTGAATGAAGAAGGTAGTCCTTTTCGTAAAGCTTCGACGGGATTTTCGGCTCTTTATAATTTATAATTTTTTTTTGTTTAGGATTTTAATTTATATTACAAGCAGCGCCTTCGGCTCCCTACCCTACGGGTAGGGCCTGTAATCACTTCGTGATCTTTAACGCCGCTCATCTTGATAGATCCGACTTTAACGGGCGACTGAGCGAGACATTAGCTCTATCCACTTTACGCGAGGCAGCCAATCATAACAGGCGACTGAGCGAAAGAAATATTTGTTACTCCGCTCAAAACCGCGCAAAGACTTTTTTATTTATAGATAGATTATTTTTACACTGTTCTTAACATACGTGTGTGTGTGTGTGTGTGTGTGTGTGTATATGTATATATATTAGTGGTGCACCGATTAATCGGTATCGGCACCTTTCATGCCGATTAATCGGCCATGCAAGGTATTTTCCTAATATCGGCAAAATGCCGATTAATCGGCATGCCAGCCAGGTGCCGATACCGATTAATCGGTGCACCACTATATATATATATATATATATATACATACACACTTCAGCTATGCATTTAATTGCTTCTCTAAATAATCGTCGTCTCGGTCATCATCGTCATCCTAGTCTCGTTATCGTCATAAGCAGCAAGAAGAGTAATATAAAAGTATTGCCAAGAAACCCCAAACTAACCTTTCTTTATGGGAAGGTGTTCATCTGAAATGCATCGAGTGATCGAAGGAAAAATTCTTAACTTTTTTTTTTTTTTTAAACTGGAAAAACTTTTACAATGATTAAGGAAAAGTTTTATTTCGAACGATTTTTTAAAGATTCTCTCCATCGAAGATTTTTCGAAGATTTTTCGAAGGTTTCCCTCATCATTTTAAGCATTTTTCGACGAGAAGACCATACATAAAAGATGCCTAAGTTTTTCCCCCACACAAAAATTTTATCAAAGAATTTCGAATTTTGGTATAGATGCTGGTGGGGTAGAATCGAAACTAATTTCAAAGACTTTGGTTTCAAATTTATTTCGTTACATAGTTTAAATGGATACGTTAAAAAAGGTTACACACACCACAACACACACACACACACACACACACACACATTTAAAATAATTTTGATTAGCCCCACCAAACAATTATTTTATCTCTGGGACTAAAGTTAAAGCTGGCAGTTTTAAATTAAATGGTTTTCAGTAGTTTTTAGAGTTTGAAAGTTTTATGTCTTAAACTTAATCTTATCAACAGATTGATAGATTCATCATCTTCCTTTATAACTTACCTTCCAGTCTTTAGCTAATGAATTTATGACCTTTTCCAAAAATTTAAAACCTTGGGCAATATTTTCGTTACTAACGGAATGATCTATAACTATACATCATGTCCCAGTCAATGGTATTAGGGAAGTCTTTTTCACAGAGACTAAACAATATTCATCAAAAGCCAGTACTGTATCATTAAATTGAGCTAAATTTCGATTTTTACACGTACTTTACCCGAAGATAAACACACGCCTTATCTATAACTACTTTTGTCGTGTCGTTACAGTAACCATAAAGAGAAACTTCTATATCCAAGTTATTAGCACCGTTATTCTCACGAGTTAACTTCCCGTAGATTTTCGAGAAATATCTTCGCACGGATGACTTCCTGAATTGCAATAAGAAACTTCCAACCGATTTCTGTCTATTATCAAACTTGACGGATTTCTAAGAACCACCTCGAATCTGATGAATAAATTAATAATAGACTGATACTTTCTTGCATTCCCGACGATAGGGAAGTTAGGCGTTCCAATCTAACCAATATTATACCACTACCCAGAACCCATCAATCATGCAGCAAAGAAAATTCTTAATACGCTCATCCATTTAGATTCCATACGCCAAGTTTTAAAATTTATTTTCGAACTTTATTTTAGAGAACTACAATAAAGGTAATCACAAAAATGCATTTGAAAGGACTTTGTTTTTGTTTCATGGATGGTGCAGTCAATGAAACCGTGGTATGGCAATTAAAAAATAACGGTTTACCAACACCTTCAACCCTAAAACTTCTAGCTTATTTTTTAGAACTAGCGCAATTTCGTGTATACACTACACGAGCCCGACCAACAAAGAGCAAGGAGCGCATTACCACGAGTAGATTGGCCAACATTTATAAAACCAGAGTCATCTGGACCCGGATACGTCGTGCATACGAAATACGACGGGAGCTCACTCCCCTTCCATTTTGAGAAGCAATACCCGCAATGTTTTTGCATAACAATAATGGCTATACCAAACACACATTTCCGAAACTAGTTTCATAATGTGTGAACTAGTTTTACCAGTTCTAGTTTTACCAGTTTTCTCCTTTGAGGGGAAAAAGCTACATTACATTTTTACCTAATTTTTTATCATTACAACAATAAACTGAACTTTCTATTTTTATATTATTCTACTATTTCAAAAATTAACTTACAATGTGTCTTTATGGAGTTCATTATATATATATATATGCGCCTCGGTGGTGTAGTGGTTAACGTCGCTGACTACGAATCCATCGGCCCCGTGTTCGAGACCCGGTGACGGAAGCCGGCGCACAGCAAAACCCAGCTGTTCGTCCTCCCACACAATAATGTAGTTGGTAGATAAATGGGTACCCTGGGTGGCCTAGTGATTAAGACGCTGGGCTGCTGGTGGGGCGTGGTTCGGATTGCACGTTAAACTGTAGGTCTAAGGTGGAGTGAAAAGCTCGACCTTCGTCAGAATGAACAATTTGGGTGGAAGCTAACCAAAGGTGTCTGTATATATACTTGTAGAGAGGAGGGGGCGACAAGCTTGACCTTCGTGAAATGAGGAATCATCGCGCGGAACATTTGAAAAGTTGAAAGGTATATTATTCGTCGATGTTTTCATACTTTAAGGGAAAGTATGAAAAGTTAAACATCTTTTCACATATAACATCGTTCCACTCATACGCCCATTTCAGGGTTCGAGCAGCTCGCAGAAGCATTGCCAACCAAATATGGGGGTCGAAGTACTGACGAGGTTTCCCTACGTGGTTCATTACCACTGAAAGCAACAATGCTCTGTCTTAGTCTAATCCAGCGGTGCCCAACCCTTTTAGCTCGCGGGCCAAATATGTTATTTTAAAATGGATCAAGGGCCATATTTTTTATTATATATATATATACATATATATTTCGCGCCGTGTATTTTCATTTATATTCTTTTGCACGTTTTCAAGTGAAGCCCACACCGCCGTGGAAAGAATTAATAAAATTCCAACCGTGAAGATGGTTCAATACCTTCAGAGTTTAGATTAGAAAAGAAGTTTGAAATAATTTTATTTTATTTCCGATGTTTTCCAAGATCTGAAAACATTGTTGATGAAACATTTTTGAAAGTAGTCAACAATATCGAAGCAAAGATGAAATGAAAAAAACTGACTCGTAAGAGTATTGTTGCATTCATTCAAGTATTCACAGAGTGTAATCAAATTCTTGTGATCGCGATACTCGACTGCGAATCATTTATTTTATGGAATAGCTTTTCACTCCACCTTAGACCTACAGTTTAACGTGGAATCCGAACCACGCCCCACCAGCAGCCCAGCGTCTTAACCACTAGGCCACCCAAGGTACCCATTTATCTACCAAACCACTTTCTTTATTGTGTGGAAGGATGAACAGCTGGGTTTTGCTGCGCGCCGGCTGCCGTCACCGAGTTTCGAACCCGGGGCTGATGGATATATATATTATACATATATATATATACACAGCCGATCATAAGTATTGCTACGGAGAACTATTTAAGTAATATTCGTCCTTATCTTTTGTACTATGCACACGATAGTTATGAAAAGTTTACCATTTGGAAAAATTTATCAAATAAATTAAAAAAAAGGTAAAATGCAAAAGTTTTCGTACATTTATTTACAAAATTATTTAAAAGCATAAAAAATTACCAATTGGTAATGAGTGGGTTTTTTTTTTCATTTTATTACCGTCCTCAAAATTAATAAAATAGTAAAAAACAGATATCACCAATTAGTAATTTTTATGCTTTTTACGAATTTTATATTTCCAGGTGAACTTTTCCCCAAAACGGCATCTTCAATCCTGAATTAAGGAAAATATATATATATATATATATATATATATATATTATATATATATTCCAAAATTCTTTCCTATTTTCAATGTAAATTAAAGACTAATAGAAAATACAAGCATGCAGTTTGCACCATCTTGTAGCCCATCTCAAAGAATTTTTATTTGTTGTTTTCTTTCAGGTGTCTCTCCAATGAGTAAAGTAACCCCAAAAAACGAAAAATGGCGACCCTACAAGAGAAGGCTCAATGTGTCGTGTGGCTCGCAAAGACCAAGTCAGTGACTTTGGTGCCACTAATAGTGCGCGTGTGGAAGTCTACTAACGTGTCAAGATAAACGCTGAGTTGGGGTACAAGATGGTGCAAACTGCGTGCTTTTATGTCAATGAGTTAGTCTTTAATTTAAATTCAAAATAGGAAAGACAATTTAGGAACACCCTGTATATTAAGCCTTCTTATAACACGCTTAAAAATGTGTGATTTGTATTTCAAATAACGCGAGTCCGTTTCGGTATAGTGCGATGAAAAGCATTTCACCCAGCGTCAGTACGTTCAAGTCTACGCGCGCCCATGGTCGGTCGCGGATCTCCGCGCGAGTATTCCTCATACCGTTTACACTGTGATTAATTTCAGTGTTACTGCAGTGTGCGTTTGTTATACTTTATTATGGCATCAAGGATGCTACCTTCTATGGCTAGCGAAGGAGCTTTTTTTACCGCCAAGGAATGCGGGAAGAGCCTCAATTTTGAAACAAAATTCAAGGTTCTCTAAGGTCTTAGGGAGAAACGGCAGCATTTGAAGCGCGGTCGTTTGGTGTGAATGGGTCCGCAATCCGCACCATCAGAAAGGACGCGGACAAATTACGCGCTTTCGTGACCTCGTCCTCGACAACAATACTGCATCAGACGAAGAGGGTAAGGAATTTCTCGTCGGAAAAAATAGAGGAGGAGCTGGCTGTCTGGATTGAAGACCAGAAACAGCGTCGGAAGAAGCGGGTGAAACTCATCCTCTGTAAATTATCTCTCACTCGATCTCACTTATACCCAGTTGCCTACGCCCGCGGGTGCGCGCACAAAAAAAAAATCTGTCGCATTAAAAAACTTGAATCCCCCACCATATAAGTACGGGTATACCCCGGTTTTCGCGAGAGTTATGTTCCTCAGACTCATTACGAATAGCAAAATTGCGAATAACGAATCATTTTTTCCCATATAAATATACGTTTTATGGGGGGATGCGTTCCGGTGGCCATTTATCAGAAGGTAAGATGTTTGGATACGTTCCCATATGATACATAAAAACGAGTATAAAACACAAATACACACCTGTATTAGCGCAGTAAGTTATGAATAACATCAATAAAAGAATAAACATACCTGTACTGTACTTTCATTTCCTCAAACCACCCCGAGTCGCACTGAAAGTTACCACCACCACTGCTCTCACCTTCACCAACGACTTCCTTCCTCGCATCTCGCCACAAAGACCGTGCTTTTTTCGAATAATGGCCCGCGATACGGGCATACCGCGCCGCGTTTGGTAGCAGGCGGAATTGTGAATTATTTTTTTCCCTTATCTGGCATCGCGAATAACGGAGCTGGGTTTGCGAATAGCAAAATTTGGTGTCAAAAAATATATTACGTATAAGCGAAGCTATGAATAACGGGGAATACCTATACTCGAATAAGGATGCATACCCTCGCATACCAACATTAAGGAATGGGCAACTGTACTATAAGTTGTGACAGAACTTTAAAGTTTCCACGTAGAAGAACCTGACGATGCATATTAAGAACTCCGATAAAAAGCGACATTCACGAGTTGAAACCAAAATTAAATAACTAAAGTCACTCCGTCTCTAATACTTTTGGCATAAATTAAAACTGTTTTATTCAAATTTTATTAATTTTCAACTTCATAATTTTAAGTTTTTGAAAAAAAGTTTTTTCAACAAAAATGTGTTAATTTTATAATTAAATTCGATATTAATATATATATATATATATATATATATTATATATATATACGTATATATTGGTTATCTGTTTCCACTTTTTGCTTGTGGGTCATTTATTTTTGTTAGGTTAGGTTAGTGTGTGGTTAGGTTAGGTTAGGTTAGTGTGAGGTTAGGTTAGATGGTTAGATGGTATTTAAAAAAAATTTTAATTTTTTTTTTTTTTTTTTTTTCAGACACACTAAATACGCAAAATGAATCTCTGGGACCTGCCAAGAACCGAAGAGGACGCTGTCCGCCTGCTTCAAGCTAAAGGAATACTGTCAACTGAGAAGCACTGCAAAAATGGCCATCCAATGAAGCTCTACTTCGGTTCCAGGATCTATTGGAAGTGCAACACAAAGAAATGCAAGCGGCAAATTGGACTCCGCACTGGGAACTGGCTGTCAAACTCACGCCTTTCCTTGGTCACTGTGCTTCGCTTCATATACGCCTGGTGCTGGGAAACATCCTCCTTCAAATGGTGCAAGCGCGAACTGGGAATTGGGAACAACTGTGTGATCGACTGGAACAATTACATGAGAGAGGTATGCGTCAACAGCGTAGCCAACCTAGAGCAAACCAAGATCGGCGGCGAAGGAATAGTGGTTGAGATCGATGAGAGCCTGTTCACGAGGCGTAAAAACAATGCCGGACGCATTTTACCACAACAATGGATGTTCGGAGGAATTTGCCGTGAAACAAACGACTGCTTCATCGTTCAAGTTCCCAACCGCTCTGCTGCAACTCTCTTGGCTGCCATTGTGGAAAACATCGCGGAAGGTTCCATTATCTACTCCGACAGCTGGCGAGGATATAAGACCACCGACCTCCAGGAGGCTGGCTTCCAACATTTCAAGGTTAATCATCGATACAATTTCGTCGATGCAGATACGTACCGGAGTCCACACTCAAAATATCGAACGCTTGTGGGGATCAGCAAAGTGGAGGAACAAGCGTCACCGAGGAACGGCCCGACACCATCTTAAGACCTACCTGGCCGAGTTCATGTGGAGGAGCAAGCTACCCGCTAGTGTCGACCCATTCGACGGCATCCTGGAGGCCATCGCCGCGTTCATGCCACCCGAATAATATGATTAGTTTGTTATTTTGAGAAATAAAAATAATTTAAGAAAGAAATAGTATATTTTTGTAAAAATGGCAACATGATAACACACATCTGTATTTGTGAAAAAGTTGGAAAATTAAATTAAAAAGTGGCGACAGATAACCCACAAGTACCATATAGGTAATATATATATATATGGTGGCGCAAAAGTCGCGCATCATAGGAATTTTCAGTGTTGATTATACTGGGTGATCCAGATAAATGGGACCCATAAAAAAAAGCCAAATATTCTTAATATTTAATTCCCTTCATAAAAACTATATATCATTCGAAAGAGTAGAGTTACAAGTTTATTATGAAATATTTATTTTTTAAAAATGACTCCTTTCAAATGTGCTCCATTAGTTGCCAAGCATTCCAGTGTTCTCGCTTGTAAGTTCTGCATCACTTTTGCAAGTGTGCGGTGGTATGGCCTGTATCTCATTTGTGATGGCGGCCTTCAATTCTTGCAAGGTCGTTGGGTTATTTCTGTAGACCCTACTCTTTAAATATCCCCAGAGATAATAATCTAAGGGAAAAAAATCCGGAGACCTTGCGGGCCATTCAACGTCTCCAAATCTTGAGATTAACTCGCCTGGAAACGTTTGACGCAAAACTGCCATGCAGTTCCTCGTGGTATGGCAGGTAGCTCCGTCTTGTTGGAACCAGTGGTTTTCTAGACAAAAATCTCTTAATTTAGGAATAAGGAAATCGGTCAACATTTTTTCAGGGCTGTGGAGTCGGAGTCGGAGTCGGAAGCAATTTTGGTGGTGCTGGAGTCGGAGTCGGAGTCGGTAAAAATGTACCGACTCCGACTCCGACCTCAATATAAATTTTAATAAAATATGTTTTTGTGTGTGATATCACTGGCAGCTATGGGTGGTTAAACCACTTAAATAATAAACACAATGTTTTCCATTTCGACACTAATGCCATTAATTCATTTTTTCTTTTCAGATAATATTTTTTATTTTAATGCTTATTAATTTCGAGTTCTTTCTAAATTTCATAAGTTTTAACTTTCAAGTCTAAAACCCCTTTCACAATGGCAAAGACACTTCCAACAAAGTCTGCAGTTTTTTAATATTTTACAATAACCACAGATGGGAAACATTTCGTGTGTCAGTGTATGATAGAAGATGATGATGATAATGAAAAATTATGTGAAGCAAAAATCAGTGGTTTTACTGGCTCTGATAAAAATGCACCAACCAGAGCATCAAATTTGAAAAGACATTTGCAGTGTTTCCATCCCAAAATTTTAGAAGTTGTCATTGAGAAAGATAGTAATAAAAACCTTCCAACTACTTCAAAGTTAACAAAAGATCAGAAATCTACTGAACGACAAGCACCACTTACAAGATTCTTTACTACAGACAAAGTTACCGTAACAATGATCACAGATGATGATGCTTCACGTGGTGGTGATGAAATGCCTCTTGTGTAATTATCATCATAGCAGATTTAGAATTAATATACCTTCGGAGTCGGAGTCGGATAGACAAAAAATTGAGGAGTCGGAGTCGGTTTTTTATGTGCCGACTCCACAGCCCTGCATTTTTTCGTAGCGATCACCATTTACAGTGACCGTGTTTCCGGTGGAATCCTCGAAAAAGTACGGCCCTATGATCTGAGATGCAGTAAGACCACACCAAACAGTTACACGCTGACTATTCAACGGGACTTCGGTAATATTCAATGGATTTTCTGTTGCCCAGAAACGACAATTTTGTTTGTTTGCAGTTCCATTCAAGTGAAAATGGGCTTCGTCTGACATAATCAAAGTTGCTAGAAAATTGGTGTCATTTACCTTCTGTTGGATCCATTGACAGAATTGTCGTCTTCGTGCGAAATCTCCATCGTTTAGTTGTTGCACTGTTTGAATTTTATATGGAAAGAGCATTAAATTTTGCTTGAATATACGGTGTTGTTGTTGTTCCATATCCAACTCCTAACAGCTGAGAAGCACGTCTGATGCTTATGTTAGGATTATCCTGTACAATTTCATGAGTTCTGTTAATGATCTCGTATATCTTGCTGTGCGAACTCTTCCAGTTGGTTTCTTTTTCCAATGCTGACAGTTAGGGAAAAATTTCTGACACACCGACGGATTACTTTCTTAGAAGGTGATTTTGACATCTGAAAATTTGTCTTGAAAGATCTTTGAGCTGAAACTACACTTCTTCCATGCTCATAATATTGCTCAGTTATGAAACGCAGCTGTTCCACAGTCCATGCAGTCATCTTGAAGGGATAGTTTTAACTAACACTTTTATTTTGTTTTGTATCTTATCTTGTCTTGTATTGTCAAAACCTATACAATCCTGTACAAACTTGTAACTATCCTCTTTCGAATGATGCGTATGACTTTATAAAAGGACTTATACTTTAAGAGTTACAGGGGTTTCTTTTGGGTCCCATTTCTCTGGATCACCCTTTATTATTATTTTTCTTTTAGGTAGGGATATCCCGGCTGCGAAATTAACAATAGAGGAGAGGGTGAGCTTTATTTTAATGTATGGAATACCAGGTACAACAAATCGACGAATCGGTACAAAATTTAAGATGTAAGATGTAATTTAAGATGTAATATCTAGTGGGCGATAATTCTCAAGCAGTGCTCTGTTACCTCCTTTAAATAAGCGAGCAATGTTTGTGTTCTTTAACTAGGCTGACCATATTTCCTTGAGACAAAAACGGGACATTGGGATGGCAAAAAAGGGACGGGGGTTATGTAATATTCTGTATTCATGAAAAAGTAAGTACATAAACCGGGACAAAATTGACATTTTTATTAAAACGACGGGACGGCCAGGAAATATTAAAAAAACGGTACTGTCCCGTTCAAAACGGTACGTATGGTCAGCCTATCTTTAACGGGAGTGGAATTCAGCCCGTATCATGTGATTTCCTCTACAGTTACAAGGAGTTACAAGGAAAAGAAGTACCTCAAAAGGCCTTGCGGCCCATACCGAGGAGGTACCAATGGCAACGGGTGCCAGGGAAAATTTTCTACACTCAATAGTGTGCAAGATTTGATCTAACCTTTTCTTGAATTGATCCACGGAGGAACTGTTCACAACTTCTGAAGGTAACCTGTTCCACGTGTCACAGATCTTATATGTAAAGTAATTCCCATACACACTAGTCCTAAACCGTTTCAAATCCAACTTCCAAGTTCCAACCATTGTTGCGAGTTGGGTTATCATTTAAACTAAACATGCTTCTAAAATCAACATCGATGAACCCGCGTAAGAGCTTGAAAACCTTGATCGGTTGACCGCGCAGCCTCCGAGTTTCCAGCGAAAACAAGTTCAGGGCACGTAAGCGTCGATTGTAGCCCATATGCCTAACGGAAGGGATTAACTTTGTGGCCCTCGCCTGCACTCGCTCCAGCCTCTAAATATCTTTCCTTAGGGTGGGCGACCAGAACTGCACAGCATACTCCAGGTGCGGCCGAACCAGGGAATTGTACAGAGAGAGCACAATCTCCTTGTTCCGAAACTGAAATTGCCTCCTGATGAGAGAGAGAGAGAGAGAGAGAGAGAGAGAGAGAGAGAGAGAGAGAGAGAGAGAGAGAGAGAATACATTCTTTAGTGTTCTTCAGAAACATGGCACTCCATGTGTCTGGCCCTGGTGTTGAATTTTCTCGTGTTTATGACAGAGCCTTAATTATCTCCCCTCCCAAGACATAAAATCCATTATGAGAGTGTCCATCCATGTCTGTTCTATCGTCATCGACTTGTATCAATGTTAAAAAATTCATCAGAATTTTCTAATTTCATCTCGGGTTTAGGAATGCTGAACCTGGAGTTGAATTGCTCCTTATGCAACTCTCTCATCTTTTCTGGGTCATTTGTGTATTCGTTCATCGAGTCTTTACATTTCAGTTTTCTTTTCACAAAAGGTGTAAAAAGTTTGGGGGGGGGGGGGGGTCTGCTACTTTGATTTCCTCTTTGTATGTCTTCATTGTTTCGGGTTCATTTCTACTTTGTGTTAGGTTTTTTTCCTAGTTTGAGTCTCCTTGCTTCTAATTTGCATCCGTGGATATTTTTATTTTTTTTTACAGTTTATTTGCAATCTAAATTAATGTTTGGAGTTCTCTCTCGAGCTCGCTACGTTTTCCTTTTTGTCTCTTCGAAACACGTTTCAGCAATATAGGTTTAGTTTCGTTTTCTACTATAAACGGTATTTCTTATATAGTTTCCTCGCGAAGTAACAACTCGCAATTTACTTTCCTTAAATTTGCATTTATGCTTGCCCAATATTTTTCCTCTCTTAATTCATAATTAAACTTTCAAATATTTTTCGTCTCTCTACGATGAGTTTTAGGTCTTTCGATTAAGTTAAAATCAGAAAAGTGTATACGTTACTTTCTTTTTTATTATGGCATTGTATTTGTCAATATTAAAAGTAAAATGTTCTATTCTCGAGTCGTTTCACAGATTTCCTGAGTAATCGCATAACTTTCCATCATATCTACGAGGGCCACTCAATATATTTTGCCCCACCTTTTTTTTTTCTTTCCAAGTTTCCTTGTAAGTTCCAGAAATTTTGTACACGAGTAGTTACATACCTTTTTTACACGTTTTTATTTTTCCACATAGTCTCCATCCTTTTCTACGGCTTTCCTCCACCTCGAAACAAGGGCCTTTATTCCTCGCTGGTAAAAGTCCGCTGGGTTCCGCTCGAGCCATCTCTTAACCTCCTGAACAACCTCATCGTCACTCTGAAACTTCCTTCCACAAATAGCATCCTTCATTGGCCCAAACAAATGGAAGTCTGAAGGTGCCAGATCCGGGCTGTATGGAGGTGGGGTAACGCAGTAAAGCGCATTTTTGTGATGGCCTCTCTTGTTCGCAAAATGTTGTGTGGTCTTGCGTTATCGTACAAAAGAAGGACGTCTTCCAGTTTTCTCTCCGGTCGAACTCGCTTTATACGTCTCTAGGGTAGCAATATATGCCTCCGAGTTGATTGTTTGTCCTTTCTTCATAATGTCCACCAGAATCACCCCTTTCATGTCCCAGAAGATGGTGACCAAAACCTTTCCTGCACAGGGAGCCATTTTGAACTTTTTCTTGCGTGGGGAGTCTGCGTGATGCCACTCCATGGATTTGCGTTTTGTTTCAGGTTCAAAGTGGTGTACCCAAGTCTCATCCCCAGTCACAATTCGTGAAAGGAAGTCATCCCCTTCCGTCTCGTATCGAACCAACGACTCGGAAATAATTTCTTTTCTTTGGGCTTTGTAATCTTTAGTCAGTTGGCGAGGAACAAACCGTGAACACACTGTTGAGTATCCCAGTTGCTGAATTATCGTATTCACACTTCCTTCACTAATATCCAGCTCCAGTGATAACTCCTTGTATGTGACGCGCTGATTTGATCGAATGATGCTGTTAGCACGTTGCACAGTGTGAGATGTCACAGCCGATGCCGGGCGACCGCTGCGTGGCTCATCATCGAGGCTGGCTCTCCCTCTCTCCGATGATCTCACACGTGTAGACCAGCGTCCAACTGCGCTTCGATCAACAGCAGCATCTTCGTAAACGTTTTGTAGACGTTTGTGAATATTTCCAACCGTTTCCTTCTCTGCGGTTAAGAACTCGGTAACAGCTGTTTACGACGCACATCACTGTCAGACGCCATTTTTGAAACTGCGTTAACCATCGGTTTTATACAAGGGCATTTAAAAGCGGTTATATACAAGGAGGGGAGGTTCAAACTGAAAAAAAATCTGGTTATGTGAAGCGCAGAAAGTTCAAACTTACGGCCCAAAAGACATTTCAGACCCATGGCCTATTATTTAGCTAAGAAAAAAGGGTGGGGCAAATTACATTGAGTGCCCCTAGTAATAGCATTATTGCCCGAATTCTATCATCTTTTGTCATGTTACCGTAGAACTTCAACTGTTCTCATCTCATTTTTCTTCCATGTTATGAATGTAAAGTTAAAATCCTCGCAAATTAAAATATTTGATGTTGGGGTACTAAGTTTGGATCAATGAAAAAGCCACCCCCAGCCTTCTTTAGTTATCTTTGTAAGGCTAACTAACGAAAATATAACGACCTAACCTAACCAATCGTCAAGGGTGTACAGTTGACCTAACGATTGGTTAGGTTAGGTCGTGATATTTTCGTTAGCCGTATAAAGCTAACTAAAGAAGGCTGGGAGTGTCTTTCTTTCACTGATCCCTAACTTTTAACGTGTTTTCTATTTCATTTGTAACGAATTGAAATTAATTTTTTGTGGTGTTCGATGGTCTGTACAATGATTAGAATCCAATTCTTTTATTTCTAAAATAAGAATTAGATATACATTATGCAAAAGTTCTACACAAACTATTTGCAATAAATTCAAATTATTAAAGTATTTTATATCCCATTCGCCCTTGATGGTATCATTTGTTGCCATTAAAGCCACGCCCACAGTGTTAATTTCTTAGACCTAATTGGTCATATTAGATCAGAAGGAGTCGTCGTACTACATGACGAGAGGACACGCATGTTTTCCTCTGGAGCTAGGGAAATGTAGTTTTTATTCTCAGAATTTTCGGTAAAAAAAAAAATAAATAAATAAAATAAGCAAGTCAATATTTCATGAAATACTAAACTAAACAAAATTCAGATATTGTTTTTTCAAAATATTTGTCTCGTAACAGGTGGGTTTCAAAAGGATATTATAAATTCTCCTTCAAAGCAAATATACTTTTATGCAATTTTCCACTAGAATAAAAAGAATTTAAAATGAATTATTTAAATATGAAAAATACTATATTATATCTTAGTGAATTGAAAATAAATGTAAAATGAATAATTTTCAGTATTTAAAAAAGAACTGAATATAAAATATAAATATGACAGTGAACTACATTAAATACGATTAAAATACAATAAAGTATTATATAAATAATAAAAATGGTTGCCCCCATTTGGGTTCAAGTCACCTTTTCGGACACACTGTACACAGTATATTGATTTCAATAATTCACGTTTAAAAAAAGGTTGCCATAAATTATTTTAATTTTATCTGATGTGGATCAATGTTAGTTTATTTTAAAAGAAATAATTAATGTCATTGGATTAGGATTTACATTCCACGGGCAAAACTTGCCATATTTTAGTCGCTACATTTTATATAAAATAAAATGTAAAAATATTTGTGAATTTCGTACAGAAATAATGGTACAAAACATGGCATTTAAGAAATTATATATATAACGTGTACATATATATATATATATATATATATATATATATATATATATATATATATATATATATATATATATATACACGCTGTGTGCGTGTGTGTATTAAGTCCTTCAGTTGTTTTGAATGTTTATATATATATATATATATATATATATATATATATATATATATATATATATATATATATATATATATAGGCCTACCTAACTCTCCAAATATAGAGCCAATAGTAAGTCACCATATTTTACCAATTAGGAAAACTTTGTAAATAAGTCGGATTTTCATGTACAACCAATTTTTTTGAGGTTAGGTTACGCTATGTTGGGTTTGGTTAACCTAACCTAACCTAAAACAAATCAGAGGGTGCATTAAGTCCGAGGAAGCATAGAGGAGGACTTATTTGACTTCGAGATTTTTTAATTAAAATCCGAACAAGATCGAAATTCGAAAAAATAATAATTGTATACGGTAAAAAACGTTTTCTCTAAACTTTCTTATAGAAACGCATCTTCACAACAAGTACGTCCGAGGAAAGGGTTTTTTTTCAGTGATGAATGCGCCATTTATCGCCGTAGCCTGTCACGAAACATCTTCATTTGATCGAAAGAAAATCCCCATTACGTTGAAGAAATTGAACACAACCCACTTCATGTCATGATGTGGTCAGCATTAAACGCTCGCTATGTGGTTGGTCCATACATTTTTCATGGTACTGTCGATCCAGCTTCCCATTTGGCCATGTTGCAAAATTGGTTCATACTAAAACTTGAATTTGGCGTAAGACATGATGCGTGGCTACAGCAAGACGGAGTGCCGGTTCATTATGCACTAACAGTTAGGGACTTCTGAACGAGGCATTCCCGGGGAGGTGGATCGGTCGCGGGTCTGCGACATCTCCAACACCATTGACGTGGCCTGCAAGGAACTCCGACCTAAACACTCGCGACAATTCTCTCTGGGTTTACATCGAAGAGATTGTGGCAAAACAGCGCTACTAGACGAATGAGAAATTGAAGAACACTGTTACTACTGCATTTGCAACAATGCAGATGGTGCGAAAGATGTCACACAGGACATGGCGACGTATCATTCTACGCCGTGAAAAAGAGGGAGCTCACACAGGCACTCTGGATTCCTAATATCTTTGGGGTATAGGGACTTCTCGCCCACCCCGTACAATTCTAAATTTTTACGTCATTGTTAAAAGCCTTAAAACGCCACCAAACAAAATTGGCGACGATAGAGAAGTCACATTGCTTGTTAGGGTCAGCTAAGTAGGAAGTTGAAAAAATATTGAAGTGATCCACCATTGAAAATGTCACTGTATACAGGTGGATAGATAGCGAAGTCTGAGAAAACTGGTTGAACTTATGATTAACCGCGATCGTGAAATTCACAATTAGCCCTGGAAGACGTCGAACATTTATGTGGACTTTGAGCGAGAAGCGACTCATGGAGAACTGACGAACTGAAGGCATGAATTTACTCCCAAGACTTCTTGATATTTAGTGGAATCCATGTATCAGTTGATTTCCATCAATTTACCATACCTACTGTAGAAGCACTGAAACAGCTTTATACAAGAATAGTAACTACCACCATGTCTGATCGTGGGTATGGTTTTTTCCCTTCAAATGCTTTACCAGACTCCCTCCAGACATACCGTTGATCACTGTGACCAGTCTACAGTACCGTCTTCTTGTATAATCAATTCCATGATTTCGATGTCGTTGGCCTACTTGAAACGAGAATCCTTGCGAGCTTTCCTGAGAAGCATTTTTCTCCTCGCAACTCGTTCATAATAGAACCCATTCTCATTCAGCGTCATGCGTACAGTAGAGGGATGAACATAGATTCCAATCTGGCTCAAAGAATACTTTAGGTCCGCAGAATGCAATCGAGGATTACCAGTAGCCGCTTTGATGATTTTACGAGCAGCACAGTCGGGAATCTTTCGCAGTCGTCCACGACGAAGGAGCGGTTTGGCGATTCGAAGGAGCTTCCACTTACGAATGACGTTTGAAACTTCGGCAGTCAAAGGCACAGCAAATTGTTCACCAATCTTCTTCATAGGATTACCATCACTATGCAAAGAAATAATTCTAGCTTTAAGATCCCGAAACAGCTTTTTGCCTTTGGTCATGCTGGACTGATGATGATCGAACAGTATTCAACATTTACGTTTTATACGTGACAGTAAACTATCGAAAATGTTTATTGTTCAATTTTCTATATTATTCCGCTGCTTCACCACTCTACAATGGATTCTAATATTGTGCTTAAACTTGTGCACAAAAGAATAAGTAAATAGTGGTCGACAACTTAAGATATTGTTAATTATAAAAACAAGATTGGTATAACTTAGTTGGCGATATTTAACGCGAGCTTATATATATATAAAATGTTAGTCAATATGTAAAATTAGGCAGTTTATAAACTGACTGAAATTCAGGGAATGTGTCAAACTGGTGATACAGACAAAACCCAACCTAAAATACTGCATGTTCGTACCCACTGGTATTTCCCAATATGTTACCTAAAAATTCATGGCTACGTTTCGTTTAATTAGGTATTAAGTAAATCGAGCATTTAACAAATTGCCTAAAATTTCAGTCAATGGATCACCTGAAGATCAGGGCCCCCATCATTTTTAGTTAGTTTTATAAGGCTAACTAACGAAAATATCACGACCTAACCTAACCAATCGTCAAGGGCGTACAGTTGACCTAACGTTTGGTTAGGTCGTAATATTTTCGTTAGTTAGCCTTATAAGGCTAACTAAAGAAGGCTGGGGGCCATGATCTTCAGGTGATCCCAGTCAATTTATAAATTGCCTAATTTTAGATATTGACTAACATATATAATTATAATATAATGAATTACTTACTTACGCTCAAAAAGACAAACTAAATGTGTATTTCTGTCCTTCCATATGAAAAATCGTACAAATTTGAACATATTTCTGGCAAGTGTCATTCACTCAATTGCAATAATGTCTATTACAATAATGTCTATCACTTTTCCAAGACATTCGTAAAAGAAAACAAAATATAACGATGAAATATCGTCATTATTATGGCTGAATTCCATATAGCAAAGCAAGAATACCGAGAAAAATGCAATAACAGTATTTTTTTATCTTACTTTAAAGCAGGGAGTAGGTCATAAATTTCTTCGATAAGCTTTAATATACTCGTTTCGATGGCGGCTCAGTTGCTTTTTCATTATTGTGTGTATATATATGTATATATATATATATATATATAAATTGAATTATATTACGCCACATTTGTTGATAATATCATTACATTTCTTGGCCAATTATTTATTGAAGCCTATATAATCTCTGTAATAAAATGCACAACTTATTGAAATAACGCTTCCCTTCGCAATCTCCACCTATATACAAAACTATGTTTTTTATTCTTTGCGATAACTACAAAAATGGTCAGGCCAAGATTTTAGTTTGCAAGAATATTTTTTACTGAAAATAATTAATAACTTGAATAAAAAAAAATAAAAAAATTCAATATTCACCAAACGTGAACATTCACTTTTCTGTAATAAAACCGCGTTACATACATATATATCGAAAAATTTATCCCTCACCAGGATTCGAACCCGGGCCTTCGACAGAATTACCTTTTTACCCACTTGTAGCTGGTGGCCAACACCTGTCTCTCTGAGTCAGCGGGCCCGAATTTGAATCCAGATGAAGGATAAATTATGCATTTGCAAAGATGCGCGTTTGCAAGTTTAAAATATCATATATACACACCAGTGTATGTATGTATGTGTATATATATATATATGTATATATAAGCTGGTTAAAGTGATCATTATCGAGACTCTTATAATTAAATATTTTACCTGTAAGAAAAAGTGATCCGACAATTTTACAAAAAAAAAAAAAAAAAAAAAAACCGATATATTTTCGCAGCGAAACGTATTCATTTTATAACTTTTTCTATTTATTAAATTGTGGAGACAATTCCAGGTACGAGTCACGACAGGATTAAGTTTTAAGACGATCGTATTTTATTTTATTATTATTTTTATGTAGGAAGGACGGAACAAGGGCGAGTGCCAGCGAGTGCCAAGCAAAAATCCTCCCCCATCCCCCACCCGACTCCCTATCTAAGAAGGAGAGGGCCAAAATCAAGGTCTCTCAAGCCCACGATACTATTACTTTTTTTTAATATAAATTTTGAAAAAATTGCGTAGTGTGTAAAATGTGTGGATGTGTAGTGAAGAACAGAGGGTGAAGCGTGTGTTTGAGAGTGTGCTGGACTGCTCACGGGATAGATAAGATACGGAAAAAGATCAGCTAAAGAGGACAATGACGGGAAAAAAGGGAGTTTGAGCACTCCCTGTCTTCCGCGTAATGTCCCTCCAGGAGTACTTCCCTGGTCGACTGGTGCCTACAATCTTTGTCTTAAAAGATCGTACGGTCATTTTAACAGATTAAATTCCGAATATAAATTACTTTTAGTTACGTAAAGCCGGTCATATTCCATAATATGCAGGTGGTCACTATACTGAGAAAAATTTACAGTATACATACATGATTTTTGCCGAAACTTTAGGAAAGTGATAAATTTAGTCGGGTGACATTGGCAGGTTCTAATATATATATATATATATATATATATATATATATATATATATATATATATATAAAGGGCATATGCCGTTCTTCTTACTGTAATTACAATTAAATTAATAAACAGCATTTAATTACTGGGTAGCTAATAAATATTTAATGAAGTAACACGAAATATAACAATGGTTGAATTAACAAGAGAAGCGTACAACTGGGTAAATTGCAATTAAATGCTAACGAATTATCCGAGCGAAGCGCGCGCTCAGAATCCTTGAAATGAAGAAATGAGCACCTAATATCGCGCACGGCAACACTGAAAATGAAAAGTGGTTAAAATTAGGCTACCAAAGTTGATCATATTAACCAGTTTCAACGTGGTTATGATATTTGAACCAGGGTTTTCGAGGTCTTACTAGTTTTACTGAAAAAGGAGTTACATCATTATCAACTCTGTTTATTAAGTTTATACTCGCTGGAGAGAGAGAGAGAGAGAGAGAGAGAGAGAGAGAGAGAGAGAGAGAGAGAGAGAGAGAGAGAGAGAGAGCTTGTCCATAATCTTAATTTGAACCGTGTAACTACTCAAACAACAGTGGAAAATAGAAAAAGAACAATGTGTCGTGTTTCTAAACTAAAGGCTAAACAGAGAACATCCTCAACCCTCAAGAAAAATTAGTTTCTTGACGGAGGGCCAAGACTATTGAACAGTTGCCTTGAGCACTTCGGAACACGAATGGTATCGACATGGAATCTTCAAAAGAAGATTACATACTTGTTTCAGGGAGGAGCCGGGTGTACCTGGCTACGTGAAATGGAGAGCCCAAGAACTCTCTGCTTCACCAAGCCAACTCCTTCACCAAACCTGAACCCCATGAAGTGAGGAGTCACCAGACGAACCATGTGACACCGTATTGTGACAGGTTGAAAGGAAAGTTACAGCCGTAGAAGAAACCAACGTTTTTACTGCATGCGGGTGTTCACTATATATACTGTATATATATATGTGTGTGTGTGTGGTGTGTGTGTGTGGTGTGTGTGTGTGTGTGTGTGTGTGTGTACCGCTTCCCGGAGAGCAGCGAAGTTAAGCGACATTGGGTCTGGATAGTAGTTGGATGGGAGACCGTCCTCTGCGCCCAGATTATGTAGCGACCTGTGGTTCGGATCCCACGTAAAGCTGTAGGTCCCCTCCGTCATATGACCTTAGATGTTGCGAAGGTTAAACAACCCCAATTAAAAAATATATATATATATATATATAAATTTTACTGTACAGTTTCGGAAAAAAGTTCGCCCAGAAAAAATCTTTAAAACAAAAAATTATCAATTGGTAATATTCTGTTTTTCTGTATTTTATTCTTTTTGGTGTGAGAAAATAGTTTCAAAAGCAAAACCCAATCATTACCAATAAGCAATTTTTTATGCTTTCTGCAACTGATGTTTTTAGGCGAATATTTTTCAGAAACTATATGAAGTATGATACTTTAACGAGTCAAATCTTTCAGTGCCTCCTTTGGCCCTAAAATAATTAGAAAGTAATATGGAATAATTTCCTATCTTTAACATATACTCGTTACTGGCACTATATTGTTCCTTAATATGCATGATTTATTGGCACAGCTGGCATCAGAAGGGCCAGAGTTCAGAAGCGATTCCTTTGGTCTTGTGGTGCGGGTTTAATTTTTTATTACTGATGTGGTACTGTTTAGCAAATCACTTTGTATACTTATGGCACTGTTGTGTGCCTGTAAAGACATCCCAATTTTCGACTAAATTTAGATAAAAATAATAAAAAAAGGCTCGCTCCTAGATTCCATATGACCTTGCACAAAAGCGAGACCTCGTACGAATTAAAGGACGTTACGACGTTAATTGGCATTTAACGTCACTTCATACGTTGGAGGTTCAATTTAACATTATATCTGACGTATTATATCGCGGTAAAAATGACGTAACGTTACTCTCACAATAACATCATTATTTTCACATCATGACATCATTCCGACGACACAAAGACGTCAATACGAGTGTTAAGTTTTAGACGCTACGTTAACGTCGACTGGTTTAGTGTGTATATAAGGGCAAGCAATTAACATTAACGTTATTCGCTTTAAAAGCTTAATTTGTTTAAATTCCAACGGAAATTTAACGGCAAATATAAAAATGAAAATGGATAAGAATTTATAAGAATTTGGGTAAAAAGGAAACTTACCCCAACATCTGCAGTGTTTCGTTGTCCGGTTGAGTATCGACAAGCATGGCAGTAACGGATGCTAATGTTCGTCTTTGATTGAACTCAGCCGTCAAATTCCACGCGGGATTTGACGCTTCAACGCCAACGATCCTCGTACCGTTGCGAACTTTACATCTGGGGAAAGAAACGTATAAAATAAGATAATAATAATAATAATAATAATAATAATAATAATAATTTGGGTTCTTTAACTTCAGTCGTAATTGCAAAAGTCACGTGACAGAGAGGGTCCTACTACGGCTTTACGTGGAATCCGAACCATCTGCGAGTCGCTACATCCGAATGCGAAGGACGATCACCTTTCCAACTACCTAACAGACCCAACGTCGCTTAACCTCGCTGATCTAACGGTAAGCTGTGTTGCCACGTGGTCAGAACGTAACCAGAATGTGTATGGTGTATAATACGGATTAAAGAAGAACCGAAGTCCATTAATTATATATATATATATATATATATTATATATATATATATATATATATTATATATATATATATACAAGGTGGGAAAAAGTCTAAGAATTTTATACATACAACTATTCGGTTAACAACATTATTATACAGATAAATGTTCAAATTACGAACACAGTTAGGTAGACCAGCCATGAGTGGATCCTAGGGTCTTTGTTGGTCTGAAACATTATAACAAATGATGAAACAAATCCATAAGAATTTTATTCATACAAATATTTTGTTAAATTGTAATTTAATCTTCAAAGAGTTCTCCATCCGCTATGATACATTTGTGAATATTCTCTCTCAAACTCTTCATTATTCTTCTGAACATATCGAGTGGGATCCTTTTCAGTTCTTCATCTGTTCTGCGGCTAAGGGCATTCACATTTGGATAGATGAAATCAAGAATGTAGTTTGTCACGCAAATAAGCCCAAAGCCAGAAATCACACGGGGTTAAATCGGATGATCTGGCTGGCCACTCGATGGGACCTCCCCGCCCAACCCATCTTCCTTCAACGTTTGTAATTTCTATCCAGAGTTTCATGGGCAGCTGCAGAGTAATGTGGCGGCGCTCCATCATGTTTATAAAGCCAATTCTTGCCAACGCCATTAGTAAACTGTGGCAAAAAACTTTGTTTCTCAATAACTGGCAATAGCGTTTTCCAGCCATCATATCTCTCAGTATATCAAAGGAAATGAGTCCTGAATAACCAATGCACGCCCAAACTGTTAGTGTAGCCGTTTTAACTGGTTTACCCAATCGTATTTGGAGATTTTTTTTTCGCCCAGTAATGAACGTTGTGCGTTTCCTTTACTCGTTAAACCGAAGACACATTCATCTGAAAAATTGATCATTCGAACGAAATCTTGATCACTGTTAAATTTTTGTCTCAGTGTTTCAGCAAACTGCAGCCGTCTGTCAGGATCATCGTCGTATATGAGCTGAGAGTAACTGGGTTTGTAATCGTGATACCCCCGTGATTTCAATATTTTTGCTACTGAAAATTTAGAAATACCCAATTCCTCCGCGATTTTTCTCATTGAAGTTGTTGGATTGTCTTGAGAACTGGCGAAGACATTTTCTTTGTTGTCTCCTGTCGCCGTTACTGTCCTTCCGCTTTTTGGACGATCTTTTACCAGGCTCCCTGTTTCCAAAAGTTTGAGCTTCCAGTATGGAAGTGTGTTTGCATTTGGTGGTGGTTTATTATATTTTTATTGAAATAAACGCGAACTTTCTTCGCAATTATTATAAGAAATATGTCTTCCACCCTTACTGACATAGCGCAGACTGGGCTAGGCCTAGGGCAGTAGTGGCGAACGTATGGCACGCGATCAAATTTGCCTGGCACGCCTAACCAAACTGTAATAACGTTGCAATAATGAGTACAAAATAATATATACACTTAATGTTCATAATTTGGTGGGCAGGCGAATTTTTTTTTATGGTTTACATGTTTTTTTTTGGCACGCGACTGTAAAAAAGGTTCGCCACCCCTGGCCTAGGGCCTTCCTCTCCTAGCCTAGTCATTCCTGACCTTTTTGAAAAGTATCTTATTCACTGCAGTAATATCACTGGAATTTATTTATTATTAACAAATTATTTGTTTGTATAAAATTCTTAAAAACTTTTCTCCCACCGTGTGTGTGTGTGTGTGTGTGTGTGTAGAAATAGCTAAGGCTTTCTGTAACTTAGAAAAATATAATGATTTACCTATAGAGGATGTGAATATTTGTAAAGGTCTAGTATATAGTGCCATGTCTAAACCCTCTATTCCAAATTGTCCACAGAGGTTTTTCGACTCTTATGAAGCTTTAAGAAAAGATCAGAATCTACATATAACCAAAGCCGATAAATCAAATGCCCTAGTGATCCTCAATAAAGACGTTTACCTAGAAAAAATGCATGACCTTTTGAATGACGTGGACACTTACGTGAAATTAAGGAACAATCCTCTTGAAGCTGTGAACAGTGCATTTAACAAGAAAATTAAGCAACTTTTGAAGGGTAAAGAAATATTACTTAAACAGTTTTTGAGTACTTCACCGTCATTACCCTATATGTATGGCCTGATTAAAACACATAAGCCAAATAGTCCTGCAAGGCCTATTGTTAGCTCTATAGGATCTATCTCACATAAGCTATCCAAATGGCTTGTTTCCATTCTTAATCCTCTCCTGGGCACAATTTCGCAATCACACATAAATAATAATGTAGACCTTGTGGAAAAATTAAATAGTATCAGTGTCAATTACAATTTTATATTGGTAAGCTTTGATGTTACCGCTTTATTTACGAGAGTCCCGGTGGAGGATCTATTAGCGTTTCCTTCGGAAGAATTGGTTAAGCATATTTTGCCATTACCTGTGGCTACAATTATAGAATTAATTAAGCTGTGCATAGTAGACTCGAAATTTGTGTTCAATAATGAATATTTTAGGCAGAAATTTGGTATGGCGATGGGAACCCCCTCTCCCCCATTTTAAGTAACTTATATATGGAGTTTTTTGAAAATAAATTATTAAGGAAGATTCTGCCAAATTATGTTCCATGGTTTAGATACGTAGATGATGTTCTTTGTCTTTGGCCAGTATCTTTAAATCTCAATGAATTCTTACCCAAACTTATTAATTTAATTCCCTCTATCAATTTTACAGTTGAAATAGAAACAGATTCTTCGATCCCTTTTTTAGATGTTTTAATATATAGGTCTGGAAAAAAGTTTAAGTACAATATTTACAGAAAACCCACTAATAATTGCTCCTATATACATTATTATTCTGGCCACCACATTAACGTAAAACGATCCGTTCTTTCTGCTTTGTTCCTAAGAGGCTTACAAATTTGTAGCCCAGAGTTCATTGATGACGAAATTAGTAAAATATACAAAATTGCGTTTGATTTAAAATATCCAAAGAACTGCATAAATAAATCCTTAAAAATGGCAAAGAAAACCTTCTACGAAGTAAAGGACAAGATTCCTTATAACACAAAAAATTTGTTAGTGTTACCATTCAGGGAAAATTTCCTTGATCTGCCGAATCTGCTGAGGAATTTTAACGTAAATATTGCGTTCAGAAATTTAGATGTAATTAAGAATTCATTGATTAAGAACTCCCCTTTAAGTGAACAGGGTTGTGTATATAAAATTCCATTCACAATATGTAATAAATTTTACATAGGCCAAACTGGTAAGTCCCTTGAGTTACATCAATACAGTATAAGAATTGGCCAAGAATCTAACGCCATTTTCATTCACGTAAGAGATACTAATCACCCCATTGACTGGAAAAATGCCTCCATATTAAGGTTTAGTAAATCTATTGTTAGAAGAAATATAATTGAATCTAGTGTGATCAAGAATAATGTGGATTTGGTCCTTAATATAAGCCCTGGGCTGTATAAATTAGACCCGTACATAATTAGAAAGTTGGCGTAGGGCCTATTGGTTTCTTGACCGCATTCTTTCCCCTTAACGGTTTGCTTTGGTTAATTATTATTTTAAGAACTGTTAACATTTTTATGTGTGCATTGTAATATTTCTTTCGTATATAATATTTGTGCTTGGTGGTTTATTAGACTTTTGATCAGGCAGGTTGGCTATTGGGAGAGTTTTTTCAGATTGTTTTAGAAGTTTCGAATATTCTATAAGATGTCGGCACCATTCCCTTTGTTCTCATTAAATTCTTGCCACTTAATTGCCTGCTTTAATTAAATACTATTTCTAATAACTGTTATAATCATTTTTGTTTTCTGTACATGTTAATTGTCTAATTTCAACTATATAGTTCTTTTATATTCAATAATTTAGCTTCCTTCAGATTAAGTTATCTATTGAAAAAATCTTGTGTGTTTTATGGTTTTTAAATTGAGTTGCCGACTGGGAATTTTTTTCGCTTGTGTATTTAACTCATTTACTTTGTAAAATCTGCCTATTACTTGTTTTTCCCTGAAGATGTGAATATATCAAGAAAGCGCTCGGATTTCGTGTTTCTTTTTCTTTCCCTGTGGTTTTTGCTTATTATATATATATATATATATATATATATATATATATATATATATAAAGATGGGGGATAAACTTAGGTTGGTTCTAAACCTACTCTCGTTCATTCATCAATGACGATTTTCCCTCTTGTAAAAAAGAGAAAAATAATGTTTATCTCGTTTAAACTGTTCTAAATTATTATTGTAGAATGGAGGAAAAACACTGTGGAAGCGAGTTCCACAAAACGGAAGTTCGGCCTATAAATGAACGCTGAAATGCGGCGGTTCTCTATTGTAGTGGTTTAAGGAATAAAAAAAAACCATGCGCACTCTCCCATATGCTCTCGTTTGTCTTGAGTAGGTGCGGAGGTTGGGGGTGTGGGAGGGAGGGTTCTATTGGCTGTTGCTCCTCGGGGAAGTGGTAGTGAAAATACCTACATAAAAAAATGAATGATGCAACATTTCATAAAAAGTTACCAGTTATGGTTTTATTACGAATGTTTTAATTGATCTCTTTCTAATTGAATCGAGAAAGAACGAAGGGCAAACTCCTTCGCACCACCCACTCAGAGATGAGAGCAATACTGGCATCATGGAGTACGCATCGCTTGTATAAATCACTGCCAAGCGTTCGTCTATGAATTAGTAATGCTTGACCCAGTATAAAAATCCAAGCTTTTTGGAAGCTATCCTAGCTACAGCTTATATAAATGGAGTCAATGATAAGTTACTGGTGAGACCAACCCCAACATCTCAGTGTTGGAAGAATAAAAAAAAAAAAATTATATATAAGGTTTCACAGACGATCCAAAACATCAATCTATCAAGTATGTCCAGCATCCAACATAAGAATACAATGGAAATGGTTTTTCATTGTTCCAAATACTAAAGAAATAATGACGGGGGCAAGGGAGAGAACCCCTTTGGGGGGGAGGAAGAAGAAGAAAGGGGAGAAAGGAATCAGACGAAATACATTTAGATCAGAAACAAAACATTTAGAATCTGGACCACAATCGAGGAATTCTGGTTTAGGTATTGAGAAAAATCTCCCAATATTAAGATTTTTTTTTAATGCAGGAAGGAGGGGCCGAGGGCGAGCGCCCGCAAAAATACTCCTCCCCCTACTGATAGGAGAAGGAGAAAGACGAAATAAAGACCTCTGAGGCTGTTAAAAACGATGCCTTTTCTTTTCAATTTTAAAAAGATTGTGTAGTTTCTACGATGTATGTATCATGTGTGGTGAGGAATAGATGGAGAAGTGTGTGGTTGAAAGCATGCTGGACTGCTCATAGGGTAGATGAGACACGGAAAAAGATCAGCTACGGAGGACAGTGACAGGAGAAACGGGAGTTCCAGCACTCCCTGTCTCCTGCTTAACGTCGACGCCCCCCCCCCCCCGCGGAGTACGTTCTTTGTCGACTGGTGTTTGCAATTTTGTCCTACATAATAACCTTTGCCAAGGCTATTACAAAGGTAGGTGTGTGTGTGTGTGTGTGTGTGTGATTATTTGGAGCGTATTTCTACACATCTTCACCGTAATTTCATCCTATTTTGAAAAGATCAAACAAAATTTCCGAAACCCTGAGCGTCAAATGCAAAAACAAGTCTTGAATGAAACAAAACCTGTGCAAACATGTTAGAAGGTTGATGGTGGTCATTATTCCCTGAATGAGACATCATGGCAATTAAGTGAGCAACAGGCAGCATCAGTTAATGAACAACGTGCTCATTAATAAATAATAACGCACATAGCACGTTTCTATTTATTTATTTTTATTCTTGGAACGTTTTGAATCATTTTCAGGGACTTTTTTTCAAAATCAGACAGGGGCATTGTCGGATATGTAGAAATTTATCAAATGATGTCCTTCCAACAGATCAAGATGTAATTATGGGTTTATTTAACCTTGTTCGCAACATCATCTAAGGTCATATGACGGAGGGAAGTGGGGCCCTATAGTTTTACGCGGGGTCGAACCACGGGTTTCTCTATACACGTACATAGTCTGGACGCGAAGGACGGTCTCCCATCCAACTACTATCCGACCCAATGTCTTTTAACTTCGCTGATCAGCGTGAAACGTTGTTACGACATTGGCTACGACGTAGCCCTCAAACAGATCAATGTGGCACTTATAAATTGGTGGGTAGTACGCCAAGGAGACCACTTTGAAAGAGTTACTGCATTAGTGGTTACTCCATATCAGGGTTGTGGAGTCGGAGTCGGAGTCGTGGAGTCGGAGTCGTGGAGTCGCACGTTTCAGGGCGGAGTCGGAGTCGGAAAAAAACTTCCGACTCCGACTCCAATTTCTGCCCTGTGTCACCCTTAATTTCTAAATCCTAAATACTAACATTTAGGTTATTTAGTTTTTTTGGTCAATAAACCTTATTCATTGATAGCCCCTAGATTAAGTTTTTTTAATATTTTTTTTTTACATTTTCAGAATTACAATTAATATTTATTTAAATATAAAAAATATAAAATTTCACACTTAGTGTGGTGGTGATGAAATGTCTTATTATTATGATAATTATAGAGTGAAACACTAGAGGAGTCGGAGTCGTATATTTAAAATGTGAGGAGTCGGAGTCGGATTTTTAGATTTTTTACAATGTGTGGAGTCGGAGTCGAATTTTTGACAATGTGTGGAGTCGGAGTCGGAGTCGGAAAATTTTGGACCGACTCCACAACCCTGCTCCATATATGAACTGCCATGAAGTGACAACAAAGGAATTAATATATATAGAATGATCAAAGGAAATGTCTCAAAAAAATAGCCCAATAAATTTTTGCAACACCTTTTGATATATATATATAATATATATATATATATATAATATTATATATATATATATATATATATAATCATGCCATGGTCTCCTATTTTATTTACAAATTTCCTTTAGAGAGGTCCTTTTAAACGTGTCAGGGAAGTTAACTCCAACCTTTGTTTTGTTTTTTTCATTGTCTAAATTTGGCCTCATTCTGAGTAATTTCGAAGAGACGTTCCTTACCAAAAAAAAATAAATAAAAAAAATGGGGATCTCGCTCGAAAAAAATTCTTTCCTTAAGCACGTTTTTCTCTTAAAAAGTTTACCCCTTTTTATTCGTAAACTTTAAGCTGGAAGCAACTGGTTAATACCGAAGCTAAAGACGTTATGTATTTTTTGGAGAGAAACAGAGAGTTGAGAGAGAGAGAGAGAGAGAGAGAGAAAAAGGGGAGAAGGGGAGCGAAACACGTTAACAATGCAAGGGGAAAAATTAAAATTGGCCACAGACAATAATAAAATTGCAGAAATTTCTGCAGTGAAAATTTGTCGGAAGTACTCTTGTAAACTGCGGAGGAGCAAAAACAAAAATTTAAAAAAAGGGAGGGGAAAACTTCTGCAAATCCGGTAGAAGACCGATTCCCCTCGGCAGAAGGCAAATCCATGACTGCTCCTTCGATTAAGTCGTAAAAACCACCACACGTACAACCAACCAGTATACGGTACTAGGAATTTGAAACCTGGCAACCAAACAGTCTGCAAAAAAGAAGGCCGGAAAAGGAACCAAGACGGTCATAAGGGAAATACAGTCACCTTCCCTTACCCATCCTAAAAGTTGGTTGTATAACACCCCTGTTTAAAGGGGGGGGGGGATAATCCTGCACTAGCAACTAACTGCAGGACGGTGTGTTCATTATACGAAAATTACACGCACGTATTCAGCAAGATTTTTGAGAAACTTATAAAAGGTAAAATGCAGCGATATTTCGAATACAACAATTTATTATCTTCGAATCAATATGGCTTTTCCGTAATAATAAAACGACGAAAATGGCCATTTTAAATTTTATGGAAGGTGTAAATGTCGCTAAAGAGAACAAAGAAATCACAATTTTTACATTTATGAATTTGAGTAAAGCTGTTGAAGTAACAAGCCATAATATTCTACTTAACAAATTATGTTGTTATGCCTTTAGAGAAGCAATCAGTGATTGGTTTAAAGGTTATTCGTCCAATAGATATCAATTTGTATGAGTAAATAAGGTCTGCTCAACTACAATAGTAATCAATTTTGTAATTAACTATTTAAAGTATGCTAATTTGATCAAGCACCTTTAATTTTGTAATCTATTATTTATATTTTTTTATTAAGCATAATTTATTTTCTACAAAATATACAATATATCGTTTAATTTAAAATTATGTAATATTTTGTAAACTTTATATTGTGTTTAGGATTATTATTATTTCTATTATTATTATTTGTTATCACTATTTCTATCACTTGCCACTTTCACTATTTTTATGTAATAAATAAACTAAATGCCATTAATTGTACCTAAAAAGCCTTCATGCTTTCAAGACCATATTCAGATGAGAATACTGAATATATTAATGTCATAACAAATACCTAAAACTTTTAAAATTCAGTCACTTGTATTCTTTTCTGAATAAAGTTCTTAATCTTTAATCTTGAAAACGATGGTTAAACTTGGTGTACCACAGGGCTCAGTCTTCTGTCCTCTGTTATTTTTATTATATACGAATGACTTCCCACGATCTTCCGATATACTTAACTTCATAATGTTTCTTTTTCTTCCAAAGATGTTAATTCAGCTAAGGACACATTTAAATGAGAAGTTATCAATGTAATGAAATGGTTGACCACCAACCAATAAACTCTTCCTAAATACCAAGTGAAACAAATTTCATGATTTTTACTAATAAATGAAATGTGCATCTTAATGAACTTAATTGTTGACGAAATCGCCGTAAAGGAGTGTACTGTAACAAAATTTCTTGGTGTAATGCTAGCAGGGTTGTTTGGTTTAAACCATTTGATTTAAACCATGGTTTAAATCATTTTTAAAAAAACCAAAACAACCAAAAAGAACATAACCCCACTAGCATGGTGGAGATTTATCAGGGAACTGTCTGAAGATGTGCAGAACAATGTCTCAGTGTTCATGACTGCAGTATCATCTAGTGCTGCAGTTGAAAGAATTTTCTCTGCTTTTGGAGTGGTACAGTCCAAATTAAGAAATAAATTAGGAGTTGATAAAGCTTCTAAACTTGTATTTATTTCTTCAACAAATAATTTGAAATAAATTTAGAGGTTGTATCTATAAACTTAAAGGCCAAAGAGCAATATTTTTTCCTTTTTGTTTATTTTGCTATTCGATACTGTACAATATATTAAAGGATTTTTATTTTTTTAATATTTGTTTACATGCACAAAGTCATAATTCAAATGTTTATTTTTTTAGTTATTTATGGTTAGGATATTCATTTCTCAACAATTAAATTATATAAGAAATATAAGAGTTTTCAATTTGCTCCAAGTTATATATATATATATATATATATATATATATATATATATATATATATATAGATAGATAGATAGGCCTATATATTAAAAAAAAAAAAAACCCGTTTTTTTTTAGGTTTTTATTATAAAACCAATGGTTTTTGGTTGTTTTTTTACCAACCCTGAATGCTCGACAAGAATTCGCAATGGAGTGATCATGCAAATTATATCGCAAAATATATTTCAAGGAGCGTTGCCATAATGTTTAAACTTAGACACGCAGTATTCCCTAAACGGGTTCTATTAACACTAAATCATACTCTTGTTGTTCCTCACATAACGTACTGCACCGTTGTATAGGGGAATTCTGCTAACAACACTTTAAACAGTATCTTTGTCATCCAAAAACGAGCAATAAGGTTACTATCCGATGCTGATTTCCTTGATCATTCAAATGCATTATTGAAAGAACTAAAACAACTAAAGCTCATAGATGTAATCAAACCGGAACATTTTATTTACATTTTACAAATGTAAGAATAAAAAAATCATTAACTTACAATGGTTAAATAATTATTTTGTAACTCATCAAGAAATCCACTTATACCAGAACAGAAATAGATCAAAAGCTCGTTATTCTTCAATTTAGATTGTCTTCATCTCAAAATTTACTCATTTTCATCGGACTAAAACTATGGAATAATTAAAATACTGTTATAAAAAATATTTCCAACATAAATTCATTTAAAAACTTGAAATCTCGTTTAACCATTAATGAAATACTAATTTTATAATACTATATTTATTTTAATTAATTAATTTATAAATATAAATAAATAAAAAACAAATATCTTCAGAATAATTTCAATTTCTTGTCTAATTTTGCGGCTATTAATTCATTCATGCATTTGAAATTAATTAATTGTTATTCATGACTCATATTATTAATAATAACTTTTATTTTTAATTAAGAGCCAAGTAAAACCTAAAAAAAAATTTTAATACTATATTTATTTTATAAATAAATAATTATTCATTAATTCATTCAGAGAACCCGGGTCTTCCTTGATACTGTACCAGCAATGAAAAGTCAGTAGTAACTAGGGGGTGCAACTCCCGAGGGGGTTCCTGAGCACTGCAATGCAGACTAAATAAAGGAGGACCAAGGTGTGCACCACTATCTTTCGGGCACCTGGCAGCATAATCAAGCTTCAACACGACCAATACCAAATATAAGCGTAAATATGGTGTATGGTCCGTTTCTCACGAGGTGCCAATCAGACCTCTCCGCTAGTCCAGTGCCAAAACGAAGGAACTTTTGAGGGGATATGAGGGAGCCAAGTGAGCCGTCGATGAAACAATAGTCCGCATGAGGAATTGTCTCCCCTCGACGAAAAGAATCCATCAACTATAAAAAAAAAAGAGGCCTGGGATCCGAGTGGAGTCCAGAGGTGTCAAGTAGGATGAGTCTAACGAAGGTCAAGCTTTTCAAGCCACCTTAGACCTACAGTTTAACGTGGAATCCGAACCACGCCCCACCAGCAGCCCACCGTCTTAACCACTAGGCCACCCAGGGTACCCATTTATTTACCAACCACTTTCTTTATTGTGTGGAAGGATGAACAGCTGGGTTTTGCTGCGCGCCGGCTGCCGTCACCGGGTCGCGAACACGGGGCCGATGGATTCGTAGTTAGCGACGCTAACCACTACACCACCGAGGCGCCTATATATATATATATATCAGGTATACGAAGCTCGTGGCTCCCTTCTTAAGATTATACTGAATTGGCACAATCAGGTGACACCTATACCTTGGGGTTGACAAAATCACGTGACAACGAGTCATATAAAGTGTTCTAGGAAGAGTTCCCTGTCCTAAGGATTTTGCGTGTTGTCCAACTGATGTTCTGAGGAAGTCTCTTCCAACGGATGATGAATTCAAGCGTCCTCCGGAATTTCTTAGGACTTGCAGAGTACATTTTTTTTTTTAATGATATAAAGGGCTTAATGGCAAAGGAAAAAAGTTTGGCACTCGGCATTCAATATCCCGAAGAACATCTACCACCCGGGGTACCTGAATAGAAAGCGTGCGTACGCAGCCGCGCCACGAAACGCGCAACCCTCAAGAAGCCCCAACATAAATCGGGAAGTCGAAAATAGGCAGTACCGTACGAGGCCTTCCTAGGAAGAAGTGGCTAAGCGACAAAAGTAAGTAACGCGAGGAAAATAGAGTTAAAGGCTACACCAATTTGAAAACGAAATAACTTTTGACCGTTTTAGAAGATATTTCGTTGAAAGATCTTCAAAAGTTATTCCACTTTCAAATTGGTACAACGTTTAAGTACGTTTTCTGGCGTTTTTTACTTTTGTCGTTTAGCCACTTCTTGCTGGGAGAGCCTCGTATAAGTCTTTCCCTACATCTAAAAATACGCGCGAGGAACGCTGCTTGGAGGTAAAGGCTCTGAAAATTGATGGTTCTAATGATGATCATAACATACGAGTGCCATTCCCTATAGCTTGGGGTCATCCTCTTACCAAACTCCTCCATCGAGGTGAAGCAAAAATCCGGAGCCTTCTCGGCGAAATCTCAGAAGCATCGCGTATGGAATAATGTCGAGGCCGGGGGATATTTGTCGCTGCGAGATGAGAGGACTCGGCCGGAGCTCATGCGAAAAATAGGGGGAACTAACTCTCCTCTCAACCCGAAGAGAAGTACGGGATATGTGACCCTTCAAACCTATGGTCCTCCAGCTCACTCGACACACCCGCGAAGGAGTGTGTCGCAACACCTGCATCGTCTACGGAGACCCAATCCACCTCAAGACACGAAAAGGGCACGAAGTAGAATTCGCAGAAATCTCACGATCAAGAGTTCGAACAAAGGACGAGAAAGGCGTCGCGGAATTAATCGTTGGTCGGACGAAGAAGAAAGACAGACGGCGGATCTCTCGCGTCTCTCGACGGGCGTTAGCCTCTCCTGACGAAACTGCGCAGTAATTAATGGTCGCTTCGGGCCTCCATAACGAGAGAGAGAGAGAGAGAGAGAGAGAGAGAGAGAGAGAGAGAGAGAGAGAGAGAGAATTATATGCTATACAAGATGGGTCAATAAAATGTTACTTGATATCTAGGAACGTTGAGAATGACAACATTTTATTGACCCACCCTGTGTGTGTATGTGTATATATATATAACCTGATAACTAAAGACTTAAATTGGTCTATAAATAATTGATTTAAACGTGGTTCTATTTCATGTTTAATCGCAGCTGGGAAGTTTAACGTTTTTTTTTTTTCTTTTTTCATAGTAATATACATTAACGTCATTTCATTTTTTTATGTTCGTACTACTATCGATACACATTTATGCCACTTAAATTATACCAAATAAACAAAAATATTTATCTGTTCCCTCTTAAAATTGGCTCTAATGTTATTTGAAATGACGCTAGCCGAGAATTTATTCCGCTTATTTAAAAAAAACACACACACACACACACACACACACCTGTGCTAAACTCCCTGACCTTGCATTTAATAGTGTTCTACACTTTTAGTTATATCTCACGCAACTGTCCACTTAAATAACAACTTTATAGTTTATGCATTCCCCTTATATCCTTAAAACCAACCTCGTTATCATCAGATCTTGACTCCTTTCGACTGTCGGGTTTTTTTTTCCAAGAAGGAATAAATTCAATTAAGTCTTTTTCCTTTACTTTTGCCCCCAGTTTAAGTCCTTAATCTTCGTGAGAGTGCCCTAACCTGTTCAGAGGCTCGCAATTTTTGTCATCCAACTCCAAAAAGAGTAAAAGTGGACATCATATTCTAAATGAAGTCTGAGTTGCAGAAAATTTCGAAATATTTTGGGAGAGGGGGAGGGGGGCGGAGAATTTACATTTTGTGCTTCAAACACGACATTAGTGTAAAGATTTTTTGGCATTTGTTTTGGCATTTGGCAACTCCGCTAATGATTACTCGAGTCTTTTTCTTCATTAAAGTTTCCACGTCGTCTATTATGCATTTTTTTCCCGTTCTTTCGATGCACATACGCATTAGATCATCTGGGAAAAGGGAGTAGGGAAGATAAATTATAGAAATAAAGAAAATAAAGGGAGAAGAAAAGAATACTGCGACGTAATAAAACCATAAAATCTGCTCTCGGTTAGTCTCTATAAAGAAAAGGAAATGTTGTATAGTAACAATGTTTGGGGCTATTTAACCTCCTCCTAGGGTCATACTGTATGACGAAGGGAACCCATAGCTTTACGTGGGATCCGAACCAATACCCCATTTAACCCACTTAAGGAAAACTCAAAGAAACGGGCCTACGTTGTGACCAGAGTCGTAACACCGCTTCATGTCGGTCAGTGAAGTTAAACGCCATTGGATCTGGATAGTTGGATGGGTGACCGTCCAGATGATGTAACGACCCGTGGTTCGAATCCCAGGTAAAGCTGTACTATTCCTCCGTCATATAAAGGAGGTTAAACAACCCCATCATTACATTACCCAAACAAAACACCTTAATCATCGTGCCCCAGACTCGAACGCGGGCCTTTCACATTAAACCTGGCGTCTTACCAATAAGATAACCTGACCTGGTATAATGAATACATTCTAAAAATAAAAAAAAAACCTCAATTACACCCAAACACACAGAAAAAGTCATTTTTAGCAAATCATTCTCACACCCACCAACTGAAACTGAAAGAAAAAGTGTGAACATAATGAGAAGGGAAAAGTTTGAAAAACGCAAGAGGAGAAATTTCTTTAGAATACATTAACGCAAAGTAAACTCGAGTTCTTGCTAATATAATATATATTAGCAAGAAATATGGAGTTTCATGACAGGACTTTCTTGATCCAATGTTCATACCATGCATTTATTCGGCGTATCCAATAACTCGCATCTAAAGTGCAAAGTGCATATATTACACCCAATATACACCATGCGGCTTGTAAAAAGGATCGTTAGCACAATAGAAAAATTAATTATCTCGTCACCACGTCATTATATTCGTCCGCAGAGAGAGAGAGAGAGAGAGAGAGAGAGAGAGAGAGAGAGAGAGAGAGAGAGAGGAGGGGGATATTCAACAATCTTTTTTCTCTTCATAATTGAGTCCTTCCCCGTCCTTCTCCCTCCTTAAGAACCCCTCGAAGATAGTGGGAAAAATGGTTTTCCGAGAAAACACTTCCAAATAAAAATGAAAATGGGGGAAATTTTACATTTTGCAAAAATGTGAAAACTTCGATTTTGGAGTTTTATCTCGCGGGATAATTTCTTCAAATCATACGCTCTCTCCCTATCTTTATCCCTCTATCCTTCTTTCTTCTCTCTCCCCTTTACCTCACTCTTCCCCTTTCTCCCCTTTACCTCACTCTCCTTCTTGGGCTACGTCGTAGCCAATGTCGTAACACCACTTCCCGTTGATCAGCGAAGTTAAGCGTCATTGGGTCTGGGTAGTAGTTGGATGGGAGACCGTCCTCCGCGTCCAGATTATGTAGCGATCCGTGGTTCGGATCCCACATAAAACTGTAGGTCCCCTCCGTCATATGACCTCAGATGTTGCGAAGGAGGTTAAACAACCCCAATAATATTAATAAAAACTCTCCCTCTTTCTCCCCCTCTCCCCTTCTTCCCCTTATCTCCCTCCCCTTTACCTCACTCTCCCTCTCTTCCCTTTATCTCAATCTCTTTCCTTTATTTCTTATCTCTTACATAATCCTATTTCTCCATTCTTTGTATGAAGGTTTTCAACAAAATCTGTCCGGATTCGTTGTCATAGAAACGCAGTATCGCAAAATAATCCTTCGAGCCAAATGTATTCAAAAGAAAAAACATGAATTATGATATGATGTGTATATACATATATATATATATATATATATATATATATATATAGTGTATATATATATATATATATATACTGTATATATGTATATATGTAAAGAACGACGCTTTGTATAGGAGAATTACCCGCGCAAGATGAGAGCGAAAGAACGAAACAAATGAAAAAATGTTACGGCATGCGGGAGGTGCCCCTTTGGGGGCATTGGTTTCTGCGCGTATGTAGAGGAATTACGACATTTGTTTGGGTGAGGCCTGTGGTGTAGTGGTTATCATATCTGACCGGCAATCGGAAGATCCCGGGTTCGATTCCCGGGTGGGTACCTCATTTTTTCATTTGTTTCGTTCTTTCGCTCTCATCTTGCGCGGATAATTCTCCTATACAAAGCGTCGTTCTTTACGTTAATTATACTGCGTGTTTGCAGTTATAATGTGTATATATATATATATATATATATATATATAATCAGAAGGGTCGACAGCAGGTCGATCCTGAACCGTCGTTTGAACCCACAAAGTATATACATGTATATATATATGACTGCGTGTTATGGTTAAAAAGAGCCATACATATATATATATATATATATATATCCTTACAGATCCAAGCTGATCATCTTTATTTCCTCAAACTTTAACAATCAACGACTGATGATGGAGTGTAGGACTCTGAAATGTTACGCAGTAAACAAAAATGCTGTATAATGTCGGATCTAGTCACTGCATTTAAGAGGAACAAAGGGAATCGTGTTAGATCGACTTGCATCAAGTCAACCCCAAAAACTTCTGACGATTCTTAAGACCGAAAAGTTCAACTTTATGAAGGTATTTTAATTCGGGTAAAGTTAAGTTACGTTAATTATTATTTTCACTTAAAATCTGAGCTACATTTACCCGCGTAAAGTCGAACTGGACTAAATTAGACTTGTATAAGATAGAGTGCCAATTTCATATGAAATTCGATTTTGTTCAAGTAATCCTTCCTCATCATCATAATTATCTACAGAAGCTAAGGCTAACAAAGACCCTAAGATCCACTCTACTGTAAGGTTAGCCCGAGAGAAAGAAGAGAGTAGGGGGCTAAAAGAAGAGAATAAGGGGTTAAGTAAGTAGCAAAACCTATCATTCGTGGGTTAACATTCATTCAGAAAGAGAGTGAGTGAGAGAGAGACTCACCATCATCCGCCGGCCACTGCCGACAAGTCGGAAAAATAGTCGAAGAGAATAGGAAAGGGGTGAAAGATGAAAAGAAGTAAAATAAGAACGCTTACAAACTATGCAAACACAGTCTTAACTGAAAGAAACACTGTCATACCACGCAAACTACAGACATGAAAGTAAAGAGAGGATGAGAAAAGAAAGAAAAAAGTATTTAGAGTATAACAAAAAGTGGGTTAGTTTACGATCGTCATTTTTATCGTTTTGATAATCATAATTTCGATCATCATCATCATCATCATTTTGATCATCGCCATCATCATTATTTATTTACCAACGTTATTTATTTAGACTTTAAAAAAGCGTTCGATACAGTTCCGCATAGAAGATTAATTGCGAAGGCTAAAGCGCACGGTATACGCGGTCAGGTAGCTAACTGGTTAGAGGAATCGCTTCGTGCCAGGAAACAGAGGGTCATTGTTAATGGTAGGGAATCTGGGTGGCTGGATGTAGATAGCGGTGTCTCTCAGGGTTCAGTGTTAGGCCCATTGCTATTCGTAATCTACATTAACGACATAAGACCAGTAACGTGTCAAAATTCGCGGACAATACTAAAATAGACGGTAAAGTTCTTAAACGTGGACGATAAAAATAGGCTCCAAGCAATGTTCCCTCTAAGGTGTGCGCGTGTGCGCGCGCACACGCGTTGTGAAACCCGCGCACACAGCAAAATAAAATGCGCACAGGCTCAAGCGTATCATGAGTCACGACAGTAAATGAAGTAATTTAAAAAATTGCAGTTTAATGAATTCTATAAAGAACAAATTAAGAAACCGCTTGAAAGAAAATCATTTGGACATACTCATGCGAATTAAAAGTTACCTGAATGATGACGGATGTATTAATCTTCATAGAGTTTATTTGGAATGGGCAAATGCTAAAGATCGTAGGGAGAAATCATAATCATACTTAAATGAAAGGTACTTTCATTTAATGTTATTTCGATTACATTTTATTTTATTGAATTTTATTATTTTTTATTTTATTCCTATTTTGTGAATGGATAAAATCATGTATTAATCTTGATAGTCTATTTTAATTTGCTAAATGCTAAAAATTGTTTTGAGAAATGATAACTAAAATAGTCATTTTCAATTAGTTATTTTTATTTTATTTCTTTATTTTGTTGAATTTTATTTTACTATTTCTTATTTTATTTATATTTTTAGAATGGATAAAATGTTTTCTTTTTTAAAAATATATAATATTGCAAAGAGTTTCTTAATATCCATTTAATAGTACCGTAATGATCAAGCTATCACCTTATGGAAATAATATTTATTAAGTATTTAATATTTATATACATTTAATTTTGAAGATAATAGCACTCAGAAAAGTTTGCACAATTTTTCACCATGAATGTAAATGTATGCACAACGAAAATTTCTTGCGCGCACGGACTAAAAAAAATTAGAGGGAACATTGGCTCCAAGACGATGTAAATAGGATTATGGAGTGGACGGATAAGTGGCAGATGCAATTTAACGTACACAAATGTAGAGTTTTGCATATAGGTTCTCGTAACAATAATTACACTTACACGATTAACAATAGACAGTCAGCGAGCGTTGATGAGAAAATAGATTTAAGCGTACGCGTATCTAAGGATTTAAAAGTTAGGAACCAGTGCCTCGAGTCTTGCGCAAAAGCTAATAGGATGTTAGGCTTCATAGCGCGTAATTTCGAATTTAAATCGAAAAATATTATATTGCCCCTTTACAAGTCCCTAGTCAGGCCTCATTTAGAATATGCCGTTCAGTTTTGGTGTCCGTATATTTGCGTGAGGAAATTGAGAGGTTGAAAAGGGTTCAGCGTTGCGCCACGAAACTAATTCCGTCATTGCGCAACAAGTCTTACGAAGATAGGATTAAAGAGTTAGACTTGCACTCACTCGAAACTAGAAGATTAAGGGGGGTGAGCTTATTGAAGTTTTCAAAATCGTTAATAAAATCGATAACGTAAATTTTGACAAACTGTTCACTTTCGATAATAGCAATACTCGTAATAACGGATTTAAGTTGCGTGGCAAACGTTTCATTACTAACATCGCTAAAAACGTTTTTGCGTTTAAAGTAACTCATAAATGGAATAATCTTCCCGCATCCGTCGTGAACTCCACCAGCGTTAATATGTTTCAGAACCGTTTAGATAGGCATTTTAAAAATATTAACGTTGTTTAAAATAATAAATCAATCAGCAACAGGAGCTCTTGGGGTAGTGGTCGAGGATGATGAGTCTGTTGACGATTAATGCCAGCTTGTGATATGCCAGCAATAAAAAAAAATTAGACTAACACGAACTTAGATGTAGCTCGTAGCGTAAACTAACCCACTTTTTGTTATACTCTTCCTACTTTTTTTTTTCTTATCCTCTCTTTACTTGCGTGTCTGTAGTTTGCTTGGTATGACAGTGTTTCTTTGAGTTAAGACTGTGGATGCATTGTTTGTAAGCGTTCTTATTTTACTTCTTTTCATCTTCACCCCTTTCCTATTCTCTTCGACTATTTTTCCGACTTGTCGTCAGTGGCCGGCGGATGATGATGGTGAGTCTTTCTCTCTCTTTTTCTGAATGAATGTTAACCCACGAATGATAGGTTTTGCTACTTACTTAACCCCTTATTCTCCTCTTTTAACCCCCTACCTTCTCCTTTCTCTTGGGCTAACCTTAGACTGGATCTTAGGATCTTCGTTAGCCTTAGCTTCTGTAGATTATCATCAACAACATTTTGATCATCGCTATCATTATCATCATCATTTTGATTAACGCCGTCATCATCATCATCATCATACAAAAGACCCCAAACAGCAACAGACCGGCTGGTCCCTATGAGGTTGTCTGTTTAAGAAGAAAGGTTAAAAGATGGACGAAAATTTAAAGACAAATGAAAGTTTTAAACAAAGCAAAGAAGAGAGGTTGAAAGGAAGGAAAGAAATTTAAAGATAAAGTAAGAATTCTAAAGTAAAGGAAAGGGAATCCGAGTGAAAATTCTACAATACTTTTGTGAGCTAACAAATGCTTCTAACTGGGGTTTAAGGCAAGATAAGCATCCAGTCTCTTTTCAAAGGACTCTACTTTGGACTACGCTGGCTGGTAATCCATTCCACAAATTAACTATACGATTGAAGAAAAAATGTTTAACTTCATTAGAATTAAAATGTTTACTCATTAATTTGAGACTATTACCGCGAGTTCTATCTACATTTATGATGATCTACTGCATTTCAAATGATCTACTAATAAATATTAAGATTCTATTTGCTTTTCTAGCCGCTTCGATACATTGCTTACTCGGTTTAAGAATGTCGGTAACAATAATACCTAAATCTTTCTCTCCCATAACACTCGTTAGTGTCTTGTTGCGCATAAAATACTTTTCTTTAACAGTGTTTCTACCGATGTGCAACCATTTGAAATCTATATTAAAGTTCATTTGCCAAATTTTCGCCCACTCGAGTAATTTATTAATATCTTCTTGAATCTGCAAACGATCTGCCACCGATTTTGTTCGTCCCCCTAGTTCGGTATCATCCGCAAATTTTTAAATTATACTCTTAATTATTCCCAAGTCGATGTCATTGATATAAATAATAAAAAGAACTGGTCCCAGAACTGATCCCTAAAGCACGCCGCTAGTTACACTTTTCCAATTAGACGCTTTGCCATTAATGACTACTCATTGTTTACGTCCACTAAGCCAGTTTTTAATCCATTTGAAACATTAACATTAATTCCGTAAGACTGAAGTTTAGCTAATAATCTTCTATGTGGCACTTTACCAAACGCTTTTTGAAAATCGAAATATATAATAATTTACTATTTTACTCTCATCATATATATATATATATATATATATTTACAATATCATTAATGAAGTAGGGCAGATTAGTAAGACAAGAACGATTACGTCGAAAATCGTGGAGAGAATCTTTGATTAAATTATTAATTTCTAAGTGATCAACTATTTTGTTACGAATGATAGTCTCCAAAAGCTTACCAACTACTGAAGTTATCATATTAATAGGACGATAATTTCCCGGAAGCGATTTGTTCCTTCTTAAATATTGGTGTAATGTTTGCAAGTTTCTACTCGAACGGAACTTCTCTAGACTGTAACGATTTATTACCATCATTATTATATATATATGAGAGGAGAGACTATTGCGCAGTTAATTTCTTTAAGCACCATTGGATAGAGCTTATCTGGACTTTAAGTTAAATTAGGATTAATTTTACCTAGCATCATTATGAACAACATTTTGATCATCGCCATAATCATGATTATCGCCGTCATCATCATCATCATCTTGATCATCGCCATCATCATTTTAATCGCCATCATTTTGATCGTCATTAATAGATATATCGAGCTTTAATAGATATATCGAGCTTAGACGTCAGGTTAAAAGATCTGTTAGGAATGCTAAGCGTAATTTTGAGATACTTGTAGCTGCGGATAGTAAACATAATCCGAAAAAGTATTTTGACTACGTAGTCAATAATCGTAAGCCAATAAAAAATAATATAGGCCCTCTAGTGGATGCTAACGGCGCTTTGGTTTCCGACGCTCAGGCGATGGTGGGTATTTTAATAACTTTTTTTGCGACAATTTTTACCGAAGATGTAAATAATGTCCACGACGTGGACAATATCGTTCCATTTAGTAGCGAGACTATTTTGAATGAAATAACTGTTTACGAGGGTAAGATTGCGCATTATATCGATAAGCTAAAAGTTAGCAAGGCTCCAGGCCCTGACGCGCTTTATCCGAGACATGTGAAAGATTTGAAAGACGTTATCGTAGGCCCATTAACAAAAATTTTTAATAAGTAATTGGAAGCGGGGTTATTCCTGATGACTTGAAATTAGCTAACGATACGCCCATTTTTAAAAAAAGCGACCGCACAGTAGTTAGCAATTATAAGCCTATTAGCTTAACGTCAATTGTCGGTAAACTTTTGGAATCCGTAGTTAGGGATTGTATCGTCGATCACTTAGAAAGTCGCGATTTGATTAGTAGTAGTCAGCATGGGTTTCGACGCCATAAATCTTGTTTAACTAATTTGTTAGTTTTATAACGCGAATACGATAGGCATAGAGCGGCTGACGTTATTTATTTAGACTAAAAAAGCGTTCGATACAGTTCCGCATAGAAGATTAATTGCGAAGGTTAAAGCGCACGGTATACGCGGTCAGGTAGCTAATTGGTTAGAGGAATGGCTTCGTGCTAGGAAACAGAGGGTCGTTGTTAATGGTAGGGAATCGGGGTGGCTGGATGTAGGTAGTGGTGCCCCTCAGGGTTCAGTGTTAGGCCCATTGCTATTCGTAATCTACACTAACGACATAAGACCAGTAACGTGTCAAAATTCGCGGACGATACTAAAAAAGGCGGTAAAGTTCTTAACGTGGACGATAGAAATAGGCTCCAAGACAATGTAAATAGGATTATGGAGTGGACGGATAAGTGGCAGATACAATTTAACGTAGACAAATGTAAAGTTTTGCAGATAGGTTCTCGTAACAATAATTACACGTACACGATGGACGATAGACAGTTAGCGAGCGTCGGCGAGGAAGTAGATTTAGGCGTACACGTAGCTAAGGATTTAAAAGTTAGGAACCAGTGCCTAGAGCAGGGGTGGGCAACCCTTGGCACGCGTGCTAAACGTGGCACGCCAACGACTTTTTTCCGGCACGCGATTCCCCGGGCTCACCTTAAAAGAAATTTAAATAAATAAATATCCAAATTCTTCGCCGTTTTATATTTTAACTTAATGTTTTCTGCTAAAAAATGGTAAAGATTAACTTTTGCATCAAAGATTTGACGATTTTGGCACGCTCTCTTAAAAAGGTTGCCCACCCCTGGCCTAGAGTCTTGCGCAAAAGCTAATAGGATGTTAGGTTTCAGAGCGCGTAATTTAGAATTTAAATCGAAGGACATTATATTGCCCTTTTACAAGTCCCTAGTCAGGCCTCACTTAGAATATGCCGTTCAGTCTTGGTGCCCGTAATTGCGTGAGGATATTGATAGGTTGGAAAGGGTTCAGCATTGCGCCACGAAACTAATTCCGTCACTACGCAACAAGTCTTACGAAGATAGGATTAAAGAGTTAGACCTGTATTCACTCGAGACTAGATTGAGGAGGGAGCTTATTGAAGTTTTCAAAATCGTTAATAAATCGATAACGTAAATTTTGACATTGTTCATTTTTAATAATAGCAATACTCGTAATAACGGATTTAAATTACGTGGTAGACGTTTCATTACTAACATCGCTAAAAACTTTACGTTTAAAGTAATTGATAAATGAATAATCTTCCCGCGTCCGTCGTGAACTCTACCAGCGTTAATATGTTTAAGAACCGTTTAGATAAGCATTTTAAAAATATTAACGTCGTTTAAAATAATAAAACAATTAGCAACAGGAGCTCTGGGGGTGATAGTCGAGGTTTGAGTCTGTTGACGATTGATGCCAGCTTGTGACACGCCAACGTGTGTATGCCAGCGATAAATTGATATTAAAAAAAAATTTAAATAAATAAATTAGACAAATACGAACTTAGATGTAGCTCGTAGCGTAAACTAACCCACTTTTTGTTATCTGTAGTTTGCATGGTGTGACAGTGTTTCTTTGAGTTAAGACTGTGTTTACATGGTTTGTAAGTGTTCTTATTTTACTTCTTTTCATCTTTCACCCCTTTCCTATTCTCTTCAACTATTTTTCCGACTTGTCGGCAGTGGCCGGCGGATGATGATGGTGAGTCTCTCTCTCTCTCTCTCTTTTTCTGAATGAATGTTAATCCACGAATGATAGGTTTTGCTACTTACTTAACCCCCCTTATTCTCTTCTTTTAACTCTCTATTCCCTTCTTTTAACCCGCTACTCTCTTCTTTCTCTCGGGCTAACCTTAGAGTGGCTCTTAGGGTCTTTGTTAGCCTTAGCTTCTGTAGATCCGTAGATCATAAAAATGCTCACCTTTAATTTAATTTTGATTAACGTCGTCATCATTATTTAGATTAACGACGACGTCGTCATCATCATTATCATCATTTTGATTAATGGCGTCATCATACAAAGAAATACGAAGGACACCAAACAGCAACAGACTGGCTGGTCTTTCTCAATATGCGATTTCGCAAAATTAAAAATGATTCGAAACTTTTATTGATCAAAGTTAATAAATGAATAATAAAGAAGAGATAAATTCCATTTATTTAACTTAATTAATAAAATTCAAACGTTTCACCGTAATGACCATTTTTTTTAATAAATATAAAACGCACACCATCCACATAACATGTGTGTTTAGTCAAACTTTATGAAACGTTTCTATAAATATATATAAATATATATGTATTTTAGACGTTTCGAATAGAAATGCTTCACATACATCAACTATTTCAATTAAAATAAGCGACTTACTGACAATATATATAATAGGGGCACTCAATATATTTTGCCACACCCATTTTTCTAAGCTAAATAATGGGCTATGGGGCTTGAAATGTCTTTTGGGCCGTAAGTTTGAACTTTCTGCGCTTCATATAACCGGATTTTTCCAGTTTGAACTTCCACTCCTTGTGTAAAACAGCTTTTAAAAGCCCTTGTATAAAACTGATGGTTAACGCAATTTCGAAAATGGCGTCTGACAGTGATGTGCGTCGTAAACAGAGAGCTGTTACCGAGTTCTTAACCGCAGAGAAGGAAACGGTTGGAAATATTAACAAACGTCTACAAAACGTTTACGAAGATACTGTTGTTGATCGAAGCACAGTTGGACGCTGGTCTAAATGTGCGAGATCATCGGAGGGAGAGCCAGCCTCGATGATGAGCCACGCAGCGGTCGCCCGGCATCGGCTATGACATCTCACACTGTGCAACGTGCTAATAGCATCATTTGATCAAATCGGCGCGTCACATAAAAGGAGCTATCACTAGATCTAGGAATTAGTGAAGGAAATGTGAATACGATAATTCAGCAACTGGGATACTTAAAAGTGTGTTCACGGTTTGTTCCTCGCCAACTGACTGAAGATCACAAAGCCAAAGAAAAGAAATTGCTTCCGAGTCTTTAGTTCGATACGAAACAGAAGGGGACGACTTCCTTTCACGAAATGTGACTGGGGATGAGGCTTGGGTACACCACTTTGAACCTGAAACAAAACGCCAATCCATGGAGTGGCATCACGCAGACTTCCCACGCAAGAAAAAGTTAAAACTGGCTCCCTCTGCAGGAAAGGTTATGGCCACCATCTTCTGGGACATGAAAGGGGTGATTCTGGTGGACATTATAAAGAAAGGACAAACAATTAACTCGGAGGCATATATTGCTACCCTACAGACTCCAGAGACGTATAAAGCGAGTTCGACCGGAGAGGAAACTGGAAGACGTCCTTCTTTTGCACGATAACGTAAGACCACACAACATTTTGCAAACAAGAGAGGTCATCACAAAAATGCGCTTCACTGTGTTACTCCACCCTCCATACAGCCCGGATCTGGCACCTTCAGACTTCCATTTGTTTGGGCCAATGAAGGATGCTATTCGTGGAAGGAAGTTTCAGAGTGACGATGAGGTTGTCGAGGAGGTTAAGAGGTGGCTGCAGCGGAACCCAGCTGACTTTTACCAGCAAAGAATAAAGGCCCTTGTTTCGAGGTGGAGGAAAGCCGTAGAAAAGGATGGAGACTATGTGGAAAAATAAAAAATTGTAAAAAAGGTATTTAACTAGTGTACAAAATTTCTGGAAATTACAAGGAAACTTGGAAAGAAAAAAAAAGGTGGGGGCAAAATATATTGAGTGGCCCTCGTGTGTGTGCGTATATATATATATACAGACAAAATAGACACCACCCACGATGCTTATCCAAGAACAAATGTCAAAGGCTCATCAATGGAATGCCAAAACGTGTGTCCCCTTTACATAATGGAAAGAAAGAAATACCATTTTAAATATACTGATTCAATAAAATAGTAATAGATTTATGGAACAAAAAAAAGGTATCTATTTACTTTTGTCAACCCTCTGTATATACAGGGTGGGCCAAAAACCAAAAAAAAAAAACAATTTTTTAAAAAATATTGTGGCTCACTCCTGTATACTGATCTTACTGCTGAGGCCGTATGTTGTACCCATACTTTTACTCTTTCAAACGCTGGCTTTGAATTTAGATTCAACGCCCCAGGAGTAGAGGTACAGGCTCACAACTGGAGGGAGATATCAGAATATGATGCTCAATTGAAAGGCGGTTAAAATCAGCAACTGATACTTTTGGATGCCAGTCAGTTTCTCCATAAATAATTCATTTTCCTAATTTTTACACAAAATAATTAATTTATCTCCTTTTTCATTTCAGACCATCGTTCTGCTATAATTGGTGAACAAGTTATAACATAATGAAGTATTCTTTGGAAGATGAAGCATTGGTATTGAACCTGCGTAAGGAGAAACACTGGGGGTGCAAAACGAATGAAGAAAGAGTTTCCAAATAAACGATGGACGATACCTGAACTTCAATATCTCAGAGAAAATCGATATCACAGGGTCGACCAAACGAAAGAAGGCAGTGGAAGGCCAAAAGCATTACGTACTGAGGAAAATATTAACATGGTTTCATCCATGATAAGCAATCAAGAAGAACGGCCCAACACCCACAAGTCCGTTAGAGAAATTTCAAAACCTACTGATATTTCTCGCTCTAGTGTTGATCGTATAGTAAAAGATAATCTGGGTCTTAAATGTTTTTAAAGGAGTCGAAGTTCATAAGCTCTCTGCATTAAATAAGCAAGCAAGAGTTGAAAAATGTCGTGCTCTGTTAGATCGATTCCCAGACAGAGAGGTGTCGAAAATATGGTTCAGCGACGAGAAAACCTTTTACGGTTGCTTCAACAATAAACATACAAAATGACCGAGTTTATGGAAGACAGGACAAAAAATCTATCAGTCTAGATCGACTTTGCAGGGAACGTCCGCATTTTTCTCAAAAAGTCATGGTTTTCGTCTTTATTTCAAAGTTAGGGAAGTCAGAGATTGTTTTTGTTGATCAAAATGCCAAAATCACTGCTGCTTATTACCAATAAAAAATCCTTGATGCGGTACTGCCGTCGATAAGGGAGAAGTCAAGGTTGCGAGCGTGCATTGATAATGGAGGAGGGCACATTCCGCATATCTTTGACTCAATTAGGTAACTGTATAGAAACAAAGTTTTTCTACCCGTTTCTGTATAACAGCGAATTACAAAATAATGGTTACAGTTAGCAAAAATCCAACTTCACCACGAGATAGACCATGAAATTCTATACAAGACACGTATAGGGTGTCCATAAATGATTATCCTGATTAAAGCATGCTATAACTTTTAAATAAACACTCGTATTCAAACACAGTTTTAATCATAAGTAGATAAACATACAAAGTTTTGATACATAGTTAATGAACTTAATAAGCTTCCACATGTGCACCCCTAGTGGCACGTAAAATGTCTAAACGGTATTCACACTCACGCCACACATTTTCCAACATTTGTGGGTTAACTGTTGCAATTGCATCCGTAATGCGTTCTCGCAATGTCCTGATATCTGGAACAACTGTTGCATAAACCAAATCTTTAACATGACCCCAGAGAAAGAAATCCAGCGGGGTAATGTTTGGTGATCTTGGGGGCCATGGGATTAGCCCGTCCCTGCCAATCCATCGATTTGGAAATGTTGCGTCGAGAGTTTCACGAACAACATGCGCCCAATGAGGGGGTGCCCCATCTTGTTGGAAGATGACAGTTGGCTGCCTGTCCTGCAGCTGGGGGATGGCGTAATTGGTGAGCATATCCAGGTACACAGTTGCGGAAACAGACATTTTACGTGCCACTAGGGGTGCACATGTGGAAGCTTATTAAGTTCATTAACTATGTATCAAAACTTTGTATGTTTATCTACTTATGATTAAAACTGTTTGAATACGAGTGTTTATTTAAAAGTTATAGCATACTTTAATCAGGGTAATCATTTATGGACACCCTGTATATTGACTGTACAAATAACATTTGATAAAGGTAAAATTATATTGTTCAAAATCAGGGTAATAGTTTTGGGCCCACCCGGTATATTGGATTCCTGCGGAAATTTCTTTTAGTTCATGACTGAATACATTTTTGAGAAACTAAATTTAAAATCTCTCTCGTATTTCACTTAAGTAATCCACCTTAACTTTTTAACCTCTTAATGGCGGCTCAGGGAACCAGATATCAGAAAGCTGTAAGAGCTAGAATTGCAGTTCATTGTGTTTATTTTTCTAAAGAATCGGCACCAATTTTGCTTTAAAATGCACATTTTCTTATTATATATATATATATTCTCAAAATAGGAACGTTGGCACTTATATACATAAAAATTTACTTTACTTATATAAAAAGGATACCAAAACGTATTATTTATTTTAATTATATGAAAGAATCATTATACAGGGTGAGCGAAAAGTCCCTGTGCACCTGTCCACTTCCAACACAGTGCAAGTACAGGTTCACTACACTTCTTGCAGGTGCAGAGGGACTTTTCGCTCACCCTGTCTATCGAATTATTTAAATATTAATTGTTAATTTCATTTGTTTTGAAATTAATGAAAAATGAAGGTGAAAAACGTAATAGCAAAAAATTATGCGATAAATGGCAGACATTTTTAAATGGCCAAAAATTGTTCTAAACGTCAGAACATCTACAAAATATGGCTAAACAAACTTAATTAAATCTTCAGCAGATCATACGTAACGATAGATAATGATATAATTAATGATAGATAATGATACATTATAGCTAAGTGCAAAAGGAAATATGATATAGCATTTAGAAGGTCTATTCCCAAAATAGGAACGTTGGCTTTTAAAGGGTTGAACGTGATTTTCACACCTCGTAATTGCCTGAATACTAAAAAAGTTACGTTCAATATTTCATATTTTCAATGCATTATTCATACAAGTTGATGACACCACTTAGAGCCACTTTACAAAACTGAAAACAGAGGAAAAGTTACAAAATAACTGACACACACACAACTCTTTCCTTGACGACACTTACAAATCACTTTCTTGAGAAAGGGTCCTCCATGTTTAAATGAACGCTTTGTCTCCTGAGATCTACTCTTGAATCTTTACTATTAAAACCGAAGTGTGGAAAAGAGAGATTTTGTTTTAAATCGTGGTTTATGCAAATTGTCTTCTATTTTAGAATCCATTCAGTGAATTCTCTTAATTTTATCAATTATCTCCCGTACAAATAATTAATTACAGGTATTCTGACTTTATACAGTTAGAATAATTCAATTAAAAAGCTTTCGAGAAGTTATATATTCCACTATAATTTATTTTACTTCAATTCTTTAAAAACTCCATTAGCATCATCATTATTTTACACATATACATATATATACAGGGTGTCCCATAAGTCCGGCATCATAGGAAAATAATAAAAAAAGGCAAAACAAAAGCTTTTATTTATAGAACGTGCTCAATATGTCCACCATTGTTTTCAATACACAAATTCAGACGTGATACCCAGTCAGCAAGCACACGGTGAATGATGTCAGGAGTAATGGTGTTACATGCCCCAATAATGCGCTGCCGCAAATGTTCAACACTCCTAATTTTCTCTGCGTATACCAGCGCTTTCAAGTGGCCCCAGAGATAAAAATCTAGTGGCGTGAGATCCGGGCTTCTAGCTGGCCATTCCACAGGCCCTCGACGTCCTATCCAATGACCAGGGAATTGTTGGTACAGGTATTCCCTTACTTGGGTGCTGTAATGTGCGGGAGCGCCGTCTTGCTGGAACCATGTTGGGAAATTTCCTTCTTCGTTCAAGACACTGGGAAATGCTTCTTCCTTGAACATACGTAGGTAGGTGCCTCCAGTGACATGTTCATCGAAAAAGAGGGGCCTATGATGCGATCCTTCCAAATGCCACACCATACCATCACCCGAGATACACCTTGTTCCTTTGAAGAAGTATATCAGTGAGGGTTGTTTTGAGACCAGTAGCGGGTGTTCTGTCGATTTACCTCACCATTTCCATAAAAAACAGCCTCGTCACTGAACAGAATGGTGGACGGGAAATTGGCATCCCGAGCATAAGAAAAATATGAATTATGGTTTGTAGAAATAGAAAAATATTAATTTCTCCTATGATGCCGGACTTATGGGACACCCTGTATATCAAATGCTCCGTGTGATGATTCCTCATTTCACGAAGGTCAAACTTGTCCCTCCTCTCGAGTTGGCCTGGTGAAGTAGTGAGTTGGTTTCTTGTACTCTCCACCTCACATAGCCAGATACGCCCGGCTCATCGGGGATTGTTCTGAGCCAGGCGTCTAATCTTCTTTTGAAGATGTCCACTGCAACATCATTCATGTTCCTTTGGTCGTTGGGCAGCTGATTAAACAGTTTTGGTCCTCTCACAACAAAACTATTTTCTTTCAAGGTTAAGGATGTTCCCTGTCTCGCCTATAATTTGGGAACATGACACAGTCTTCCTTTTCTACTTTCCACCGTTGTTTGGGAAGTTACGGTGTTCAGAGTAAGATTAGTGATTAGTCTCTCCATTATTTTACAAGTGTAAATAATGGTGGATCTCTCTCTTCTCCTTTCCTGTGATTATAGCATTTATAGGTTTAATTCACGTAACCTTCCCCAGTAATTTAGTTCTTTGCACCCATTGATCTTGGCTGTGAAGCTTCTCTGAATCCCTTCCAGCTGCCTAATGTCTTCTTTTTTATATGGGGATGTTAGGACCGAGCAGTATTCCAATTTGGGTATGATCGGGGTTTTCAGTAAAGGAATCATTACATTCCTATCCCTTCGTTTAAAGGTTCTCAATATCTGCCCCGTTATTCTCTTTGCTCTGTTTACTGCTATCTTATTTTGTGTTTCAAATTTTGCATCTGTCATTACAACCCCTAAATCTTTCGCTTTAGAATTTCTCTGAATTTCCTGTCCATTTGGGGTATAATATTCCATGGATTTTAAGTCCTTTCTTTTTCCGTACTGTAACAGCTGAAATTTCTCAGTGTTAAACTTCATATTGTTGTCTTCCGTCCACTTGTAGATTCTGTTCATGTCGGTTTGTAGAGATCCTATATCCTCTGGGTTTCTTATTTTTCTACTGATCTTTGTGTCATCGGCAAAGGATGTTACTATGCTGTCTCTGGTAACGTCCTCATCTATGTCAGTTAGCGTGATTATGAAGAGTAGTGGAGCTAATACTGTTCCCTTGTGGTACTAAGCTGAGGACCTCTGATTCTGATGTGTGTGTATATATATATATATATATATATATATATATATATATATATATATATATATATATATATATATATACAGGGTGTCCCGTAAGTCCGGCATCATAGGAAAAATAATAAAAAAAGGCAAAACAAAAGCTTTTATTTACAGAACGTGCTCAATATGTCCACCATTGTTTTCAATACACAAATTCAGACGTGATACCCAGTCAGCAAGCACACGGTGAATGATGTCAGGAGTAATGGTGTTACATGCCCCAATAATGCGCTGCCGCAAATGTTCAACACTCCTAATTTTCTCTGCGTATACCAGCGCTTTCAAGTGGCCCCAGAGATAAAAATCTAGTGGCGTGAGATCCGGGCTTATAGCTGGCCATTCCACAGGCCCTCGACGTCAAATCCAATGACCAGGGAAATGTTGGTACAGGTATTCCCTTACTTGGGTGCTGTAATGTGCAGGAGCGCCGTCTTGCTGGAACCATGTTGGGAAATTTCCTTCTTCGTTCAAGACACTGGGAAATGCTTCTTCCTTGAGCATACGCAGGTAGGTGCCTCCAGTGACATGTTCATCGAAAAAGAGGAGGCCTATGATGCGATCCTTCCAAATGCCACACAGTACCATCACCCGAGATGCACCTTGTTCCTTTGAAGAGGTATACCAGTGAGGGTTGTTTTCAGACCAGTAGCGGGTGTTCTGTCGATTTACCTCACCATTTCCATAAAAAGCGCCTCGTCACTGAACAGAATGGTGGACGGGAAATTGGCATCCCGAGCATATTGTTCCGTAGCCCATTCACAAAATTCCATCCGCCGGTCGGGATCATCTTCGCTTAATTTCTGTAGGATCTGAAGTTTATATGGATGCCATTTGTGAGCCTGAAGAATGCGATGGATGCTACTTTTCGACACTCCTGTCTCGGCAGACAATCGCCGAAAGACTTATTGGGACTTCTGTTAAAATGAGCCAGGATAGCAGTCGCTGTATCATCGTCAGTGGACCTCCTTGAAGGTCCACTGCGTGGTTTATCTTCTATGGATCCTGTTTCCTTAAACTTTGCAACAAGTCTGCTAACACAACTCTGTGTTATTGGCTCGCGGTTTGGATGCAGTCTGTTAAATTCAGCAGCGGCCTCTCTTTGACTCCGATTTCCTGAGTAGAATTATCTGGATTCGTTCTTCCTTGCTCACAGACATTGTGGCCTGTAGAAAGAGAAAAATATGAATTATGGTTCGTAGAAATAGAAAAATACGAATTTCTCCTATGATGCCGGACTTATGGGACACCCTGTGTATATATCTGATGAATATATATATATATATATTATATATATATATATATATATATATATGATGAATATATATATATATATATATATATAAAATGAATATATATATATATATATATATACCCTAACACGCCTCTCCCGGCGTCGGACTTTACGAGGGTTTTCCGGGAAGCACTCTTCGGCGGTGGCAGCACCAGTGGGAGGATGTGTCCGGAATTCCTTGAGGGCGTTGAAGCCCACGATTCGACGGTGGCCTTCCTCCTGTCAGCGTGACCGACGGTTGGAAACCGCTCTGATGCATCTACGCATCGGTCATACTCGCCTCACGCATGGCATCTTATGACGGGAGATGTTGCCCCTTCCTGCCCATGCGGCATTCCTCTCTCTGTTTCACATTTGCTTTTGGTTTGTCCTGCCTTTGCCGTTGCTCGCTCCCAGTTCCTCCCTTTTTTCCCTTCAGGCTCCACTCTTACTCTTTTTGGGTGACTCTACGCTAGTACCAAAGGACACGCTTTTCTCTTCTCTCCGTCAAACTGGCCTTCTACTCTATTTAATATGACTGGTGTAATTTCTTCCTCCCGTTGCTGATTATGGTGTCTTTACTTTTCTCTCTCACGACTTTTCCTTGACTGTTACTCCTTCAAAATCGCCCTTACCCCATCTCCCTGTGCTCTCTCTTTACTTTAGTTTCGGCGCGATATGACTTTAGCATTTGAAGCGCCGGTGAAGCACTGCTATTTTCATATATATATATATGTGTGTGTACACCTTGGTTAACTTCGGTTTGGCTTCCGCCCAGATTGTTCATTCTGACGAAGGTCAAGCTTGTCACTCCGCCCTAGACCTGCAGTTTAACGTGGAATCCGAACCACGCTCCACCAGCAGCCCAGCGTCTTAACCACTAGGCCACCTAGGGTACCCATTTATCTACCAACCACTTTATTGTGTGGAAGGATGACCAGCTGGGTTTTACTGCGCGCAGACAGACTGCCGTCACCGGGTCTCGATCCCGGGGCCGATGGGTTCGTAGTCAGCGATGCTAACCACTACACCACCGAGGCGCCTCTTCGGGTGGAGGCCAGGCTACCGGCCGCACCTCTACACCTGATTTGCTGTTGAAGGAAATTGTTTTTTTATTTCTCCTTCTCATAAGCTAGGGACATCGGGCTCATCTGGGATTGTACTGAGGTAGGTGTCTAATCTTCTATTGAATACCTCCACATCGACACCAACTGTGCTCCTGATGGACTCTGGTAAATGGTTAAACAGTCTTGACCCTCTGGGGGGGGGGGGGGGATTTCTGTCAGTTTAGAATGTCCCTTGCCCGGCCTTTACTTTGGAGACGTTAAATACTCTCTCTCCTATTTTCCAATGTTGTCTGGATGGTTATCGGGTTCATATATATATATATATATGTGTGTGTGTGTGTGTGTGTGTGTGTGTGTGTGTGTGTGTGTGTGTGATTCCAAGGCCTTTCTGAATTCACGAAAGGCCTTGGAATAATTTTTCTTTTTCCCTGTGGGTTTGCATCATTCATTCATTTCACGTGTTTAATTATGAAATTCATCTCGTATACTGTGTGTGTGTGTGTGTGTGTGTGTGTGTGTGTGTGTGTGTGTGTGTACAGTAGTGGTGGACCGGATGTCAGTTTTTCAACATCTGCGAATGCGGATCTTTAATTTCAATATCCGCGGATGCGGATATTTAGTTAATCTAATGAATATATGACAATTTTTCAAATTTCGTGATATTACTATTATGGCAGGCAATGCATAAGAATTAAAATTAATATTAATGTTTTCATTATGATAAAAATAATAACTTTCTCAAGAGTTTCAGACACAGAAAATTCAATGAAACAAGTTTTATTCAATTTTCTGCGTTACCAGCTATTTATATTTTCACGTTTATATATTTGTTTGTTCATTCATAATTAATACTTTACACGAAATGTGCATGACTGGGCCTTATAAGCTACTTTATAAGCTAATTTAATTGTAAATTGCATAATTTATTAGAGGTAATATCCGCAGTCAGAAGTGCGGATGCGGATGTTAAAAATGATAGGGATATCCGCAGATGCGGATATCCGGTCCACCACTAATATACAGTATATATATATATATATATATAGTTAATTACTGGGAAAGATTAAGTAAACTGAGTTATTTGCAGCCATCAATATTGGCTGTGAATTTTTTTTCAATTTCTTCTAGTTTATTAATTTCGTTCTTTTTGTATGGAGACGTCAAAACTGAGCAGTATCCTTGTTTGGGTAGGGATCAGTGTTTTGATCAGGGGAATCATTACTTCTTTGTCCATTCTTTTAAATGTTCTCAATATCTGTCCCATACTTCTTTTTGCCTCGTTTATCGCTATCTGATTTTGTCTCTCGAATTGCGCAACGTCGTTCATTACAACTTCATCCCGTTTTCTTTTATGTACCTTTGAGTTCTATTGCCTATTTGGAACATGTCTGTTTCAGTTCCTCATTTTTCTCATATTTTATGAGCTGAAAAGTTTCGGTATTAAAATTTCACGTTTTCTTCTGACCATCTTCTGGATATTAGGTTTGTGTCCGTCTGTAAAATGATTTCACATCATTTGAATTTCTCGGTTTTCTGCTGCTGCTTCTCTCTCTCATATATATATATATATATATATATATATATATAATATATATATAGGGTGAGTCAAAAGTCTGGAAACATAGGAACTATGCTTTTCAATGCAAATATATATGTATATTTGCATTGAAAAGCATAGTTCCTATGTTCCCAGACTTTGGACTCACCCTGTATATATATATTAGCATGATAATAAATAGGAGTAGAGTTAATATTTTTTTTGTCGTCCTGAGCTACGTACTTCCAACTCTGATGATATTTTGGTTTGGATTTCACCAACTTCCTAACCTTCTCTGAGAAAGTTAGAGATCCATTTTCCTGTGTTTAATTTTGTGTTATTATATCATCATCATACTTGTTGAATGCTTTCGCAAAATCCGAGTACACTATATTACATCGTAGTTTTCAATATATATATATATATATATATATATATATATATATATATATATATATATATACAGGGTGCTCTTAAATTATCTTTCCCATTTTGAATGTAAATTAAAGAATAACTAATAATACACATACAAGCACGCAGTTTGCACCATCTTGTAGCCAAACAGAGTTTTTATTAACGCTCTTTTCTTTCAGGGGTCTCTCCAGTGAGTAGAGTAACCCCGAAAAACGAAAAATGGCGACCCTGCAAGAGAAGGCTCAATGCGTCGTGTGGCTCGCAGAAGCCGAGTCAGTGACTGTGGTGCCACTAATGGTGCGCATGTGGATGTCTACTGACGTGTCAAGATAAACTCCGAGTCGGGATACAAGATGGTGCAAACTACGTACTCGTACGTCTTTTCGTTATTCTTCAATTTGCATTAAAAATAGATGATGATAATTTAGGAACACCCTGTATATACAGTGGCGCTCATAAGTATTCGTACGGAGAAATATTTCAGTTATATTCGTCCTTATCTTTTGAACCATTCATACGATAATTAGGAAAAGTTTACCGCTCGTTTGGCAAAAAAGGGAATAAATAAAAAAATTAGTTTAATTCCAACGTATAAATGTAAAAGATCATCAAAGAATTTGAGGAAAATAAAAAAAAGTTAAAATGCAGTTTTCGTACATTTATTTATAAAATTATTCGCTGTGCGGCCTTAAAAGTAAGATTGGTGCTTTCCTGTTAACGGGAATACCCAACCGCCCGCCACCAAACTGTTTATGTATTTTGGCTCTCGTCATTTTCGTTTAAACTAACGAAAATATCACAACTTAACCTAACCAATCATCAAGGGCGTACAGTTGACCTAACCGGGCATTCAATTAACCTAACCGCGGATTCAATTAACCTAATAATGGAAAATGCCCGGTTAGGTCAACTGAATGCCCAGTTAGGTTAATTGAATGCCCGGTTAGGTCAACTGTACGCCTTTGATAATTGGTTAGGTTTAAGTTGTGATATTTTCGTTAGTTTAAATGAAAATGACGAGAGCAAAATACATCATAAACAGTTTGGTAGTCCCGATAATACGTAAGTACCGAATTTATTAATCATTTAAATGAAATGAGTTAATATGTAAGCGATAATCAGTTAGTAGGGGGCCAAAATGTCTTTATGTCATCTAAAATCGCAGAAAAAACGTCGCTGCTTTCGGTGCGTTGTCGCCACATGAATTCCGCAAGATACGAGTCCAGATGATGGCGGGCGGTTGGGTATTCCCGTTAACGGGAAAGCACCGTAAGATTTACCGTTCACTCCAATGAAATTATTGAATGCCCGGTTAGGTCACCTGTACGCACGCCCTTGACGATTGGTTAGGTTAAGTCGCGATATTTTCGTTAGTTTTTACGTCGTATGTTGTGGCATGACCACACACGCCAACTCTAAGTTCGTATCGATGGACACGAGGGTATTAGTAGTCGCACTACAAACAGACTTACAAATCCCTCCCCAATCGCATATACGTTCCCACTCCCATCAGTTACACCACCCAATTAGATCTAATTACTTTTCAATAATTGCTAAAACTAATAAACACGATCAACCCCTCTTAGAGACAATACTCATTTCCAAACATAAACCAGACATCATACCCTATTCCATAACCTCAATATCTTTCAATAAGATTCTCTTCACTTACCAACCAACTAAGTTAGCGTCCTTCAACAAATTGTATCATAAACCTTTCTCCTCTCTCATTCTCTGCTGCTGCGTCTGTGATCGAGTAACTCGTACCTCATTTGTTTCTTTTAAAGGTTTTATAGATTTTAATCTCTTACATTTTAAGCTCTTCATTAATAGGCCTACTTATGTTCCCCAAAATTATTTTATAATTTACTCTCATCTTAAAGGTAAGTCCTCCTTTATGGGTTTCTTTTATAATTTTAATTGGATTAACTTTATAATTTCATGACGACTTTAATTTTTAATTTGGTTCGTGGTATTTGGGTTAATATTTAAAATTATTTTAAATTCATAGTTGGTTTTTAATTCTAAAATTATCTCGAAAACTTTTGCGTTCTAAAATTACCTAGTACATTTTTACTGTATAGGAAGCCTATAATATTAACAAAAATTATGCGATATTTAACAATTTTATTTCAAATACAGCAACAATAATTGTTTATTTTAGATGTTCAAAGTGTCTTCCTTCAACCGGAACACATTATTCATAACGTCCGACTATTGATCGACAGACATAACAATTTACGAAGTAATTTTAGAACACCCTGTATATCTACAGATCTACAGAAGCTAAGGCTAACAAAGACCCTAAGATCCACTCTAAGGTTAGCCCGAGGGAAGGAAAGAGGAGGGGGGTTAAAAGAGGAGAATAAGGGGTTAAGTAAGTAGCAAAACCTATCATTCGTGTGTTAACATTCATTCAGAAAAAGAGAAAGAAAGACTCCCCATCATCATCCGCCGGCCACTGCCGACAAGTCGGAAAAATAGTCGAAGAGAATAGGAAAGGGGTGAAAGATGAAAAGAAGTAAAATAAGAACGCTTACAAACAATGCATCCACAGTCTTAACTCACTGTCATACTATGCAAACTATAGACATGCAAGTAAAGAGAGTTACAGACATGCAAGTAAGGAGAGGATAAGAAAAAAAGAAAAAAGTAGGTAAAATATAACAAAAAGTGGGTTAGTTTACGCTACGAGCTACATCTACGTTCGTGTTAGTCTAATTTTTTTTTTAATAATAATTTTATTGCTGGCATCACACGCTGGAATGTCACAAGCTGTCGTTAATCGTCAACAGACTCATCCTCGACCCCCCCCCCCCAGAGCTCCTGTTGCTAATTGTTTTTTTTTTTATTTTAAACAACGTTAATATTTTTAAAATGCCTATCTAAACGGTTCTTATGTCATCTTTAGTGCCAAAATGAGAGCTATTAGAACATGTCGAAAGCTTCGATTATTAAATGTTTGCATATGGACTATTCTCTTATATATATATACACACACATTTTATGCGAGTTCGAACGACGGTTCAGGATCGACCTGTGGTCGACCCCTCTGCAGCATCCCGCCTCATTTGCGGAATTTGGTGGAGAAGGGAATTGCTGTCTGATCTCCTCCTGCCCTCGGGTCAGGGACTGCACAGGAATCTGTCCAGCTGTTTCTTGAAGTTATTCAGGTCGGTGTGCTGGAGATTCCTCACTTCTTTGGTAGGGCATTGAAAAGCTTTGGGCCTCGTATTCTGAGGGTATTTTCCATCCTCGTTTTCATGGCCCCCTGTTCCCAACTGCAGTACAAAATCTGCCTCTTCTCTCATTTCAGTTTGTTTCCATTTCAATTCTAATGTTAGGGACAGAGCCCTCAAGTATTTTTACATATGTATATTATTGTGTACCGCTCGCGCCTTCTTTCGAGAGAGTAGAGTTTCAGGGATTGTAGTCGAGACCGGTAGTCTTCACCTTCCGTTTCCTCTCTCTTAGACGTGAAAGCCCTTTGTATAGCTTCAAAGTTCGCAATGTCTCGTTTTCTGGATGGGCTTGCGAGTACCGAGCAATACTCAATTATTTTATTGGTAGGACTAGACTCTTCCATAATTTGAGCATGATGTTTGCTATTCTGCTACGGAAGCTCCTCCACATGATTCCCATTATTTTTCTAGCCGTTGTAATTTTGAGGTTTTTGTGCTCTCTGAATTCTGAATTATTACTCCAAGATCCCCGACTTGTGGATTTGATATTTGTCTTGCAGAGTTTTGTACCTTTTATTCTGCCGCTCCTTGTTATTACCATATCTTAGAAGTTGGAATTTTTCTTCGTTGAACTTCATATTGTTGTCTTCTGCCCACTGGAATAATGTTTCAATGTCGTTTTGTAATTTTCCTATGGAATATTCCTTTGAAAATACTTTGATTGATAATTTTAGCCAAAGTTACAGATATCTTATCTTTAACAAGTTTCAATATAGGTACAGGAATGTTATGAATGTTATTTTTTGTATTTTTTTATTTACCAATAATATTCTGGACCTCAGTAGAGGTAGCAAGAACAAAAGAAAATGAATTTAGTGGGCTGGGTAGTGGGTGGCATATATTCTAGAGGTGAGTGAATTTAGTGGGTTGGGTGGCATATATTCTAGAGGTGAGCTATGATTCTATGGTCACATTTATCGAAGGCTTTAGCAGAGTCGGTATATATATTACATCTATGTTTTGTCCTCGACACAATGTTTCCAATATTTTCTCCTGGTGGTCTAACAGCTGTGATAGGCATGATCTTCCAACCCTGAAGCCATGTTGATTTGGGTTGTATAAGTCCTTTTCTTGTAGGTAGCAGGTAGTTTTGCCTCTAACTATACGTTCAAAGCACTGTATAAGGTGTGAGGTGAGAGCCACTGGCCGATAATTCATGGGCACTGTTCTGTTACCACCTTTAAATAGGGGGGGGGGCAATGTTCGCGTTCTTTAATGGGAGTGGAATTTGTCCTGTATCGAGTGATCTCCTCCATAGTAAGTATAGCGGTTTGGCAATACTCTACATTTCTTCAGAAACGTGGCACTCCATCTGTCTGGCCCTGGCACTGAATTGTCTCGCATTTGTGATATATATATATATATATATTATATATATATATATATATATATATATATATATATATATATACACTGTACTGGAAATAAATGTGGAAACAAAAAGGAATGTATAAATATAATACAAATTACATATGATAATATATTCTGTTGATAAATGTTATATTACACACTACTTATCATACTGATGTGGCGGCAGTGTGATTGGTCGTCTAGTAGCCAGTCAGAAATTGCCACACCAGCAAAGAGTCTATATACAGGGTGTCTCAAAATTAACTTTTTACTTTTATTTTAACAATTGTTCAAATTTCTGCATGCCATTAACCCGCATACGCAGGCTTCTCTCAATTAAATTAGTAATAAATAACACTAATGGCCTATGATTTTAAACTTCTGAATCACCCTGTATGTATGAAGCAATGATACATTATATAGTTGTCACTATGGCTCCTGTGACAAATACGCATGACAAACTTATCAAAATAAAGATTTTAGACGGAGATTACTCTTATTGTCAAGTCGCAGCCCAACTTACTGTATGTCTTCCCTAGTGCGGTTTGTAAGACTTTGAAGAGGGCTAGTGAAACGGGTACTGTTCATAATAGACGTGGTCGTGGTAGAAGGCCCAAACCTCTCCAAAAATGATGTTAAGCTCCTTAGAGTAAATTCTCTATGCGAGGCGTCGTTCCAGTAGAGATTTTGCAACAAGTACAGGTGTTCAGGGCGGTGAGATAGGCATAAGCGCGAAATGGCCTCAACTGGCGTATGATTGCTCGAAAACCTTTGGTGAGGAGGGCCAACCAATCAAACAAGCTGAAATAGGCGACAGAAATGAAAGTTGGGTGATCAGGCATGGAAAAGGACGCTCTTCATAAACAGAGTCCAAGTTTGAGCTCTTTGGGAACAATCGACAGCAGTTTGCTCGAAGGTGCTTCAGAGAGAGAAGAAGGGTCGGTGTACAACAGCTACAATGAAGCATGGAGGCAGATCATTAGAGTCTGAGGTTACAACTCGGCCAATGGGGTCGGAGATTTATATAAAATCGATGGTACCCTAACAGCCGACAAGTACAGGCAGGCAGATTCTGATAGAATACTTACAAAGATGCCTTGGACTCCTCACAGACCAAGGCATCTTTGTCCTGATATGGACATCATCGAAGCCATATGGGGTTGTTATGGATGTTGAGACATCCGAACAACCCGGATGAATTATGGGAAATATCACACTTGTTTGGAGCAGCATTCCAGTCCTACATTGATAAACTGTATGGGAGCATGAAAACAAGATATGTGAAGCTCTTCATAAAGGCCGCGCACACCGAAAGCCACGCTAACCACGCCACGCACGCACCTAGCTAGCGTGGTCTTCGGTGTGCGTTACTTCGTTGAAAATCATTAGAGCGATGCTGAGCCACGTGGCGGGCGTGCGTGACGTGGCTAGCGTGGCTTGCGGTGTGGGCGGCTTTAATTAAGGCAAAGGGAGCACATACCAAGTACGGATCACCTGAAGATCCGTCACCCCAGCCTTTTTTAGTTAACTTTATAAGGCTAACTAACGAAAATATCAAGACCTAACCTAACCAATCGTCAAGGGCGTACAGTTGACCTAACGATTAGTTAGGTTAGGTCGTGATATTTTCGTTAGTTAGCCTTATAAAGCTAACTAAAAAAGGCTGGGGGTGACGGATCTTCAGGTGATCCCCAAGTACTAATGTACTGTACAATGTAATCATTTGCTATTTGTAAATTTTGCCGTTACAATGAATTGTGTATAATTCTGTTGATTCACATTTGTTTCCACATGTGGGCTTATTCAATTTTACCTATTCACATATTTTATTCCAGTAATATTAGTGGTATACCGATTAATCGGCATCGGCCAAATTTAGCCGATTTTCTTACCGATTCTTTAAAATTTTAAATTTTTCATTACAAAACCAAACCTATATTTATAGAAAATTGAACGTACAAAAAACACTATGATACTTTATACTCATTACAAAGTGTAATTATATAAAAATATATTTTTAAATTCACAAAAAAGGCGAAGCTTAATAAGTTAGGTTAACATTACCCATAAATTTACATTTTCTCAACTAGCTAATCTCTAAATATTATAAACTATCGTAATCGCCTACTCTATTTTAATAATAATTCTATATTAACTTGTACTGTACTTTATTAATAATAATTCTATATTAAGTTATACTTCATATTTTTTATATTAAACCATCTTACTATGTTGACTTTATTTCAAGTATTTTAATAATTTTATAAATGCAAAAATTGTATATCCATTTTTTTATTCGAGTAGGCAACCAAGCCTTGAAATTTTAATGAAAATTTTTGTTGTTGTTGACATTGTTGAAGAAAGAAAATATGTTGAACATAAGGAAAAGCAATTTAAATATTGGTATTCAATTTATGAAACTAAAATAAAATTATTTTATCATTTTACTGAGTAATAAAAATATTTAACATTATTTTAGCTACGAACGATATACGAGTAACAAATTCTGGTGCATACACTCCATATTGTGGAGTGAGCTTAAGGAAAAGCATTTAAACAAATTTGAAATGTAAAAATATGAAAATAAGTTTTCACATTAGATTAGTAAAATTTATGAAGGGAATTGTTTTTTTTTAAATCTAGGCAAAGAATCGGCATCGGCTAAATTTTAGAATCGGTACATAACTAATATATATTAATAAATTTGTCGATTTCTTGTTACATTTCACTAGTATCATTTTAAATTTTACTGTTACATGAACGAAAATATATGTGTGACCAGCACCCCCCGACCAATTACTGGGCCCGAAGGCCCCAGCACCGCGATAAAACTATAGAAAAGAACGCAGCCATGAAAATCGTGAGCTTCACATTGTGTCAAGATTTGTGAAGCTTAAGATTTTCATGACTATACCTAGTTTTATTGACCAAATAATTGAACCCCCAGTAAATGGGGGGGCCACAGGCCCCCAATTACTGTCGGTTCAATTATTTGGTCAATAAAACGATAGAAAAGAACGCAGTCCTGAAAATTTTGAGCATCACATTGCCGCCCGTAATAATAAAAAAAAATTTGTTGCTACAGTTTTAAAGACGCCAGGCACCGCGGTCTAGCGGTATGCTATGTAACGGATTATAATTCTACGCGGCATATTTACCTAAAAAAAACCGTCTGTAAGACGGGCGGGTATGCTAGTTATCTATAATTTATGGGTCTGAGACCAATAAAATATTTTAACTGCTTCAAAAGAAGCAACAAGCAAACACCTCATTATTAAAACTATGCAGAGATGGCTCACACATACCTGTGTGTGTGTGTGTGTGTGTGTGTGTGTGTTCAAAGCAAAAGGTCTTGTCTTTAACTTTACACATGTGTAACTCTAATGCACTCCACTGATGACGGAATTTCAAAATTTGAATATCTTTTAAACCTGTACCAAAGTGTGAATGCATCATTTGAATAAAGTAAAAAATATAGAAAGATACCACCCACACACACACACACACACACACACACACGCTTACAAATCTAACTGTACCAAAACAACAAAACGTTAATAATCAAGAAACCAATATCCAAAAGATAGTTCCTTCAGAGGTGAACAAAAGCTAAAACTTAAGAGCTCTTGAATATAAAGGATTTTTTACTGCACTGCAAATAAGATATGAAAGAGATTACAGTATCGTAGCAAAGCCTACCTTTAAGTAGTCAGACCACGTTCGCATTATAACGCATGAATAATTTCATACTAAAGATTTTAAACAAAATTTTGAAGCCTAAGAAAGCCTAACATTTGCTTTAAGCTCACGAGACAATAAGATTTTAAATACATCTTCGCTTCGCAAATTTTAACCCACTGGTTTTGCGTGCGAAGCTCAGAATGTTGACGGCTGCGTGTCTTTGTAAATTTACTGAACAATCCAGCTTTTCTATTTAACAAAAGTTGTTGAAATTTTGTAGGAGTGTTCAGGGAATAGGTTAATCCGTAGACTTTGATCCTATTCTATGGATAAACCCAATCCCTTCGAAATTCTACAAAATTTAATAACTTTTGCTAAATCAAAAAAAAAAAAAGAATCGATCAATAACTTTACAAAAGAACGCGTCTAACTAAATTTTGAACTTCACATCTGAAGCCACACTATTATATTATGCGAAATTGTATTTAAAACCTAAATGTCTCGTGGGCTTAAAGTAAAGGTTAGGCTTCATCTTAAAAAAAAATTTAAAAATCTTTTGTGTACAATTACGGGCTGATTAGATACAAGTAGGTTTTGGTATTATTGAAGTCGGCGGTTCTCAACTTTTGAATGTATGAAACCCATTTTCACAATCCTTTCAACGTGCATCCCCCCCACCATATCTTTTTTTCTTCATGCAGGAAAGAGGTGCTAAGGGCGAGCGACCGCAAAAGTGACCCCTCCGCAGAAGGAGAGAACCATAAACGAGGTCTCCAAGGCTCAGTGATGCCATTTTTCTTTTTTTTATTATAAATTTTGAAAGGATTGTGTACTGTGGAAGATGCATGCAAGTGTAGTAAGGAATAGATGTGAGAAGCGTGTGTTTGAGAGCATGCTGGAATGCTCATAGGGTAGATGATACACGGAAAAAGATCAGCTAAGGAGGACAGTGATAGCAGAAACGGGAGTTCCAGCACTCCCTCTCTCCTGCCTAACATCCCCCGAGAGGACTTCCCTGGTCGATTGGTGTCTAGAATCGTCTCCTTATAAATCTAACAAGTCATCTAAATCAAAGGAAAAGTACTTTGAACGTGACTGAAATTTAGAACTTATAAATACAGGAGAGTACTGTAATTAGTACAGTACAATAATTAGTACAGTACTCCTAATTACAAAAAGAACCAAAACCTTTTAATATTTGCGTGTACACATTAGTAATTTTTAGAACAAAAATAAATTCTAGTACTGCGCTGTAAATCCTGGCAACCCCAATAAAATTATTTAGCGACCCATTTTGTGTCGCGACCCCTACGTTGAGAAAGGCTGATGTAAGTAATCCAAAAATATAATATATTTACGTTTATGATTTGAGCCAAATGCATTTTATCGTAAAGTCGAACCTACTAAAAAATATTTTTAAAACCCGAAACAAAATAAGATAAAAAAAAAAAAACAGGATACACAAAACAAGATAGACAAAAGAGAAAAAAAATGTGACGCGCAAAAATATGACACAAAAATGTGAAGCACGAAAAGTGATAAAAAATTAAAACAGGACATGACAGTAACCAAAAAAAGTGACGCAAAAAACAAACAGCGCTGGTGAGCTATTTTTTTTTTTTTTTTTAGTCTTACCTAAGTTACCACACTATCTATTTATAGGCATGCATAAAAGCCAATAAGAACGGCGCACCAACCGAATTCTGGGTAAGTAGCAAATTGATAAACTTTGCAAACTGCTTACGATGACAATAACAACTTACGACGAGAATGACAGTGACAACGACGAAACTATCGCAGCGTCATCTAATTAACAGTAAGAGTAATGGAGGTGATAAGGAGAAATCTTCCTAGCTACGCAACAACGAAGTCTTTGGGGACTTCCAACAACGAAGTCTTTGGGGACCTCAAACAACAAACTCGAACAACAATTAATTATTCAATTATGAAACTTTAAAAAGTGTATAAAATTCAATAAAAAAAACAAAGTTAAAATTACTTTGAATTCAGTTAATTAAATATGTTTCAAAAACCAAACTAAATTCCTTTCTCGCACGATACCCACAGATTTATAAAGTTCCTCCATGTTTCTACAAAATTTCATGCAGTAAAAATATTACAAAAGAACGCAGCCACTATAAATTTTGAGCTTCACATCCGAAGCCAGTGGGACCAAATTTGAGAGCTTAAAGTACAGTAAAATGTAAAAAAGTTCTCACTGGCACCGTCTTAAAATTTCCTAGTCAAAATTAAATTATTTGAGCGTTATAACACGAGCGTGGACTGACTAGATATTAATAGGCTTTGGCACAAAACTGTGAATTAACTTTTGTACAGTTCTAAAAAACTAATTCACAAATCTTCTAGAATTATCAAAGTTCTCTTTGGGTATGGAAAATTAAGTATTTTGCGTCTCAAATAAGGACAACAATAAGAATTCTTACAGAACGATCTAATATTGTACTCTTCCTTTGGGGAATTACTTAAGAAGTTAAGGTCTCTTAAAGCTTTACGCATAATTTAACTCGCATTTCCTTCCTTTCCAATTAACGTACGACAATGTTTAGCGTTACATTGCCAATTACATAAGAATTTTACTATTTTAACCGATAAGGAGCTGTAGAACGAGGTATTAAATCAAATATAATACGGACATAATTTTAATAACACTGGCCAACAAAATGAAACTTTTTTTTCTCATCACAAACATGATCACACTTCTCTTAATGCATTTCTCGCGCTGATTCCGAATCTGGTTTTATTTTTTTTCTAGCACGTATAGTTATATAGATACACTGGTTTTGATATTTTTAAGTTTTTGATATTGCTATAAGAAAATTTATGGATGTATAGATCACACTTAGGAATGCTAAACAACAAATACATCATATACCTTATTCAATGTACTTATAAATAAAGAATATATACATTACTTTATTAAAAGCGCTGTGTGTGTGATTTCCTTTTGTAAATTTGGCCTGGATTGTCACGATACAGCATCCAACAATGGTCCGCCATCATGCTTTCATTCCAATATCCTTGGTAGCGCTTCTCCATCATCTGAATATCTTGATGGAAGCGCTCTCCTTGCTCGTCACTCACTGCACCAAGGTTTTCAGGAAAGAAATCTAAGTGGGAATGCAGGAAGTGAATTTTTAACGACATTCGACACTCCATTTCTTTGAAGGCATCAAGGAGGTTCTTGACTCCATCCTTATACGCAGGTGACTTGTTGCTTCCAAGAAAGTTTTCACATATCCATTTGAACGCCAGCCAAGCCTTCAATTCCAGCGGACTTAGGACGTTTTCAAATTCAGTGTCATTCAAAACCTCCCTTATTTGTGGCCCAACAAAAATTCCTTCCTTCAATTTTGCTGCAGTAACCTTCGGAAATTTCCTTGAAAGGTATTGGAACCCTTCAGAATTGACTTTACCCATTGCTTTAACAAAATTCTTCATTAAACCAAGTTTAATGTGAAGAGGTGGCAGATAGATCTTTTGGGGATCCACTAAAGGGACAGACTGGACATTGCTTATCCCTGGGACATATGTATACCTAAGTGGCCAGTCACTTTTGGTGTAATGTTCTATAGTGGCGCGACTGTCCCACAGGCAAAGGAAACAACAAAATTTTGTGAATCCTGACTGCATACCCATAAGCATTCCTATAACTTTTAGATCTCCACAAACATTCCATTGATGACTGTCGTATTTGATTGCCTTCAGTAGTATATCCATATTGTCATATGTCTCTTTTAGATGGACGGAATGGGCAATGGGGATGGATGGCATTATATTACCATTATGCAAAAGAACTGCTTTCAGGGGTCATTCTTACATTGTCGAGGCATGTTGACTGACCTGAGCAAACTATAAATTCAAAAAAAATGTACAACTTGACACAACAAGTTCTTGGACTGGACTGATCTTTTGACACACAAAGCACGGCGTTGTTGCCTGAATCACAATGCTGCTAGACGTAAAAGCTCACACCTGAAATACATAAGATGTATAATTAAGATAATTGAAATAAATAAGATGAATAAACTAAAAAAACAATAAAATAAACACAATCAAATGTTGAAATATTAGTATTTTGCCTATTTAAAATGGTTAAATCTATGTAGTTATATACAGGGCGTCCCAAAAAAATGTATACACACTTTAACAGCTGATTGCTCAATTGATGTTTCTTTCTTTCCAAGTTAAACCCATTAGAATTAATAATGGCAGTCAGACTAAGCTTTGAACAAAGGAAATTCATTCTAAAATGCTACTGGAAGTGTGAAAACGCAGTTGAAGTGCAAAGACAGTTTAGGAGGGTTTCAAACAGATCCACCAACGCGACTTACCATCACTCGAATTAGAGATAAGTTTGAAGCCGATGGAACTGTTCAGAATGTCCACAAGAAGCGTTCCGGAAGACCACGGACATCGACAAGCCCCACAAAGCAAGAAAGAGTACTGGAAACGTATCATCAAAGTCCAAGAAAATTTGTGCGGCAAGCGAGTCGTGAGGTAGGAATTTCAGAATCGTCTGTCCAACGCATTTTGAAGCGCTGTCAATGGAAAAGTTACATTCCAAGATTAGTCCATGCTATTAATGAAGATGATCCGGACCGAAGAGTGTAGTAGTATTGCGAGTGGTACTTGGCACGATGTGGATGTGGATTGGACGAAGGGGTTTCGTAGAATACCCTCCGCGTTCACCAGACCTCACACCACTAGACTTTTTTTATGGGGATACTTAAAAGACAAAGTCTACGCTATAAAACCTGCAACAGTCGCTGAATTGAGAGCAACCATTGAACGAGAATGCACACAAATACCAAACGAAATGTTTCGTGATGTTTGCGATTCCATTGCTTCGCGTTATCAGCAGTGCCTGGACCAGAACGGACGTCAGTTTGAAAACAGGCGTTGACAAAACAATTAAATAATGTCTGTAGATTCTATTACATTTTGAAAATGAAATGTATTTTAATAAACACTGCCTTTATAAGTATTTAAAGTGTGTATACATTTTTTTGGGACGCCCTGTATATGCCTTCATCTTGAAAACTATACGTGCTAGAAAACATCTGAATGCAATTTTGGAATCAGCGTGAAAAATGCTATCCAGCCACCACAAATTTTACTCTGATGAAAAAATCTTTGTTGACCAGTGTAATTCATTTTTGAAAAGAACACGGGATGTTATCAGAGAGAACACACTAACTTGTTTTGCGAGATATTTGCATCTAATAATTTAATTTCAATTTCAATTGCCGGTACTTTGGTATAAATGCATAACTTTCAGTTCCATAATTTTAATTCCAGAAGAATGGGAAAACCTACTGGAAGAATATGGCAAGCCAAAAGTTTTTCTGTCCTTGAAATGACGAAGGCATTCATTCAGTTAATGAGGAGTGTCGCAAGGGGATTGAGTGCCATTTGATTGGAAAACAAGTAATCGCATTTAGAAAATTGAATACAATATCCTCTCAATGAATATACTATAAGCTCGATATACACACACACACGTGTGCGTGCACGCGTAATACGACGAACTAGTGGTCATAATCCCCTCATTAAGGTTGAATTCACCGACGGTTCAGAGCTCTCTTGCTATGTGCTTAAGTAAAGTTAAGTCGAGTTAAAAACTCCTTCGACACTTATCGGCAACCTCCTGAATACGAGTATCTCAGCTACTCCTAAAGTATGCCACGGTTTACGTATTACATTCAGAATTTAGAGTACACTTACATTTATTCTCCTCACGGACGTGGTATTAGTGCCACAATGAGGGCCAAGGTCTTGGCACGTTTATCGTCGGAGCGAAAAACTATTTAGAAAAACTTTGTTGGAGTTACCATAAAGACAATACAATAAATTCTAAATAATTATTATATATTTAAATTAGAAAATAGTCAAGCGGTGAACGATAGAGTTTCAGCATCAGTTACAACCACACACACACACACACACACACACACACACACACACACACACACACACTTTCAGAATTAAAATTTTTACAAAATTTTCAACTTCAATTTCGCTTAATTAAAAGAATTTCCAAAAATCTTTGTCAACCTGTTCCAACATGTTGCGTAAAAAGAAAGTTTTTTAATTTATATAAAGAAATAAAAGTATTGTAGAAAAAATTTATATATATATATTTATATATATATACACACAAATGTGTGTGTGTGTATATATACCGGGTGGCCCATAACTCAGGAACCACAGGAATAATTGTATCTTTTTTCTAATAATTCTTGTACTTTCTAATAATGTTTTCTTTATTTTCTTTTTGATGAAAAAAATCGAGTGGAGTGATATCTGGTGACCTGGGTGGCCATTCGATAGGACCTCTTCAGCCAATCCATCTGTTAGGGAACGTTTTATCAAGGTATTTGCGAACTTGCATGGCGAAATGAGGAGGTGCACCGTCTTGCTGAAAAAACATGCCACGTCGTATGTTTATCGGTACGTCATCCGGGTAATTCATCAAAAAGAAAATAAAGAAAACAAAACATTAGAAAGTACAAGAATTATTAGAAAAAAATACAATTATTCCTACGGTTTCTGAATTATGGGCCACCCTGTATATATATTAGGGTGCATCAAACGCCCTTAGGTTCTTGGATTTTAATGTCTATTCTCTCAAATGTTACACTTGTTGCTAGAAGTGTGTATGTCAAACATTAATTAAATCGGAGGTGGTCCTGGGTGGCCACCGGTCACTTTTATATTTTCGCGGCAATTTTCGGGGGCCGCGCTATGTAAAAATATCTATTTTTTTTTATTTACCAACCAGTTGACTACTTACATTGTTTCTTTTAATATAGAGTTGCTAAGGGGTGATTTACATAACATTTGAGAGAATAGACATTAAAATCCAAGAACCTAAGGGCGTTTGATGCACCATAAAGGGGTGATTTACATAAAACATGTACCATAAACGAAACTTCACTTATAGTCTAATAATATCCTTTATTGTCTTTCAGAAACAATGGAAGCTGTAACAATGGAAGCTAAGAAGACCAGATTAGCAAGTGCCATTTTTGGTCTTGGCAATGCTCTTACAGAAGGAGATGGTACATTGACAGGAGTCCGCCTCCCAACTTGCCGGCAGGTTCTTCGATGCGTGATGTGGCACATCCAGAAAGAAATATGTGAAGGCAAACAAACGCAGCCACTCAAATGGAAATCTGCCAGCATAGTCCTTATCCAGCTGAAAACATTCTACACTAAAGCAAATATTCCTATGCTTTCAGACCATCAATGCTGCAAACTAATACTTGACCTTCTTAATGACAATAACAAATTGCGTCAAATACCTGTTTCTCGCAGAGAATCTCCAAACACTTTGGCTAAGTTGCAATCCATGAATGAACGTCTTGATAAGACCTTTGGTGTATGGACAAAAGATGCAATGACAAACATTAAGAATGAGAGATAGAGCATTTTTAGAGTCAATGAAATCTGACAGAGTAGCCTCATTTGGTAGTGTTGACAAGAAGAAAGCTGATAAAGATCGTAGAAAAGAAAAACGCATCTTAGCGGAAGCTTCAAGACGAGAACGTCATGAATCATCCAGTGTACAAGAGATGAAAAGTTCTGTATGCTCTGATGATAGTGCCTCTGCAGATAGCTTGGAAGAAACTGAAGAAGAGGCGATTCCAGAGCTTCAAAGGAAGCGTAGTCACCACAGATCAACATATGCAGGTACGTCTGCCTTTATTCCTCATGATATTCTGAAAAGGCCTTCAGTCGTGTCTGTTGCTACTCGACTAAACATAACTCCTGTTCAACAGGCTGTGCTCACCGAAGCTGTAATTCAAGAGGCAGGAGGTGATCCACGTCGTGTGGCCAAGTTGTATTCAACTGCTGATAAGGCTCGACGATCAATAACAAGTGCTATCGCCAAAGATATTCGAGAAAATTGGATCACCCCAACAGCTGCAACACTTCACTGGGATGGCAAGCAGATGCATACGCTCACAAACAAGAATGGCAAGGAAGAAAGATTGCCAGTGTTGGTTGGGAATGCCACTGATGTAAAGCTACTGGGAGTGGCTAGATATCCTCGTGGAAGTGATATGTCATCAGGTGACATCATTGCCGAGCACACTTACACGTTTCTACATTCATGGAAGTGCAAACAGTCAGTTGTCAACTTATGTTTTGACACAACAGCATCAAACACTGGACACGTTACAGCTGCCTGTGTTACCATTCAATCAAAACTGGACCGTGCTCTTCTGTGGTGTGCATGTCGCCATCATGTTGGAGAGGTAATCCTGGATCATGTGTTTGACGCTCTCAAAATTGAGACATCAAAGTCTCCAGAAGCATCTTTGTTCCAAAGATTCCAGAAGAATTGGGAACGCATATCGCATGCAAAGGATGAAAGTTTAACCAAAATTGACATTTCAATGTACAATGATGATGCACAACAACTGCTTTTATCCTGCAAAAACAAGGTTTTAAGCACAATCCGCACAAGCGCTTCATACTGTAGGGAAGACTACAAGGAAATGGCACAACTCTGCCAGGTAGTCCTCGATGATGATGTCACAAAACAAGGAACACTCCACAGACCTGGGGCCATGCATAAAGCAAGGTGGATGTCAAAGATTCTTTATTCCATCAAAATATGCCTACTTGAAGAGCAAATTTCTGTACTACCTCGAGGAACTGTAACAACACAACATCAACAGGAAAAACTGAAGGAGTTTGTTGTTTTTGTTGTTTATATTTATTGTGATTGGTGGCTCATATGTCAGTCTGCTTCAAATGCCCCATGGTTTGATTTGTGCTTATACAAGACTCTGCTCAACTATAAAGCTGTCAACTCAATCATTTCAGTCAGCGCTGTGAAAGCCTTTAATAGACATTTGTGGTATTTAACCCCAGAACTGGTTGTTTTGGCACTGTTCAGCAATGCAGTACCTCAAAAGGAGCGTCGTGCCCTTGCAGATGTGTTACTGGCCATACAACCAGATGAAATGCCAAGCACTCCAAAACACCGCTACGGTTCTGGATATGGCAAACCGTCATTTCCAAAAATTACAGAAGCGACAACCCTGGCTGATCTTGTGAACGAGGACTCGTGGTTTACAGTGAACCTTCTTCACCTGGATATGACCTTCCTAACAGAGGATGTTGACAATTGGCAGAACAATGACCACTTCAAGGCAGCCAAGTCCATTGTGGATGGGTTAAATGTTGTGAATGACCCTGCGGAGAGAGCAGTAAAGCTCACAACTGATTTTGTCTCAGCTGCAAGAGGAGAAGATCACTTCCAAAATCTTCTTCAAGTGGTTGAATGTGACCGCAAAGCGAGGCCAAATTTGCGGAAACGAGCAAAGTTGGAGTAGTGACATTGGCGTTGTTTTATACATTTTCAACTTTCAATCAATGTAAGTATAGTAATACCGAATATTTGTATATTAGTATTATAAGTAATACCGAATATTTGCCGAATATTCGGTGCATCACTACTAAATATATAAAAGTGGCCGGTGGCCACCCAGGACCACCTTCGATTTGATTTATTTTTGCATACATACTTCTACCAACAAGTGTAACATTTGAGGGAATAGACATTAAAATCCAACAACGTTTTGAAAATCATGGGGCGTTTAATGCACCCTAATATATATATATAAGAATTTTATGTATTTTAACCGATAAGGAACTGTAGAACGAGGTATTAAATCAAATATAATACGGACATAATTTTAATAATTCATTTTTGAAAAGAACACGGGATGTTATCAGAGAGAAAACACTAACTTGTTTTGTGGGATATTTGCATCTAATAATTTAATTTCAATTTAAGTTACCAGCGCTAGAGGCGGGCCACCAGCTTGACCTCCGTGTGAAGATAGACCAACGCACGAAACAACATAAGGTTCATATCTGTCCTGCTGGTTAAGTATGAAAACTCCACTTTTACAGAAGGCAAACAGCCGACTGTATGCCTAATATATTGAAAGTTTACGAGCGTAAGAAACATAATTGTTACGAGGGAAAATAAACAGGTGGAATCTAATACTTTTATACGATTATATATAAACACGGGAAAAAAATGGGACATTTACAAGGTTCTGGAATATAACCAGCAGTATCCAGACACTATTTTTAGAATATAACATTTTTTTTCCTCTCTCAGAAGGAACGACAAAATACAAGGTTATGACAGTTTTTGGATGTTTTCAGTTTCCCCATTTGCTGACTTGAAATATTCATATATAATATTCATGAATATATATATATATATATATTAGGGTGTCACTTAAATGCAAAGTTTGAAATTTTCATGCTGACACCCCGCGAATCTATTCCATTGGTAAAAAAAACATGGTGACTGAAAAATCTTTTTATTTGAATAACTATAAAAGGTCGCCCCCGCCTTCCAAAGTTTAATGCTTGCGCGGCGTCTCCATAATCGTTCATTAGATATCTATATATCGCTATATATGTGTGTGTGTGTATCTGTGTGTGTCTGAATATCTGAGAAATAAAGTGAACAATACTTAACGATTCACCGTTTCTCATTTCAGCTACGTGATTTCTGGTGATGGAAACCCGGAAGTGTATATACCTATTAGGGGCAGCGGTTGATGAGGTGAAAGGATGCAAGCTTCCTTCCTACAGGCAAGCATTCGGTTACTTCCTTTACCTTCACCATGAAGAGAAAATGATAATACGTGACGCGTTGAGGAAGTCACTTCGAGCAGTGATGTCCTTCTGGGAGAAAGCTCACATTCCAACCAGACTCGAGACACACTGCGTCAGCAAACTGGATAAAGTCTTCGAGGAGTGGAAAGGACTCAAAAAACACGCCTCAAGGACGAGCGATTCACACAAGACGAAAGAAAAAGAATTCATTGAACGCCTCGATCGTCTCTTTGACATCGCCCACGCTGATTGTGAGAAATTGGTCAAGTACCCAGAGGATTGGGAGTTCCTTCAGCAGCAGCGCCAGAAAGGACGTCCAGGTTCAATGGCAGGTTTGGACATGACCCATCAGCGCCAAGTCAAAGATTGTACTCGACGTCGGGAGGAAGAGGAGAAACGAAGAAAGCGATCAGCAGCTGAAATGGAGGCAGTATCCAACGAAGCGGTTTTGGAGTCCTCATCCTCCAGCTCAGATGATAGCGAAGAAAAAGGAGCATGTGGTGGTTCGTTAGCGTCTAAACAAAGAGCAACGAAGAACATCATGACATCGGAATTGGCGGCAGCGCTTGATCGCACGCAACTCTCGTCAAGAAAGGCCACATATCTGCTGTTTGAGGCAGCTTCCAGCTTAGGGCATGATGCTAGCGACTACATCAATCGTGGATCCATTCATCGTCAGCGTGAAAAATTCCGTACCCTTAAGGCTCGGCAACTGAAGAGCGAGTTCCAAGGCAATAGTCCGTTGACTGTTCACTGGGACGGAAAACTCATGCAAGATCTGACGTCACGAGAATATGTTGACCGCTTACCTATTCTTGTATCTGGCTCCGGGACAGAGCAGCTCCTCGGGGTGCCAAAACTTCTGTCAGGAACCGCGCTGGCACAAACAAATGCCATCATAGATTGCCTGAATGAATGGGGAGTGACCGATCATGTCAAATCTATGTGTTTCGACACAACCGCGACAAACACAGGCCACCGTGGAGGAACTTGTGTTCTTCTGGAAGAAAAAGTTGGACGTGACCTGTTACACTGCGCGTGCAGACACCATGTACTGGAGTTGGTGCTACAGGCGGCATTCGCAGCATCGCTAGATTCAGTATCTACCGGTCCAGAAATTCTGCTTTTCAAGCGCTTCCATGATTATTGGACCCGCATTGACCAGCAACAGTTCCAAACTGCGGACACAGATGCGTTCACCAAAGCAGCTATTTTTAAGCATAGAACGGAGCTCATTGAGTTTGCAAAATCACAAGCACTTCAAGTTCGTGATGACTATCAGGAATTCCTCGATCTTTCCGTCATCTTTCTTGGAGGAGTTCCATACAAGGGACTAAACTTCCGCGCCCCTGGTGCTATGCACCGGGCGAGATGGATGGCTAAGGGGCTCTATGCCATCAAGATCTGGCTCTTCCGAAGACAGTTTAAACTGACGAACACTGAGGAACGCGGAATTCGAGATATCTGCCTCTTTTCTGTTCTAGTTTACATGAAAGCGTGGGCAACAGCTCATCTGTCCATCGAAGCTCCGCTGAATGATTGGGAATTGATGAGGACGCTCCTTCGATACCCGCACAAGAAGATCTCTGATGGTACCACCAAGAAGCTGTCTGCGCACCTGTGGTACCATTCGGAGGAGGCAGTGGGTCTGGCGTTCTTTGATGAGAGGATATCGATGGAAGTGAAGTGCAGCATGGTTGCAGCGTTAGATCAAGAAGCCCCTCACATGCCGCCAAAACGACCTTTGGTTCTTGATACTATGTTCCTCAGTGACAGCAAAGGACTGGAGCAACTGATCACAAAGAACACCCGAGGATTCTTCTCAAAACTTCAGTTGCCAGATTGCTTTCTGCTCCACCATCCCAGTTCATGGACGTCAAACTCTGAATACGTGCAAGCTCGGGATGTGGTCTCCAAACTTGCAGTGGTGAACGACAGAGCAGAACGGGCCGTGGCTCTGGTGAAGCAGCTGAACGGAAAGTTGACAGTGAAAGAAGAACAGCTCCAGTTCCTCGTTCAAGTTGTCACTGACCACAGAAAGCAACACCCAGCTCCGAACAAATCAGCATTAGTGAGGACGCGAAAGAACTAATCACTGATCAGCGTATGAGCACCAATTATTCTGCTACTCTATATGTATTTTATTTCTCAAAGTTTTGCTTTTGTTGCTTCTCCATTTTGTACCATTATTCGCCAAATTATGTCTTCTATTTTGATTATATAATACTGTTTGTATTCTTTGCGTTTTTAAGTGTCTTACTTTCGTTATTTCACCAAATTGCCTTGTTTTTTATTATCTGGTTCGGCCCAAGCTGTGAACACTGAACAGCTTGTTGACGTCAACAAATGGGTCTTGTTTTCAGTGACGAGGGCGACCTTTAAATGATGACCAATCAGGACCAAATTTCTCTTCCGTATGTTTTACACCAAATGGAACAATTTTAGGGGGTGTCATAGGAAAATATCCATCGTTTAATTTTCCCCCTATTACCTAGTACACCCTAATATATATATATATATATATGAAAATTATTTCACAAAAGTAACACGTGAAAAATATTTATGATGAATAAAACCACGAAGGAAAGGAAACACAGAAAGGTGCTCAAGCGCTTTCGTCTAATGACATCCTCAGGAACACTGAAGTATATAGAAGGGTACAGCCTATATATAGATTACACAAAAAAAAAATATATATATATATACATACATTTATTTATATATACACATACATACATACATACATACATATACAATAAACGGAGAAATTTAAAAAAAAAAAAAATTATTAAAAGATTGTGGGATGGGCATACAACTTTGTAAGGAAACACACTCGATTTTTAGCACAAGATCAAACTACCGATTTTTAGCACAAGAAAGGGAAAGGATTTGCACACACGTATAAAACAGCATCAATATTCCGTTAGAACAGGACAGTCGTCCAGTGCTCTTTTTGTCCATTTGTCAGAGTTATCCCACTGTATTGATTGGAATAATGCTTCAGTTTTATTTCACTTTGGCAACATTGTTAATAGAAATATTCTTGAGTCTGCCATTATCCAACTTTCAAATAACTTCAACATAAGCAAAGGTCTTTTTCAACTCGATCCTGTTGTTTTGAATTCCTTCAGAAAAAATTTAGATAAGAAGGGTAGAACGCTAAATCTTTGGTAAACTTGTATGCCACCTTAATAACTTTTATTTTTCAATTTATTTTTATATACAAGATGGGTAGAGTGATAAAACCCGGGCAGATTTCCAGTATAAATTTGTATTTTTTTTAATAATTTTTTTTTTAATTTCATTTCTCCGTTTATTGTATATGTATGTGTGTATATATATATATATATATATATATATTTTTTTTTTTTTTTTTTTGTAACCTATATATAGGCTGTAACCTTCTATGTACTTCAGTGTTCCTGAGGATGTCATTAGACGAAAGCGCTTGAGCACTTTTCTGTGTTTCCTTTCCTTCGTGGTTTTATTCATCTATATATATATATATATATATATATATGGGAATGAACTCAGAATGGTCCCCTGTGTATCATATATATATATATATATTTCAAAAACATTTCTGTTATGGAGTTCATGTATACAGTGTGTGTGTGTGTGTGTGTGATTACTTTCACTAGGTCTGAACAACAGTTTAGGGTTGACCCGTGTTTGACCCCTCTGCAACATCTCGCCTCATTTGGAGAATTTGATGAAGGAGAGAGTTGCTTTCAGTTCTCATCCTGCCTTCGTAGCCAGCTACTCATGGCTGATCAGAGACTGAAGAAGTGTGATGGAGTCTCCTCAGTTTTTTCGGAACCATGTTAAAGAGTTTTGCGCCATGTATTCTGATGGTATTTTACTTCTTAGTTTTCATGTGCCCTTGTCATATACATATATAAATATGAGAGAGAGAGTGTGTGTGTGTGTGTGTGTATTGAACCGCAAAGCAGCGAGTCCGTCATACGAGAGATTTTTGTCAATAGAAATGAAATATCAAAACGATCGTCAAAAACTTTAAACTTTGAAAATGTATTCAACTTTATTTAACTTTACTCATTGAATACAAATTTGTATTTACCTTCACCGAATACAAACAACAGTAATGTGAAAAACACACGCACGTACGTACGTACGTTTGGCTTCCCTACAGAATCGCGACATTTTCATACTTTCTCACGTATTCAAGTGGTATATCGCGACATTCAACCAATTTTAAAACCCTCGCAACTAAAGCTAATTTAACCTTACCTAACCTAGCCTAACTTTAACTATATCCCCTTTCTTCATGATAAAATATAGCATTTATAAAGATATTTCACTGCAACACCGCAAATGTCGGGATACGCACGTTCGTGTCGCTACGGGTTGTATATCAAGGTCGTCGCGATTTCGTACGTAAGAGACACGCACACACACACACACAAAAAATAATATAAATAAATAAATAAATATATATATATATATATATATATATATATATATTTATTTATTTTCATGTTCCGTGCGACGATTCCTAATTTCACAATATATATATATACACAAGCCCCTTTAATATAAACTTGCTTAGTTTTTAACCGATTTGTTTTATATAGTTTCGGTTTAAATTCCAAAGGATCTTCGTCTGACCAAAGTTTGTGTCTGTTGCCGCGATCTTTGGCCAAGATATTGGTTCAGTTGAGGGAAGGTTGGTAGCAAAGTTTGCAAAATTGAAATGTATCGTACAACCGCCGGATATTATTGCAATTCTTTCGTTCCAACATGAAAACTCCAAACGATTACAGTGTGCGCGCGCGCGCACACACACTCTTATCCGTGGGCAATTCCAGTTCCGGAATTGATACCGTTTGGCCGGAATCGGAATTAGATTGATTCTAAGAATAAAAAATCTACATCAATGAATTTATCTGTCTCGGAGAGCTCAATGTAATGATGATGCGCCAATCTTTAGCCATGTTTAGTGTTTACGACGAAATACTTGCAAAGCGCTTGATTTGGCGTTGATCTTTAGAGCCTCGCAGATTACAGTCTTTGATATTATGTGCCATCAGTTCCAATAGTGGGGATCATACAGAGGGTTGACAAAGTAAATAGACACCCTCGGTTTTTTTTTTCAGTTTTTAATTTGTTAATAAATGTCATTAAATTATAATATTCATTGAAAATGAATCAATATATTTAGATTCGCGTTGCTTCTCGCTTTGCATTATGTAAAACTGACACACGTTCTGGCATTCCAGAACCGGAAAAACGAGGTTACTTTTGTATAATGGTTTCAATTATGAGAAAAGTAAAAATTTACAGCTTGAAAAATTTCAGCGAACTCCTTCAGGGACAGACAAAGAGACCGATTGTCTCCAACACCGATGGAGAATATAATCTTACGAGAAAATTAAGTAAAATAAAATATATAATTACTGGGTTTTTTATCCTTATTTTATTTTAATTTTTTTTAACAAGTTTCTACAAGTAATTTAGGCCTGTGCGATTAATCGAAAATGTCGATTCGGGTCGATTCAGTAAAAGAATCGAAACCCGACCCGACTTAGAGCTAAAGAAATTTAGATTCTTCGATTTGCTATTTGTAACCTGTCGAGACGATAAACTGGCACTACCCCAAAACCATGGAATGTCGAAACCGTGGAATAACAATTGGAAAAAAAAAAAATATATATATATATATATATATATATATATATATATATATATAATAACGTTAGAAAATAGTTGGATATTTGAGAGATTACGCTTTCATAAAGATCTGAGTGCGCTCAATGCTCATGGTCAGCTTTTGATTTTGTGATGTCACAGAATCACGTGTGCGCGCCTCGCGGTGTGACAAATTTGGACCAGTTCTTTGGGTTCAGTTGTTTACTACGTTTTTCAGTATGCTGTTGCTGGTGCGTGTATGTTGTTCTGTTGGTGCTGGTGCATGTAAATTGTAAAGTATAGGTGAGTGCAGTGCACAGTCGCAGTCGAATCGAATCGAATCTATAATCAAAAACGAGTGGCAGAATCGAATCGAAATAAAAATATCCGAATCGCACACCCTTAGCAAATAATATATATGAGCGGGGGTTAAAGTTCGATTATACGAGGTATCTCGTAAGTCCCCTTTACCCTCGCCCTATTCTAGGAGCAAAAGATTTTGTAACACGTACAAAAAATAACCGCGCTCGCTAATATACAGAAACTGCAAAACATAAAAATCCTATCTTACAAACGATGAAAAATAGAGACAAGATGGCTGAAATAGAGTTCTATATCGTACCCTAAACAAAAAAGGTTGGTGCATTAAAATAGATTAACATTCATAATTTATTGCCAACTTCAAAAAAAGAGTCAACATTTTTAGCTTCAGTAAAAAAAAAATTTTAAACCCAAATAATGATTCACTTTTTTTTTTATACAAAAAGTGCAATCCAGTTTAATCACGGATTTGAAATAACGAATGGACCTACATTCCAAATTATAATGTCGGAACAAGAATTGCAGTAGTCGTTATTCTGTGAAAATTGGAATCGGAGTTTGTTTGTTTTTTTAGCGGAATTGGAATTGATTCCAGAAGGGTATGAACTGCCATATATCGTGCGGTCCATGGAAGCAAGGGAAGCAATGCTTCCCTATTCAAAGAAAGAAGAAAATGTTGTATTATACTTTAAAGTTTAAACAGTTCAATATGTGTTAATAATTTGTACAAAATCATTTTATTATACTATTTATAGCATTTGATTGGATATCAGGTGGATACATACGGTAGTATATACATTGGTTGCCGTTCGTGCAAAAACCTTTAAGAAAGCCGACGCAAAAAATCTCGAGTTGGACAACAATTCACGAAATGCATCCTTTTTCCCAATGACTTTCGTTTTTTTTTTACTGTTACAAATTGTTTCTTTCCATTTTAAAAACTCATTTAATGTTTAATAATGTAGTATTTATTGAATACAACAAGTTTCATATATAGTTTTTCTACTAAAAAATTCCATGGCCATGTTAAGCGAAAAAGAATATATATTTATCGTTATTTTATCCTTCCTTATGTCAAAAAGGAAGCAATTTAGATTTCGCTGTCCCCATCTTAGAGTTAATTTTCTTGAAATATCTGGCAACTTATACGTGCTGTCTGCTGTCATTCTCTCATTTAAAGCGAATACATAACTACGCTAGAAATGCGCAAGGGGAAGAAAGGCTTGCAAGTTTAGCTTTAATCTCAATTGAGAAAAAGCTTCTTAAGGATATGAAAACCGATGCCTTTTACGAAGAAATAATAGATATATTTAATAAAAAAGAAAGAAGAATAGAATTAACCTATAAGTAAAGTAAGTAGATGATTATATGTGTTTTGTTTTTATTATATACGAGTATTTTAAAGTTTTGTTTTTATTTTATATAACACTGGGGAACAAATTTCAAATTTTTGTCTATTGAATTAGATTTGACAATTACTTCTAGGTAATTTGGGTGCGCTGAGCACGAATTTTTACTCGGTTTTGCTCTATCAGGTCTTGATTTTGCTCAACACCCCTCCTCTTTCGTCGTATTCATAAAAAGGTTTTTTTCTCAATACTCGCTAAGTCTTTTTGCAGTTACACATTATGCAACTAGGTTTTTATCTAGGTATTTGTACCTATTGTTATGGTATTGTTGTATTATGTATATTTTTATATGTAACACCCTAAAAATATTTTTAATTTTGTCATTTTTAACCCATTTTAATATTAGTAAATTAAGCTAAAAATATCATAGAATTCTAAAATTTTCTCGAGCGTTCCTGTTCTCTGTAGAGTATTCTAGAGGGACAACTAAAATATATAAAAGCGACTCGTTTCCAGAGTTAATCAGTCAGTCAGTCAGTCAGTCAGTCAGTCAGTTGAGTTAGTTAATTAAGTTTGGGCATTAACATAATTTTGAATTGGCATATGATTTAGTGAGTAATTTTGTCATCGTGATTTAATATAGTTGATTTAATTAGACGTAATTTATATTGTACCTACTCATCCGTGTTTCTAGTTTAATTTCATAGATTGTAAGTACCTATTTCATAATAAGTACCTATTTAAACTAATTTTTGTGTTTATATTTCAGATTTTCTTAAATTTATATGAATTAAGGGCTTTAAATACCTTTACAAATTGGCAGAACAGTCAAACAATATGTCATCAAGCACTAGAAAGTTCAAATGCAAAAACAACCCTGATTCCTTCTGTTATATATGTGGAAATTTTACACTTCTACATCAACGAGCAAATATAACTGACTTCGTAAAAAGAGCTTACTTAGCTTATTTTGGCATAAAACTGGGGGACCAAGATAAATCGTGGGCTCCACATAAAGCCTGCACTATATGCATTGAAAGACTGCGACATTGGACGAAGGGTTCGGATTCAAAAATATCTTTTGGAGTTCCGATGGTAAGTTTATGATTTCATAAAACTACGTAATTTAATCACTAGTATACTGTAACTTACCTAAATGTAATTGTAACTTAGGTACATAAACAAAAATTTACAGAAAATGTTTATAAGAATCTCAAATATTGCATAAGGTTGAAACACATAGAAATGTTAAATGTTTGGGTGATAACTTTTGATAAAATTTATAAAAACAAGTCTCTCGTCGCTTTTGTTAACGCTTTACAATTTTTTTTCCATATCAGGTGTGGCGAGAGCCTACTAACCACGAGACCGATTGCTACCTTTGCTTTGTCAAGACTTCGGGCTTCACTAAGAAAAATAAACATTGTATCGAGTACCCAAATTTCGACACCGCGATACGACCTGTGCTACATTCAAATGAGATCCCCATTCCAAAATTTAAGGGTCTGCCAACTCAAGAATTAGTTGAAGATGTTCCTGAAAATATTGTTATGCACTTTGAGGAGTCAGACACCGATTTTGACCCCAGCGTATTTGAAAGTCAAAACGATCCGCAAAAGTTTAACCAGGCCGAGTTGAATGATCTTGTAAGGGATCTAAATTTGCCAAAAAAGGCTGCGGAAATTTTAGCTTCAAGACTTAAAGAGAAAAACTTGCTTACTTCAAACACATACATTTCATTTTACAGAAAAAGAGAAGAAGAACTTGTTAAATATTTTAGAACAGAGGATAGTTTAGTATATTGCTGCGACATAGTTGGTTTGTTAAAGAAGATGGGGGTTGAGTCTTACGATGCAAATGATTGGCACTTGTTTTTAGACAGTTCGAAAAGAAGTCTTAAGTGTGTGTTGTTGCATAATGGCAATCTATACGGCTCGATACCGATTGGGCACTCAACAAAATTAAAAGAAAAGTATGAACATATAGAAAAGGTTTTAAATCTTATCAAATATAGGGAGCACGAGTGGATCATATGTGTTGACTTAAAAATGGTTAATTTTCTGCTAGGACAACAAGGAGGGTATACTAAATATCCTGCTTCCTTTGCTTATGGGACAGCAGAGCCAAGGAAGAACATTATTTCAAACAAATCTGGCCAGCACGAACATCACTTACTGTCGGAGAAAAAAACGTAATTAATCCACCTTTAGTGAGCAGAGATAAAATCATATTTCCTCCTCTGCATATAAAACTAGGCCTCATTAAACAATATGTAAAAGCTTTAGATACGAACGGCGAGTGTTTCAAATACATAACTTCAAAATTTCCAAGTTTAAGTTATGAAAAAATCAAGGCGGGAATTTTCGACGGTCCACAAATAAGAACAATGATTAAAGACAGCAATTTTCCTAATGTCATGAATGAACGCGAAAAAAATGGCTGGTTCTCATTCGTGGACTTGATAAAAAACTTTTTAGGCAATTATAGGGCAGATAACTACGAAGAAATCGTAAAAAAACTTTTAAGGGACTACAAAGAGTTAGGTTGCAATATGAGCATAAAAATGCATTTTTTGAATAGCCATCTTGACCAATTTCCAAGTAATTTAGGTGATGTAAGTGACGAACAAGGGGAGAGATTCCACCAAGATATCAAAATTATGGAGGAACGGTACCAAGGCCGCTGGGATTCCCACATGATGGCTGATTACTGCTGGTGCTTGAAAAGAGACCTGCCATCAACAAGCAAATACGCTAGAAAGTCTTACAAAAGAAAATTTTTGCCACAGTGAAAGCTTCATATCTGTTTGTTTTTTTATTTTAAGTCATTTCTATCGTTATAATGTAATTTTACTGTAGTTTGAACTGCTTGTATTCATGAAACTTGAAAAAAAAATGTAACACATGACTTAATTTTTTAGTCCTAATTTGAAAAATCTGGAAAATGGCACATAGGCTGTCGACAAGAATCAGGACCTGATAGAGCCAAACCGAGTTGAAATTCGTATTCAGCGCACCCAAATTACCTAGAATCAAGTGTCAGATATCATTCAATAAAATACGTGTTGCCCAGTGTAATCTTTGTTGTTTTTGCTTGAATTGCTTCCCTTGACGAAAAATCACCGCACGCCACTGATATATATATATATATATATATATATATATATATATATATATATATATATATATACCGTATATATATAACACACACACAACCCTCAAATTTTTTTTCAACACAAAAAAAACTGCCATTATTTCACACGCATCATTAATTAAACTATTTTATATATAATAATTAAACAAACCATTTAAAGTAAAAGTATACATATAATATATATATATATATATATGCTCTCCATTCCCTGACGAGGTGTACTTCTTAATATACGAAAAGCCTTGGAATCATTTTTCTTTTTCCTTGCGAGTTTGCATCATTCATTCATTTCACGTGTTTGTGAAATTAATCCCATACATACATATATATACATATATATATATATATATATATATATATATATATATATATATATATATATAACTTCATTCAGAGGCTTGTTCTTGGGGAAGCGTAACTTAAAGGATAAACAGGAAAAAAGAATAGGACAATAAAACTTACTTAGAAATTCTAAGTGAGTTTTATTATCTTATTCCATTTTAATCTACTAATTTTAAGAATTTTTTAATTCTTTAATTTTCTTTTTAAAACATTTACTTTTTTCTGTTTTGTTTTTTTAAGCAAATTATAAAATTTTTAACATTGTAAAATTCATTTTTTATAACAAAATGGAAATGTACGAGGGCCACTCATATATTTTGCCCCACCTTTTGTACACAAGTAGATACATACCTTTTTTACAAGTTTTTATTTTTCCACGGCTTTCCTCCACCTCGAAACGAAGGCCTTTATTCCTTGCTGATAAAAGTCCGCTGGGTTCCGCTGAAGCCACCTCTTAACCTCCTCAACAACCTCATCGTCACTCAAACTTTCTTCCACGAATAGCATCCTTCATTGGTCCAAACAAATGGAAGTCTGAAGGTGCCAGATCCGGGCTGTATGGAGGGTGGGGTCACGCAGTCAAGCGCATTTTTGTGATGACCCCTCTTGTTTGCAAACTGTTGTGTGGTCTTGCGTTATCGTGCAAAAGGACGACGTCTTCCAGTTTTCTCCCCCATCGAACTCGCTTTATACGTCTCTAGGGTAGCGATATATGCCTCCGAGTTGATTGTTTGTCCTTTCTTCATAATGTCCACCAGAATCACCCCTTTCATGTCCCAGAAGGTGGTGGCCATAACCTTTCTTGCAGAGGGAGCCATTTTGAACTTTTTCTTGCGTGGTGAGTCTGCGTGATGCCACTCCAAGGATTGGCGTTTTGTTTCAGGTTCAAAGTGGTGTACCCAAGTCTCATCCCGTCACAATTCGTGAAAGGAAGTCATCCCCTTCTGTCTCATATCGAACCAACGACTCGGAAGCAATTTCTTTTCTTTGGGCTTTTGTGATCTTCATTCAGTTGGCGAGGAACAAACCGTGAACACACTTGAGTATCCCAGTTGCTGAATTATCGTATTCACACTTCCTTCACTAATTCCTGGATCCAGTGATAGCTCCTTGTATGTGACGCACCGATTTGATCGAATGATGCTGTTATCACGTTGCTAAGTGTGAGATGTCACAGCCGATGCCGGGCGATCGCTGCGTGGCTCATCATCGAGGCTGGCTCTTTCTCTCTCCGATGATCTCACACGTTTAGACCAGCGTCTAACTGTGCTTCGATCAACAGCAGCATCTCCGTAAACGTTTTGTAGACGTTTGTGAATATTTCCAACTGTTTCATTCTCTGCGGTTAAGAACTCGGTTTACGACGCACATTACTGTTAGACGCCATTTTCGAAACTGCGTTAACCATCGGTTTTATACAAGGTGGGGAGGTTCAAACTGGAAAAATCCGGTTATGTGAAGCGCAAAAAGTTCAAATTTACGGCTCAAAAAACATTTCAGCCCCATGGCCTATTATTTAGCTAAGAAAAAAGGGTGGGGCAAAATATATTGAGTGCCCCTAGTATTTTCGAAACATCTACTTGTACCTGGCACATTTTCCAAACAAGACTGTTATATATCCAAGTTTTCCTGTTCATCCTTTATTTATATATATATATATATATAGGGTGGCCCAAGTTAAAGTATTCCCATTATTTCTTTTAACAAAACTCAATGAGACTACCTTATTTTGGGCCAGTGTGTGTGTGTGTGTGTGTGTGTGTGTGTGTGTGTGTGTGTGTGTGTGTGTGTGTGTGTGTCATTCCAATTTCCATCCACCGTCCGCAAATGAAAGTGCACAAAGTGAAAAATTCCCATTTGAGAAGTGTGTTTCTTGAGGGATCATCCCACTTAATGTCATTCCCACGTCATTCCGCGCCCACCAATTGAAAAGCCGAGAGTCAAAATTTCAAAGGAACCATTTTAAAATCAGTCTATTCCCAATCCCAATTCGTGCCATTCTCATACACGGCTTTCCCACTTCGGTCTAGGTTAGGTTAGATTACCTTTGGTTAAGTTAGGTTAATTAAGTTAGGTTAATTAAGTTGTTATAAAATATCAGCCAGTCCCAATTGTCGCCTCAAATTGTATCATTTGAGATGCTCACTCGCGGGATCAAATGGGAATCACATTGACTGCGATGATACAAACCTGTATGCGCGAATATTTTAAGCGGGACACCGTAAATCAGTGGTTCCCAACCTTTTTATAGGTCAACGCCCCCTTATGTCCATCAATATTTTCTGGTGGCCCCCCCCTCATAAAGATAATAATATAACAGGATAAGTGATTTATTAATAGAAGTTAACAATTTTACAGTTTCCTAGCGCTCCCCCTAAGATTCTCAAACGCCCACTGGGGGGGGCGGTGGGAACCACTGCCGTAAACGAAAAAAAAAAATAATTAAAGGTCAAATGAAGGTATAAATGTTGTGAATATATATATATATATATATATATATATATATATATATATATATATATATATATATATATATATATACTTTAGAGTTTCGTGAAATATTCAATCAAAAAATATAAAATTAATGTTCAATTTTAATGCGAAGACATTCATTGAACATATTTTTATCATTATCCATAAAATATAGATATTAATAACCAAATTGATTTAAATTCAGAGATTCACGCTTGAATATTGACGAAAATGTTGAAATTAATATCTGCTACCGTAATTCAATATTTATTTTTAATGTACTTCAAGTATTAAGCGTTTCACGACATTTTTTTTAACTTTCCTTCAATGTCATTGTGATATTCGAAATGTCGTTTGATGACGAAACGTTGTACCTTCAAAAGTAAAACATTTGCTGGATCATTTTTATTATTACTATTATTATTTTGAATTATTAAAAACAACTAATGTAGTAGATAAAAAAAATGCGACACTTCGAGTTTAATTTCAAGCGATCTACTGAAAACAAACAAAAAATAAATCTGTCGCTTGTATTATTTTTTCAATATTTTTCCATACAATTTAGACATCTGATATGTCGTTAATATATTCACAATATTCTAATCTGAATATGGCGTTGGAAGCACGGAAGATTTTTAAGTAAAATGAATGGGAATCACTTTATTAATCGAGAAAGATTGGTTCAAAGCGGTTAAACGCATACGAAGCTTCACGGTTACACCAACTTCAAAAACAGACTCGCTGTTATGTTGAAATAGTTTTAAGTACAATAACCGTATTTCAATATGATGAAAAGAGAAAGGCGATAAAATAAGGAACTAAGGACCTAGTGGGACTCAAACCCGCGTCGCGTGGTTTCAGAGTCAACGCTTCTACCCGAAACCACGCGTAACGTGGGTTCGTGTCCCACTAGATCCTAATTTCCCATTTTATCGCTTTTTCACTTTTCATCGCTGTTAGTTATGCTGCTGTTCGACGCTATAGGACTAACCGCCGTAGGACTTCCTTCCGGATTCAGTCAGAATCATTTTGATACAAACGAAAATGGCCGATAAAAACTTAATACATTTTTTCCCATTTCACCGATTTTTCTTGTTTATGGTATAACCGGCAAAATAAACCTACTGATATGGCCCCTTACGTGAAATTCATGGGATGCAGGGTGCGGGCCCCTAGCTCGTAAGTCGCTTTTTATATTTCGAATATGATATCGGAAATCCACACCAAAAAATACGCACTCAAACCTACAAAAAAATAAATAAAAAGTTACAAAAAATTTCTTATGCACACACACACACTATATATATATATATATATATATATATATATAATATATATATATATATATATATATATATATACAGGGCGTCCCAAAAAGATGTATACACACTTTAACAGCTGATAGCTCAATTCATGTTTCTTTCTTTCCAAGTTAAACTCATTAGAATTAATAATGGCAGTCATACTAAGCTTTGAACAAAGGAAATTCATTCTAAAATGCTACTGGAAGTGTGAAAACGCAGTTGAATTGCAAAGACAGTTTAGGAGGGAGTTTCAAACAGATCCACCAACGCGACTTACCATCACTCGAATTAGAGATAAGTTTGAAGCCGATGGAACTGTTCAGAATGTCCAGAAGAAGCGTTCCGGAAGACCACGGACATCGACAAGCCCCACAAAGCAAGAAAGAGTACTGGAAACGTATCACCAAAGTCCAAGAAAATCTGTGCGGCAAGCGAGTCGTGAGGTAGGAATTTCAGAATCGTCTGTCCAACGCATTTTGAAGCGCTGTCAATGGAAAAGATACATTCCAAGATTAGTCCATGCTATTAATGAAGATGATGATCCGGACCGAAGAGTGGAGTATTGCGAGTGGTACTTGGCACGATGTGGATGTGGATTGGACGAAGGGGTTTCGTAGAATACCCTCCGCCTTCACCAGACCTCACACCACTAGACTTTTTTTTATGGGGATACTTAAAAGACAAAGTCTACGCTATAAAACCTGCAACAGTCGCTGAATTGAGAGCAGCCATTGAACGAGAATGCACATAAATACCAAACGAAATGTTTCGTGATGTTTGCGATTCCATTGCTTCGCGTTATCAGCAGTGCCTGGACCAGAACGGACGTCAGTTTGAAAACAGGCGTTGACAAAACAATTAAATAATGTCTGTAGGTTCTATTACATTTTGAAAATGAAATGTATTTTAATAAACACTGCCTTTATAAGTATTTAAAGTGTGTATACATTTTTTTGGGACGCCCTGTATATATATATATATATATTATTTATTTATTTTTTTTCTCTCTGGTAAATATATAGTGTCACGGATTCAGTTCAGGAAAATAATCCACAAAACATCTCAAAACTGGAAAGTTCACATAAATTGTCGAAGATTTTCAAGAATAAGACGTACAAAGGGTTGACAAAATTAAATAGACATCACGATGATTGTCCTCAACACTAAATGGCAAAGCTCATCAATGGAATGCGAGAACGTGTGTCACTTTTACATAATTTCAAGGGGAAATTAACACGATTCTGAATATATTAATTCAATAAATCTGTTATTATTTATTGACTTTTATTATCAAATACAAAACAAGGGGAAAAAACCGAAAGTGTCTATTTACTTTTGTCAACTCTCTCTACAGTACGATAAAAGGATTAACTAATTTAATTTGAACATCGACCAAGCAGTACCTAAAGAAATAATAATCATTTATAGAAGAAATAGTTGAAGACCTTATAAAGCCCGTAAGACCATTCGTGACGAGTTTCACAAACCTCGTCACAAAAGATGGGCTCCGTCATGGCCAGTGTCGTAACCCGCTTCCCGTCGATCAGCGAAGTTAAGCTTCCAACGACAGAATTTTTTGTAGGTTTAAGTTATGAATGCGTGTATTTAAAACGTTACTAATTTGCACCAGTCGTCCGTAAAGGGTTAAACGACACTAAGTCCGGGTAGTAGTTGGCTGGGCGACCGTCCTCCGCCTCCAGATTATGTAGCGACCCGTGGTTCGGATCTCGCGTAAAGCTGTAGATCCCCTCCGTCGTACGACCTTAGGTGTTGCGAAGGAGGTTAAACAACCCCGTCATTACGCGTCACAAAAGATGTGAAGTATTCAAAAATATTAACGCTGTGTCCAGGTTGCTTCAGTTACAAAAAGTCTCGAGTTAACAGCAACTTGAATCACTTCATTTAGAGTTTTAAGAATTGGAGGTTTCTTTTCAGGGAGTACACTGAGGAGGTTGGAAAACTTCATTTGTGAATGTTTGTAAAGTTTAGAAGTGTTCCGTTTCATTATCCCCGGCCATGAGCCGAGAATTGTCACAAATCGGACGAGACTGGTAGCCTATATTACCTTTGAAATCATCATTATTATTATTATTATTATTTGGACCCCACATGGAACAAATCCCTCTTCCCAGACTGCACTGAAAAGCCTAAAATTTTGTACAAGAGGCCCTCCTACGAAAAAGTGGCTAAACGACAAAAGTAAAAAACGCCAGAAAATGCAGTTAAACGTTGTACCAATTTGAAAGTGAAATAACTTTTGAATGTTTGATCATATTTCGTCGAAATACGTTCAAAAAGTTCAAAAGTTACGTCACTTTCAAATTGGTACAACTTTAACTGCGTTTTCTGGCGGTTTTTCCTTTTGTCGCTTAGCCACTTCTTCCTAGGAGGGCCTCGCATATGATCTGAAGCCTAATAAGTTGTTTATCTCGATTACTTCATATACGAATTCCATCCATCGTGTTCTGCGTATCAGGCAGGTATGTACGAATTATGGAAGATGAAATTAGAACTCGTACGTATCAGTTAATCATATAGTTTATCAATTTTGAAAAAAAATAATAATAAATCCCATTCACAATCTTTGAAATAAGAATTTTGGAAATTTCCTTTTGTCAAACAAAAACTTCGATAAAAATTTCATTTAGTTTTGCGAATGAATTATATGCCTTGAATCAAGCCCATAAAACTTAATATCGTGACTCTCTGGCTCGCATTCAATGCAGCGAGATTTATTCGAAAATTAATAATAATAATAATAATAATAATAATAATAATAATAATAATAATAATACCAAAAAAATTCAATATTTTAATTCGGAAGCTTTTAATAGTATTAGAGCCTGTACAGCATACTTTTTTGGTGGAAAAACACACACACACACACACACACACACACACACCACACACACACACACACACACACACACCTTGATTTTTAATTTTGATTCTTACATACAAATTAGGTTTTACAAACTGGTTATACGATCAGTTCTCATTCTAAAACAACCTCTCTGGTTCGCATTCTAGGCCTAACCCAATTGTGCAAACTGACAACTTGGAATTTCATTTTAGCGAAAGAAGAATTCGGTGTCGTAAATGTCACACAGTGAACGAGAGTAAAACTGTTGGTGAAGTTAAGTTACGTAATTAAGTTAACTGCATAAACCTTCTTAGCATTTGCTGCGGCGTATTTTCGAACAAATTTAAATGAAAAGCGTCCAGTATTTAAATATGCAGGACACTTTTTAGCATTTTTCTTTTGTTACACACTCGGTAAAATGGTGTGTGTTGCTTTTAAAGGGTGTGTTAGCTGTAACATTTTCTTTTATTTTTGAAGTAAAGGCGTGCTCGCCGCAACGTTATTAAAAAGAATATAATTATTTTGTAATTTTAATTTTGTACGCGAAGGAGGTTCTTAAAATGTATTTTCTCCATCAGAAATGTTCGTTCTTTAACCGAGAGTGTCGCGTTAAGGATCCTATTTTTAAGAAATTTCGCTACAAACTCTCGTAATTTAAGGCAACATCAGTAAATAAATCTTCTCTCGTCTTACGCATTGTATATCCGCTCTTATTCTGAATTTTATACAGTGTTAACAAAAACTTTTAAAAAAACTAACGGAAACACGACAGAACGCTCTTCTAAAGCATTAAAGACGCGTAATGAAAATACTTTTAAAAAAAAATTGGAACGAATTTAGAAGAGTTTACTTTCAAAATAGACCTTCTTTTATGGTTACGTAAATATACAACAAACCAAAGGCAAGAGAACACGCAACGTTTTGTCGACATTAAAAGACTTTTCGCTCTTTTTTTTCCTTTTAAATCCTTTTCTCTGTCTTCATTTGTTACTCGGTGGGCAACAAAAGAAGCCCTATTCATCTTACGAACCCTATCTGGTCAAACTTTATTTTTCAGAAATATATACTCGTACTATATTCAGACTAGTTTCCGTGGAATTGTAGTTTCGGCGTAAAAAAAAAAGTGATTCTAAATTTTTTTTTTTTCATTATTAACTATTTTTGTTTCCGTAGATAGACGTTTCGGGAACGAGATTCCCTCCTCAATAGATCAGTTTAAAAGTGTGTAAAATAGGTGGAAAGTAATAATTAACCCTTTAACGGCGGAATTATTTGTAGGGTTAAGTTATGAATGGGTGTATTTGAAAGGTTACCAATATGTAGCGTCGTCCTTTTAAGGTTAAAAGGATTTTCACTTCCGGCTTAATGAAAAGTTATACCGCTCAAGTTACACCACCCAATAAAAAATTACACCGCCCATAAAAACGTTACACCGCCCAATAAAAAGTTACACCGCTTAATAAATACACCCATCAATAAAAAGTTACATCGCTTAATAAGCAGTTACACCGCTCAATAAAAAGTGACCCTTTAAAAGAGGTATCTTTTTTTAAAAATGAATCTTAAAAAAGTTACCGTTTAATTAACCCTTTACTGACGGCTATGTCAACCAAAGATTGGAGAGCTATAAAAAAATTAATGTCCGCTCATTTCGTTTCAGTATTTACGAGTCCATTCACATTTTATCGACAATATAAAATTCAGTTTTTTCTTTCATTTTTTTATTTTTTTTTTTTTTGGTGTGTGAAAAGTCCTGCAGCATTTGAAGTGTATGTTCCCAAAATGGGAACGTTGGACAGTAAACGGTTAAAAACGTGTAAAACGGTTTAATAAAAAAAAAATTACCGTTAAAAAGTTAACGTTTAAAAATTTGCAGAAACGTTACTGTGAAAAAGGCCGTTAAAAAGTTAGTACTGAATAAAAATTTACCGTTTAACAAATATTTAAGTTCGTTTAAAAAGTTACCTTTAATTTTAAACAAAGAGTTTAAGAAAAAGTTACGATTTAATTTTAGAAACATTTCCGTTAAAAAAGTTACCGTTTAATAAAAAATTAGTTTTAATTTTTTAAAAAAAAATATTAATTTACCGTTTAAACCGTTACCGGTAGTTTAATAAAAAAAAATAAAGAAAATTACGTTTAAAAAGGTTTCCGTTTAAAAATTTTTTCAAGGAAGTTACGTTTAAAAAAAAGTTAGTTAAAAAAATAAAAACAAAAATTGGTAAAAAATCTCTTACAAACCGTACAAAAGTAGTGAAACCTGAAACAGGTTGAGAGAACGGTTTTGGGGGGGGGTAAAACCAAGATTTGAATAAAGAATTAAACCACGAATGGCTGTCAATATCAATCTTAAAATAAAATAATTTTTATCTACAAAAAACCTAGCAAGTTTTCCTTTGCATCCATCATTAAATGTATTGAATAAGTAAGTAAAAACCATTAAAACCTATAAAAATACAACAGTATAAACGGACATTAAACAATTAAAAAGAAAATTAACTATGAATATATCGCGTTCAAACCAAATATAAAGTCGAGTTTGAAAAACTCAACTTTAAAAGACTTCTTTACACTCGCGTGCGTCCAGCACCAAAACCCCTAAATTTCAAAAACTTAAAAATAAAAATAAAATCCGAAGCGTTGTAATAATACATCACAATATTCGAATTATTATTTGCGGACCGCGGTTACAATTTTTAATGGTGTTACACGTATTTTCACCTTTTCCCATAACGTTGGTTTTAATTTCAATGTCGAACACTTCCAAAAAATGTGAGCAAATTTTTGGCGATACTTATTTCCGTTTTAAACGCAAATTTAATTTTTATAACTTTTAGAAAAATCATTTCTAATTTAATTTCAATAAATAGATTAAAAATAACGCATTTTAAACTGTCATGTAGCCGTTATTTTGACAAGTTAAAAGCTTTGATTTTAAAAAAAGAACAAAAATACCCTCCCCTTTAATTCGGTTCTCAGTTTGATTTTAACTTTTTAAAATTCCAAATTTTTATTCAATTTCGATTAAAAAACTCATTTTAAATTGCTTTTTAATTTTTATTTCCCGAAGGTTTTACTGTGAATGAAAAAATGCTTTTATATTTTACAATGCTTTAATTTTAATTCTCATTGAAAATGCACTGCACTGCACTGCACTATCGGAAAATATTGGTAATGATAATTTTAGGGGTTACTTAACTTCCTTTAAAACGTCTAAGGTCATATGACGCAGGAGACAGAGCTTTACTTGGGACCCAACCCATTAATTATCCCACCAAGAAAAAACTACAGAATGACCTTAATCTATAAAGTTCACGCCAGAAGTCGAATTGAGAACTTTCAGATTAATATCTGGGAGCCTTACCCCTAGGTTAACCCTGATCAGGAACCCTGGGGTCAAAACTCTGAGAGAGATGATATTATTCGTTAAAAGTTTTTGAATATTATATACAATGTTTCATTACAAACTTTTTTAAGCACCATTTTGTAAGATTTTAGGCTCGGGGTCATATTGACCCCATGGTTCCAGTAACCTAAGTAAAGTGAAGGTTCCTGACGAGGGTTAAACATTCTGGTAGAACACTACCTTTCTTTTTCTTATCCGTTCAGTGCCACCTCGCATCCTTTTAAATTTGCACTCTTTTAAACGCGTGTCCATCTGCATGGTTGGCACTAATCACCACCAACGTACAGGATGAACGCAAAAACAGTCTCAATAATGGGTACACGACGAAATTAGAATTCTTTCACCTTCTCTGTAAATATTTGAGGGAGGAGGAGGAGGAATACAGCGAAGTAAATGTGTTTTTCTTTTACACAGTCAATTCGGAAAGTCCATTAGTGAAACATCATACTTCATACCGATATTATTTATTATTAAGAAACGTGCAATTTGACGAGAGAACATTTTAAATAGAATGTACATAAACTCCTTTTTCTTATACGAACAAGTTTTAAAATTATTTTCGTTACTATATCTTTCAAACTTCTCCAATACATTCCCCAATTTTATGCCAAAAACATCCGACTTAAAAGTTGACGGATGACGCGGAAGTGCCTCTATAAGTGCCTATGTACTTTCCTTTCAACCTTTCAGGTATTCTTTGCGATGATTCCTCATTTCATGGAGATTAGGGTTGTTGTCCCCTCCTCTCTCTCTCTCCAGTTGGCTTATTAACTGGAATTTTTAGAAATTTTTACCTTTCCGCATATTTATAGTTGTGGGGTAGTTTTTATTTGCGTTTATAAGATTGGGAAGAGGGGGGAAGAGGGGGAAGAGGGGGGAAGAGGGGGGAAGAGGGGGGGAGAGGGCGGTAATAACCTCTGTAGTGATCTGGTGGTGTTACCACGGTGTCATACGAGAAAATGTCAAGTTTTATATTTCAAAATGGTCATATTCCTCCTACATTTTCGTTGGTGGTCAGTGAAGTTACATTACCTCCTACAAATGATATCTTCTATTTTTAAATTTTGTTAATTACTTACGATTGCGCTAATGTACGAAAGACTTTCCATTAAAAAAATTCAGAAAATGCGCTTTTTTACCATATATGTGTGTGTGTGTGTGTTACAGTAAGATTGTGAAACTAGTGATTTCATGAAATCATTAGTTTCACAATCTTACTTTAACACACACACACACATTATAGATATGTACAGGGTGTCCGAGAATTATCTGTACAATTTTTGGCTGTTATTAAAAGTCAACCATGAAGTGTAGAAATTCCAGTGTTGTCCCATTTTACAGAGAATCTCATTAAGTTTTTTCTGATACCAAGTTTTGACAAGTTTTTTAGAAATTCCAGTGTGTCCGAACATTATCTGTACAATTTCATCTTTTAATAAAATTCTTGATAACACACGTAAAATTCTTAAACAAGATTATTTAGAATCTGTATTTTCAAAAGTTTCTTTTATTAAAGTAACGTTGTTACAAACATTCGATATGTGCACCATTAGTGATTCGCAAAACATCCAATCGATACTCCAAATGTTGCCATGTACGCTGCAGCATATCCACATCAATTCGCTCAATAGCAGCTGTGATTCTTGCTTTTAAATCATCAATGTCTTCACCCGCGTACATTTCTAAAAAACTTGTCAAAACTTGGTATCAGAAAAAACTTAATGAGATTCTCTGTAAAATGGGACAACACTGGAATTTCTACACTTCATGGTTGACTTTTAATAACAACCAAAAATTGTACAGATAGTTCTCGGACACCCTGTATATAACCACCATATATATATATATATATATATATATGCGCCTTGATGATGCAATGGTTAGAGTCGCTGACTACGAATCCATCGGCCCCGGGACCGAGACGTGGTGACTGCAGGCGGCGCGCGGCAAAACCCAGTTGTTCATCCTTCTACACAATAAAAAAAAATTAGTTGGTAGATAAATGGATACCCTGGGTAGTCTAGTGGTTAAGACGCTGGGCTGCTGGTAGGACGTGGTTCGGATTCCGTGTTAAACTGTAGGTTTAAGGTGGAGTTTAAGGTGGAGTGAAAAGCTTGACCTTCGTCAAAATGAACAATTCGAGCGGAAGCCAAAACCAAGGTTAAACAAGGTTATTTATATATATGTAGTGACCAACTGAAGATGCAGAGACGTTTGCAAACACCCTAGCAATATTCCATCAACAATTAGCGTTATAACTCATCAACTCAAACACGATCAAGATGACGTCACACAAGCAAGACTATGACGTCACATCGGGATTCTCTCAAGGCATGTCCTCATCTCTCCCTTCGAACACCAGCTTCAGTGACCCACGGACTACCACCATGTAAATATCATTCGCGCAGGCCCCGTTTTTGGCCTGGTGTCATTCAACCTAACTTTATATAAAGACTAATCATTTACCTCGCGCGTTATTACTTCAAGTGTATACATTATTGCAACTGTAAACGACATGTTTCTGTCTAACTCATAAATCATTCAATTTCGTGTAATCATTATTGCAACTGTAAACGACATGTTTCTATCTCATTCATAAATCGTTATTTTGTGTAATAAAAGAAGAAAACTCATTCTATCAATCAACCTACCTAATTAGTAACTTAATTAATAACATTCTTTGATCTGAAAGATCTGGTGACCTCGGCCAAAGCATTCATCATTGATTATTATTAATAACAATCACTTATAACCGTAATTATAAACATCATTCCTTATAGTACCGATTTACGCATCAAACATAGCTACAAACTGGCCATTAACTATCATAATTATAGATTGGATACTATATAATTTTTTTTTTCCAAAAAAATTGCATCGTACAATGAAAATTTGAAAGTAAATAGAATTTGGAATATTTTCGTCATAATTTATTCAATAACTTTTGTTTTCCGTTTTAAATTCTTAATAAATTTAATTTTAAAGTTTTCTTATTTTTATTCTTGAAATCAAATAAGAAAAACTATTTTATTTCTTTCCGATAAAAATATTTTTGGATATTATTGATGGAATTGGCCAAAAATTCGCTTATTTGCAATAACAACAACAAGCTCCAATAGATATAGTGTGTGTGTGTGTGTGTGTGTGTGTGTGTGTGTGTAACTAGGCATAATTGAAGTGGAGTATGTCATATATGACAGATGTTGTGGGGTATTTTTTTTTTTTGTGGGGTAACATTTTCGGTACATCAGAACATAAAAAAATTTATATGAAAAACTAGAAACCCTTTTTGTTGTCGCAAAAATATACGTTGCTCCTGATTAGGTTAGATTAGATTAACGAGTACTTTACTATTTAATGACTTACAGAAACATCCTTCGAGACCTCAACTACATCGGAAACGGTTATCTCGCCCTCCTCAGTTCGATGGTACTAAGATTAGGTCAGGTTAGGTTAACAATTTTTTAAAATAGTTTGGATAACAGCAAAATCCAAATGACATTATATTCTGAAAGGTTATAAATCTTATTTAATTCAGTTAATAAACTTGCACAAGTCTTCCATCATTAGCTAGAATTAATCCCGTTTGGCGTTCAAATTATGAAAAAAAGTTCTCCAGTACAGCTTCAGAGATGGACGTGACAACATCATTGATACGATGTTTTAGCTCCTGAAGATCCCTTCGTTTGTTATGGATGACTTTTGTTTTCAAAACGCCTCAAAGATAGAAGTCCAAAGGAGATAAATCGGGGGAGCGAGCAGGCCATTTTGTAGGTCCTCCCCTACCAATCTAGCGTTCAAAAATGTTTGAACGTTTCGAAAAAAATGTGGTGGTGCTCCATCTTGTTGGGTTCTTTTTAACAAGCAGCGAGTCCTTCGCAACTGTGGAATAAAAACTCCTCCAACATCTTTAGTTAAGAACCGCCAGTTACAGTTCGTTCAAAACAACGAGTTCCATAGATGCGAGACCGTGACACAAAGCACAACAGCCATTTACTTTAGAGGAATTCCTCTCATGTTCATAGATTTTGTGGGGGTTGTGCTCACTTCAAATCCCACAGTTATGGCGGTTTATTTTGCCCGAAATGCGAAATGTAGCTTCGTCAATGAAAATGAGATATAATAAAAAGTGTTCATCCGATTCTATCCTTTCTCGTAAATGCTTCACGAACTGCATCTCTTCTTTTAATAGATTTGTTTGGCCTTCCTAGGGATTTTCCTTTCAATACAGTTTCACTTTTCTCAAGCTGATCAACCCATCTTCGTATGCTGTCTTTCAAGTGGTGGTGGTTCGTTCATTTCACGTCGAAAGCGTCTTTGAGCACCAACAATTGAACCATTTTCACGCACAAACGTAACAATATTTACCGTCTCTAGGAGCTGTCATCTTATTCACTTTCAAAAACAAGGTAACGAACGAGGAGATGAAACTTAGGATGTACTATAGTAGCAATAGCCTTAATTAAAAATGACACCCCTTATGAGACGTAGCCTACAGGCTTAACGGCCTAAAATTACGATACTCTGATAGTACAATAGCTACACAAATCTAGGTATGGGCGCATTAGCTTAATTTTATAATTATTGTATTTAACCACACATTTCATATGAAAATTTCTACGAATTTTTTTAGATATTAAATGTAAACAACTGTTAAAAAATTCAAAATCTCGTTAATCACACTTTTTTAATATTTTTGATGCCTGTGATGCCTCTCTTGTGTGGAGATGCGTACATTTTATATATGTGTGTGTGTGTGTGTGTGTGTGTGTGTGTGTGTGTGTGCGCGCGCGCACAGGTCCATCCATCCATTCTGGGATTAAATTAATTTCTGCTTTTATCGTAATTCAACAAAGAACCAACTGATTTCACGAGAAATGGAAAATGATTCGCCGATCGGCCATTAACTCCACCAATAATTCAGTCAAAATTTCAATTAGCTCCGCCCTCTTTTTTTCTTTCATTAAAAGCGTTGCGGAGACGATTTGCAACTTCTGAACTTGAGAAGTGACGATAAAACGAACGGGTTTTCATCCATATACACACTATTTCAAAAAGACTCGCCGCACTCCCATTTACCAAATAGTCAGACTCAAGCGAATTTCTTTAAAATGTTTCATACAATGATGCTTTTTATTCCTTTCCAATAGTTTAAGTATTGGTTTCCATGACAACCAATATAAAACGCCTAGAGAAAAAATGCATTTACTAAATAGTAATGTAGCGAGACTTTTGAAACACAGTGTATGTAAATTCCATATTTTAAGTTTTACGAGCAAATTGAGATTTTAGGCGTAATTTTAAATTCGGTTAACCAAGATCTTCATGCATGTCCGAAAAATCTGTACTGAAAAGAAAACATAAATTCGTAATAATAATTTAATTCAAAGCACATTAATTATTTTAATTAATAATTAATTAATTAATAAAATTTCCACTAGTTACATACTTTTCCGACATATTTCCAAAACGAGTAAATTTTTGAGAGAACTTCACGCAACATTTAAGATAAAGGTAACTCTTTATCGACCAGTGTTACTTTACTGATTTTGTTCTGGCTAACGCCAGACAATTTTATTCAGTCTCGGAAAGACCTCTGCGCAGTAAAAGGTTAAGAGACGTTTGCTTAATCCTTTATCGCACAGAGGTCTTCCCGAGACTGAATAAAATCGTCTGGCGTTAGCCAGAACAAAATCAATAAAGTAACACTGCGCGATAAAGGGTTAAAAGTCAAAATTACCCGTTAATAGTGATACAAGAGGACCTAAACACATTTCGTCGACGAAACCAAAACATCGATACTTCAAAACCCTAACAACGTAACTTAACCTAACCTAATAATAACTTGTCGATAGAATGTAGAGTGATTTTTACATAAAAGATCCGAGTCAAATTACGCTGAAATCTATTGAAACTCGTGTGTGTTACACTAAGGGATGAAACCAGTGTAAAATTGTCAAGAAAAAATTAACCCATTCCTCGTCTCTCAGAATTATCTCAAGTTTCAAATTGGGTAATTTTTTTGTCCGTTACAAGGAAATGATTCATTAAAAATATTAAAACGGTATCCTAAACTATAGGTTACATTACCTATACTGTATTCACAACGTCATTACTCTAGTTTTAATTCCTGTCCTATCAAAAAAGAAAAAAAAAAAAACAGCAGATTCACCTATTATACAGTAGAGTAAAAACATTTTGAATAATAAATCTCTTGCAACGACAAACTTTAAAAAAAAAAACTTAAAAAGGCCGTTAGACGAGTTAACATCAATAGATTAATATGGTTCACAGGTTTATAACTGGTTCAACTGTTAATTCGGATTTCATACGAGAAAACACGGAATAGCGAAAATTAGAGCCGAGAGTGGTTAACATCGCGCAATCACGGTTGGTTTTTCAAACGTTCACGGTCTTTTAAACGGCTCTTTCGTGAGCATGAAAAAATAGGTGGTAATGAGTATTTAATCTGTAGATCACCGAGTTGATCTACGCTAAATAGGTTTATAAATTGAGGGTAAAAAGGCAAGAGCGATCAATCTACAAAACATTAATATTCTACCTTTTTTTTTGGCAGGTGATCTACTTTATACGTACGAGTTACAAAAGTCGGGTTACAGTGGAATGGAAAATGGGTGTAATTCATTGTATCCCGACTTCCGTAACCAAATGTAATTGATCATTTTGCAACGTGGTGTTAACGAGCGGTTACGCTTCAGTAACGCTTCAAAGCGTAACGTTTTTCTTATGTTGAAAGGAGGGAACCAAGGGCGAAACTCTCAGTGTTACAAAGTGATCTAATTGCGAGAGAGAAATTTTGGCGGATAAGTGACACTGGCTTTCGATCATTCAGTTATTAAAAACTAAACTAATATTTTCAAACAACGCTAATTTTGATAAATTACCTTTAGAATATCGAAAGTGTGTGTATTTTGGAGGTTATTTAACCTCCTTCATAACGACAAAGGTCATATGACGAAGATGATCTAAAGTTTTGCGTGGAATCCGAACCATGGGTCGCTACATCTAGAAGGCAGAGGAGGGTCCCCCATCCAATTACAACCCAGACCCACTGTCGCTTAACTTTACTAATCTCCGGGAAGCGATGTTACGACAATATCCACTACGTAGACCTAAAACATTAAATAACTCTACAATAACAGACTAGGGGTAAGGGTCACTAACGCGCGGACCGGATTTGGACCCCCGACGGATTTTATATGGACCACCGAAAATATATAAAATTTTCGCTAAAATAGCGAGCAAACACGGTAATATGTTAAAATTTTCAAAATTCTTACACCCGAAACAAAGTCAAAATACTTCCATAACATTTTAAAATAATTGTTTATAAATATATCGAAATACAAGTTGGTTTCGACAAAATAAAGTCTACTAACACACACACACACACACACACACACACACACATTTACAAAAACACCTATGTGGATTTCAGAGAATATTAACTGGTGAACCTCCACCCAACCCATCCCCTGGCCTGTATCCCTATATCATGCAGTAAATTTAAAAATTTTAGTTATAATTTAAGTAGTTTTTATATTACGGTCCAAGTAAAGATAAAATATATAAAAAAAAAAATATGAATTCATTTCATATAAAATTTTAAATTAACTTTAGGAGGAAAAAAATATATATATATATATATATATATATATATATATATATATATATATATATATACAGTCTGTCATATGCAATCAAAAGATTTCAAAAACTTTTTCTTAGTTTTGTTTTAAAATTAAATTGAAACTTCATAAAAATGATCATTTTTTTTATTATTTTTTTTTTTTTACTCTTCAAACATATCTCTCCATTTTGCGAAAAACTGAAAAATAGAAGCCGAAATTCATAGTTCATAAATTATAGATTTTTTATTTTTTCCTTCTTCTAGGACAAAGTGAGGCACTTCCTGTACATTTTTTGGCTTTTTTTTTAACGTTCTGTAAGAATTCAAGGTTTGCCACTCGCGATATATTATATATATATATATATATATATATATATATATATATATATATATATATATTAGTGATGTAGCGGATGTCATTTTTTTCACATCCGCGGATGCGGATGAGGATGTTTGATTTCAACATCCGCGGATGCGGATGTCTACATTTTCGTTATTTTTTAGGATATATTCCGAGATTTGTTGTGTTTAACGTATATAATAAGTTATTATATAGAGAGAGCTGTAGCTATAATGTAGTATAATTGATTAATTGTACAATAATTGCTGTACTTTTCCCTGAACATATAAAATAATAGCAAGCATCTAACTAATATAGAAATCAATTAGTGAATTCGTCTGCAAATAAATTCGTTATATTTTGTTGAGTTTCAGCCACAATTAGAAACCATAATTGTGTTACCCGACCTCTTTCCCCAACCTCCGCCCTTATAGAAAGAGATCTTTAATTTGCTCGATAACTATTTATATTAAGTTTAAAGTTTTATTAGGCATATTTATAAATGAGTAATTAAAATAAAGTAAACTAAGATGTTCATCGTTTAATATTCAAACTTAATTATAGGAAGGTTATGCTTAAGGAACATTAATTTTTCTGCCTTTTCTGCTGCCAGTCTGTTTCTCTTTTCATCATATATTAATCCAGCGCTGCTAAATAATCTCTCGCTTGGTACGCTTGTTGGAGGACGTGCTAAATGTTTCCTTGCAAGTTTACTCAAGTATGCATAGATATTCTGCGTATTTTTCCACCAACTAATAGGATTGTCACATGCAGCCAGGCGTTTTTCTTGGTGATAGCTCTCGATCATTTTTACTACATCTTTTGACATCGCGTAGGTCTCGTCATCGCTGCTTGACTCAAGAAACTGAGAGAGAGATTCTGTGATAGATTTGCTTGTTGAAGTGTTGGTTCTGTCACTGAAACTTTTATTCTTTTGGTGGGTGGCGAAGCGACAGATTCAAGAGATTGAAGCTCTTCAACTGCTTTGCCAAGTGATGATTTAACTCGTTCTAATGTACTAGGTGAAAATAACTTAGCTTTGTAACGTGGATCTAAGTAGGTTGCAAGAGACTAACTTCATACAAGAACAGCCTCTCGTCTTGTCGCTTGCATCACTTTTGCGCACAATGAACTAGTTCTATTATTATAGTAGAATTTGATAATTTCCGCTTATTAATGACGTTTTATCTCAACGGTCCACATCCGCACGACATCCGCAGTCCAAAGTGCGGATGCAGATGCGAGAAAATGTGCGGATGTGACCTACATCACATATATATATATATATATATATATATATATATATATATATATATATATATATATATAGGGTGGGCCGAAAGTCTGGATCCATAGGAAAATATTTATTTTAATACATAAATTACAACAAATGGTAAATACTTAAAATGAATATCAACTTTAACTCGTAAATGCGTATCCGTGATACTGTACAGTAGTTCGTACTCCAGTATAAATACTCAAATACTTTTTTATTTCAGCCCAGAAATGGCTTCGAATCTAACAGAAGACCGGGTAGAACTTGTGCTCATGTAGCAAGACAGGGCGCTACACACAGAGAAGTTGCTACCGAATTCAATAGAAATCATCCTGATAAGCATCAGTAACACACGCGACTGTTGGCAAGTTGTTTAAACGTTTCAAAGAAACAGGAAGTGTACATGATCGACGGCGTTCTGGTCGTCCAAAAACTGCAACTGATGAAAATACCTCTGCAATGGTATGTGAAACTTTAACGAATAGTCCAGTAAAGTCAACAAGAAGATTATCAAATGAAACACGCATCTCGAGAACGTCAATTCGAAGAATTATTAAAAATCATAAATTCCATCCCTAAGTGTCTCGATGTCAGAGGCCGCCAATTTGAGCATTTGTTATAATTTGTTGTTTATACTGGAGTACGAACCACTGTACAGTATCACGGATACGCATTTACGAGTTAAAGTTGATATTCATTTTAAGTATTTACCATTTGTTGTAATTTATGTATTAAAATAAATATTTTCCTATGGATCCAGACTTTCGGCCCACCCTGTATATATATATATATATATATATATATATATATATATATATATATATATAAATACAGGGTGTCACATAAGTCCGGTCTCGTAGGAACATTTATTTTAAATTAAATTTACAAACGTAATATATTAGAACTAAGACAAATGTTCAAACTGAGGTCTCGTTTTGGGACTTTTTTTTTTTTTTACAATCGTAAGGAAAAGGCCTCCATGGAGCCCTTTTCGTCACCAGTGTAACTCGCTTTCATATTAGCCATTGTGTGTTATTCTACCTGCATCAAAAAAAGGTCCCAATCATTTTGAAAATTTAATTTAAAATAAATTTTCTTGAGATCGGACGTATGGGACACCCTATATATATATATATATATATATATATATATATATATATATATATATATATATATGTATATAATGTGTGTGTGTGTGTGTCGCCAGGAAGGAATTTAAGATTATACAAGATTAATTACTGATATATCAATTCTTTGTTGAAGCGTTAAAGAATGTACAGCTCCGGAAAAAAGTTCGCCTAGAAAGAAAACTGTTATAAGTATACAAAATTAGTAATTGGTAATTACTACCTGGTTCTATTTCGGAGATTTTATTACTGTCATCAGAAAAGAAAAAAAATACACTGAAAGGAAAATATAATATTACCAATTAGAAACTTCTTGTTCTTTAAAAAAAAAAAATTCTAGGCGGACTTTTTTCCGAAACTACAGAATTAACTTTTGATAGAGAAATTTCACAGACAAATCTCACTGAAACATTTCCATTTTATTCCAATCCTTTAAACACATCAGTATTACTTCAAGTGTGAATGTCAATGGCTAATTGATACAAATTGACATTCATCAAAGACTACACCTTTAATTGAAATAATGCATCTTAACCACCTTTTTACCAAATTCATTTTTTGTTCTATAAAAAGCCGAAGACCTTAACAGAACCGTCATCCAACGTGTAGAAAGATACAAACGGTCGTTAATGGTCCGAGTGCCGAACGACAGTCACGAACGATTATTGCGTTGAAATTAAACCACCTCAGAAAAGGAGAGCGATTAAAAATGGGAATTATGTAGTTTTGCGCCATATGTTTCCCGATAAAGTCGAAAGCCACGCCCATAACCCCTGATTGGCAGAAGGAAGTTGATCACGTGGAAAACTGTTAACCTATCTTGTAGTACCACCAAACCTAGCGAACGCCTAACCCGGGCATAAGATTCTCTCCGATCGATATAAAGTAAGAAATGGGCGTGGCTTTCGACTGTAAAAAATAGGTGGTAGCAAAACTACGTACAGTATTAATCTTAAAAATATAAGTGACGGAAACCAGGCTTAGCTCCAGTATTTACCGCACAACGGGGGGGGGGGGGGTTAATTATGGGTTTAGACTTTGGAGACTCAGACCTAAACCACAATGAAGAATAAATCGATCGGACCAATTCGAGTAGTTCTATAAGGCTGAACTTTTCTTCTGAAGCATTTTGGACTCGTCTCAAACTATCATTCTTAAATTTAACATTCTCTTTTATCATAATCCGGAACAAGTTAATAATTTATCGTTTTCTATTAGTCTTCCAAGATCATAATCATTAATATCATTAATTCTTTGATACATTCAACTAAACATGAAAAATTAAAATTAATTAAATTCTAAAAACAATCCAAGTGTGTGTGTGTGTGTGTGTGTGTGTGTGTGTGTGTGTGTGTGTCCCCAATTGCAGTAAACTCTACGATCCAAACGAATTCGTCTCTGACGAATTACGTTCTAATGTTAAACCAAAATCTCTTAATCATATCATCACAGAGTGTTATAGTTTTTGTAATCCTGAGTAACCGCATGTAATCCTGAGTAATCACCCCATGTAATCTCATGAAATCATCAAATGCGATACGTACATGAAAATATGTATATCACACGAATTTCTCGTTCCCGCACCTCCGTCACAGTCACCATCACGACATCTAAATCAAGCTTTTATAAAAATGTATTTTTACTAATATTTTCTTTAGTTAAATTATACTATAACACTTTTACGCCAAAGCTGGGCACTTGCGGGTTTTTTTGCGGTACTGCGGTACTGCGGTACTACCGCACTACCAAACCGGTACCGCATAACGCAGTACCGCAAAGGATCGCTGAAAGTACAGGCTGTACTTTCAGCGATCCTTTGCGGTACTGCGTTATGCGGTACCGGTTTGGTAGTGCGGTAGTACCGCAGTACCGCAAAAAAAAACGCAAGTGCCCAGCTTTGCAAGTTTTACCAATCCCATAAACAATGTGAAAAAAAAAACATGGTTATTTAAAAAAAAAAAAAAAAAAACATGGTTTATTTGGTTTTAATGTTTTTTTTGGTTCATTAGTGTTTGATTGTAATAAACTGATTTTATCTTTCATATTATTTTATTTAAGCATTATACTAACTTTTACGAGAAAGAAACTACCTATGTTTACACTCAAAATTATTAAACCAGCTTCTTTATTATTTTCTTCTAAATAAGAGTGATAAAACAAAAACAATTCCTTTAACACTATTCAAATTTCAAATATATCGTAATCATATTTTTCATACAAGCAAAACGTGTCAAATGCGGTGACGAAGGAATGTAAATTATACAGGTAAATAAAAATTATTTAGTGAAATATCAACCAACCGTATTTGGTGCAATGGTAAACTAGATTTCTCATTTTTTGGCGTAATTGCTATTTTAATAGTGGTTGGGGACATAATCTTTATTGTCAGGATTTCCATTGCAAAGTGGTAAAACGCCTTAGCTGAAAGTACAGACATTTTTTTTATGATGTTGATTGTTGACAATATTAGGCTTCATGTATGAAATTAATGTATGAAATAGTTATCATGGATTTACGTTCATACTAAGCATTAAAATATCATTAAAAGTAAGAATAAAAAGCAAATACATAACAACAAAAAAAAAAATTTTTTTTTTTTCCCATCAGAAAACCAAAAAAACCGTGGTTTAAAACAATCCACCCTGCCCATAGATAAAGCATAATTGTGCCAACCTCTGTATCACCCGTCTTCTCTTATCCTGACCCAAATTACAGTCCAAATTTCAGCCTCCTCTCATCAGTATTTAACTTACAAAAAAAATTACTTAAATTGGTTCTCTTAACCATAAAATTCAGGTGCACTCTGTATTTTCCTTTCCAACTAAATCCTTTTGTAGGGGACTTAACCCTACTACAGTACCTTAATGCCCCTCATTTCGGCGCCTCCAAGCTCTACAATTCTGCTTTGCTATCGAAAGAAAATGCGGACTCCACAAAAACTATTTCAATTTGGGTTGGTTTATCCCCGCCTCAGTCCTCAGAGTTAAAATTTTCTAATCACGACTCTAATTTGAATCTAATTCTGCCCAAATTTGAATGTAAAGAACTATCATAGGCGCTTGCTGTTAAATTCCTCCAGTAAAAAGGTGGCACTACATTTACATCGAGGTGATAAAAACCCTGGGAGCGTCGACGACAGGGTTCTCCACTCTTTAGCTGTGCCTCTAACCACGCAGGCTATGTGATTGATCGTAAATTGCTCGAAGGTAACCTTCCGAGACGACGTAACCAACAGAGGTAAGAGTGACCAATAAGAGCTAATATTTATTGAAGAGTTGTGCGCGTCCACGAGCGTCGACGTTAAACGTGATCCGAGGAAGTGTTCTTCGGGATCCCCATAACCCCACGAGTGACGTTGTCGAGAGTTCTACGGACACAAAACGAGGGAACCACCTTGTGGATTCGATCCATCGCCAACTCCTACGTTCGAGCGGCAAACCCGTTCGATATATATATATATATATATATATATATATATATATATATATATATATATATATATATATATACACAGTGGTGTAGTGCTAAATAAAGTGAGGGAATGCATTTTGAAAGTGTTACTCAGATGCGGGGGGGACAATGGCGAGCGCGGCGAGCCCATACAGCTGGGGGTCCGGGGGCACTGTAAGCCCCCCGGGAAATCTTTTGAAATCTGACCAATTTCAGGGATATTTTGAAGTCATATGCACTGGATATTAGGATATATTCCAAGGTTGAAGATGCAGTATTTCCAGTGTCATTAGATATACGACATCCAGTACGATCAATAAAAATAGCTAACAACTGGAATGATTAACTAAAAAAAGTTAACAACTGGTACGCCGTGGTGACTTTCACCAGATCTTTATAGGCTAGCATTGCCTCAGTCGAAGCTAAAAGAAATGAAGCAGTTAATGATTCTTTCTCATATTTCTTTTAGGGGTGGGAATTAAAATTTCATGACGTTAGAGATTTGTAAGTTCGGATTTATTTGAAATAGTGAAGGAACGCCGTTCCGTCTACCAAAAAAAGTAAGGGAACGCCGTTCCCACGCGTTCCCACAGCACTACACCACTGTATATATATATATATATATATATATAATATATATACAAGGTGGCGCAAACGTCGCGCATCATAGGAATTTTGTGTTGATTATAATTTTTTTTTTCTTTTAGGTAGGGGATGGCTGCGAAATGAACAATAGACGAGAGAAGGTGAGCTTGGTTTTAATGTATGGAATACCAGGTACAACCAATCGATGAATCGGTACAGAATTTAAATTCTGTACCGATTCATCGATTTGTAGTACCTGCTATTCTATACATTAAAACCAAGTTCACCCTTTCATCTATTGTTAATTTCGTAGTCATCCCCTACCTAAAAGAAAAAAATAATATATGATAATAAACTGAAGAGTTTAAGACTCTACATTAGAAAACTGTAGTGTAAAGAGAGAGTAGTGTACTTGGTACAAGACATTCGGCTAAGACAGTTTAGAAATGCTGACAATATGTCCAAGTTTTTACTATCTTGAACTAGTTTGAAAATGGAGAAAATTTAAAAAAAGCAACTTTACAAGGGGTCATAGCAAATAGTTCGTGTTAAAAAATTCAAATTTCTTAATACTGGCGGACACACACACACACACTTTCCTTTTATTATTAAGTGCCATCTCCTTACAGACTGTTGATTCCACAGACTATCATAAAACTTACTTCACAATCTTTGGTGGAAAAAATTATCTAAACAGTTTGCCGTAGCCTATCGTTCTCTAGTCAATTCCCAGACCACCATCCATTTTTTTTTTTTGTTTCCCCTGAAATTTCGCAACAAAACTATTTTCCCCAGACTTTCCCTGACTATCTTTCAATTCCCTGACCTTCCCTAACTTTCTAGGTCGCTATGAACCCTGTGTGTATATATATATATATATATATATGGTGTCCCACAAGTCCGGCATCATAGGAGAAATTCATATTTTTCTATTTCTACAAACCATAATTCATATTTTTCTCTTTCTACAGGCCATAATGTCTGTGAGCAAGGAAGAACGAATCCAGATAATTCTACTCATAGGAAATCAGAGTCAAAGAGAGGCCGCTGCTGAATTTAACAGACTGCATCCAGACCGCGAGCCAATAACGCAGAGTTGTGTTAGCAGACTTGTTGCAAAGTTTAAGGAAACAGGATCCATAGAAGATAAACCACGCAGTGGACCTTCAAGGAGGTCCACTGACGATGATACAGCGACTGCTATCCTGGCTCATTTTAACCGAAGTCCCAATAAGTCTCTTCAGCGATTGTCCGCCGAGACAGGAGTGCCGAAAAGTAGCATCCATCGCATTCTTCAGGCTCACAAATGGCATCCATATAAACTTCAGATCATACAGAAATTAAGCGATGATGATCCCGACCGGCGGATGGAATTTTGTGAATGGGCTACGGAACAATATGCTCGATATGCCAATTTCCCGTCCACCATTCTGTTCAGTGACGAGGCTGTTTTTTATGGAAATGGTGAGGTAAATCGACAGAACACCCGCTACTGGTCTCAAAACAACCCTCACTGGTATACCTCTTCAAAGGAACAAGGTGCATCTCGGGTGATGGTATGGTGTGGCATTTGGAAGGATCGCATTATAGGCCTCCTCTTTTTCGATGAACATGTCACTGGAGGCACCTACCTACGTATGCTCAAGGAAGAAGCATTTCCCAGTGTCTTGAACGAAGAAGGAAATTTTCCAACATGGTTCCAGCAAGACGGCGCTCCCGCACATTACAGCACCCAAGTAAGGGAATACCCGTACCAACAATTCCCTGGTCATTGGATAGGACGTCGAGGGCCTGTGGAATGGCCAGCTAGAAGCCCGGATCTCACGCCACTAGATTTTTATCTCTGGGGCCACTTGAAAGTGCTGGTATACGCAGAGAAAATTAGGTGTTGAACATTTGCGGCAGCGCATTATTAGGGCATGCAACACCATTACTCCTGACAACATTCACCGTGTGCTTGCTGACTGGGTATCACGTCTGAATTTGTGTATTGAAAACAATGGTGGACATATTGAGCACGTTCTGTAAATAAAAGCTTTTGTTTTGCCTTTTTTTATTATTTTTCCTATGATGCCGGACTTAAGGGACACCCTATATATATATATATATATATATATATATATATATATATATATATATATATATATATATATATATATATATATATAAAGTCATCTTTTCCACGCATGAAAGTGTAACCAAAGAATTACCACATTCTTTTGTTTTTCCCCATTAATGGTAGTATATTTTCAAAAAAAAAATAAAAATAAATAACGTAAACAAATGACAGTTTAACACGTCTTCATAAGCACGACGACAAGGTCATAATCTACGCTATGAAACGTTGCTCAAAAAATATCCAAACTTCATTACTGTCACTGACCTGATTACGAGCGCGATGGCTGGGAGGTTCCCCGGTGGGTGTAAGTAAAGGGGGGCGTGGATCGTCGTCCCCGGATGCAAGGGACCCCTGGGAACGAGGACGTGCACGAGGGGGTCTGACGATATCTCTTCGTAACCCCCGGGATCTAAAGTCAAAGCAACTGTGCCAACGGGAGTCTCCGGCTGTACAGTAACTCTGGGGCCACCGCCCCCTAAGAAAGAGCCATACCCCGAGGCATCCCTCTGTCGGCACTCTAGCGGTCCCGAAGCAGTGCCAACCATGTACGAGACTGCCGTCGTCGTCTTCGGGAGCTTGACAGTCACTCTCGTGTGAGGTGGCCACCATCTGGGGGGAATGTTGAGGCTGACCAGACAAGTGGCGTCACCTCCGGTCTCACCCGCCCCCGTGGGCGTGCAAGAGGCCGAGAGGACGTCGGAGTCCTTCCTGACGAGGACAGTGACGCATACGTGGGGGGAATGATGACCCCTGGCCCCCGCCCCGTGGATGAGAACCCGTACGGAAGGCCGCGCTCTCGTCACCTCCCTGACGACGAGATGAGCGGACACCTCCAGCTGGTGTATGTGGGGGGAGTAGGGGGGAGGGAGGCCGCTCAAGGCCGAAGAGCCGTTGTTGACGTAATCATCGTCGTTATCATCGGGAAACTCGGGAATGACGTATCGAGCGGGGACTGTCTGCTTCGTGCTGAAGGGTCCGTACGTAGCCCTGACGAGGGACGGTCTCGTCGGATCAAGGACAGTGAACCTCTCAAGGTCAATCACCCCACCGTCATGGCCAACTCCAGCCCAGGGCCCCGTCATGGGGTTCGAACTGAGGCCAATGGAATGGGACGCGGAGTGACTGTCCGGGCGAAGGAAGAAACCGCTGTCAGGGTTCTCGAAGTGTAAGTCCACGGATAAACCTGAAGTGATAAACATCATTATAATCACCATTATCATCATTATAATCACAATTATCATCATTATAATCATCATCATCATCACCATCCTTATCAGTCATTATTAACACCAAAACATTTAATTATTTCACCCTGGAACACATTACCCATTCTGTAACAAACATTTAAAGGAGATAATTGAAAATAGACAAAAATTTATTATACAGGGTGTCCCATAAGTCCGGTCTCACAGGAAAATTTATCTTAAATTAAATTTACAAAAGTAATATATTAGAACTAAAACAAATGTTGAAATTGATGTTACACTACTGAGGAAAAGGCGGAAGCCTTTTCCTTACTAGTGTAACTCGCTTCTATATTAGCCATTGCGTGTTATTCTACCCGCAACAAAAAAAAAGGTCCTAAAACGAGACATCAATTTGAGCATTTGTTTTACTCGTAGTTTTAATATATTACTTCTGTAAATTTAATTTAAAATAAATTTTCCTACGAGACCAGACTTATGGGACACCATATATATATATATATATATATATAGGGTGGCCCAAAAGTTTGTTTCCCCGACGCATTCTAAACTTTTTTCGAGGCAACAGACTTTTGGGTTACCCTGTATATATATATATATATGTATATATATATATATATATATATATATATATATATAATTTATCCTTCACTAGGATTCGTACCATTCCTCTGACTCGGAGACACGGGCGTTAACCATTCAGCTACGTCGGGATACAAGCTAACAACAACCTGGCAACATTTCATCACCCGAGGAAAACGCCTAACGCTTTCGCGTCCAGAGGTATTTTTACGTTATTACCCCGCCCCCCGCACTCCAGCCAATGGACAATATTTAATTCAAACCTATCTGGTAAACACGAGGGTACCATCAGATGAAAATATATACCCCCTAACTGCCCATTTTTGCATATGAAAAAATTTATATATATATAGGGTGCTAACCGCTAGACCATCGCTACAGCATCGCTGACTACGAATCCATCGGCCCCAGGATCGAAACGCGGTGACGGAAGACGGTGCGCAGCAAAACCCAGCTGTTCATCTTTACACAATAAAAAAAATGGGTTGGTACACAAGTGGGTATCCTGGGTAGCCTCGTGGCTAAAATGCTGGGCTGCTGATTGGGAGGTCGTGAGATCGAGTGCGGTCGAGGACGTGGAACTTTGTAATTTCTGACCGCCCGTGATAGGGCGTGGTTCGGATTCCACGTTAAAATATAGTTTTAAGGTGGAATGGCAAGCTTGACCCTCGTCAGAATGAACAATTCGGGCAGAAGCAAAACCAAGGTTATATATATATAAGGGATGGGGTCAAATACACGTAAGCAAATACAAATACACTCCTACAGGGAATATCAAATACAAATACGCACCATTACTTCTATTGCCATATGATATAATACTGTCAAAAAATATACAAAATGTATTTAAAAAAAAAAGCAATTGATTCCCTGTTGTTACTGGTTACATTTAATAAACATTAAATCCTCAAATCGTGAATCACTTAAATTACACCTGTCTCCACGAAAAACTTTGCCCGCAACACTGAAAAGTCTCTACTGGAGCGGAGGAAGCTGGTACTTTGTATTTGACATGTATTTGAAACAAATACAGTAAAGTAATCAAATACAAATTCAAATACACATATATTTGGACCCATCCCCGATATATATATATATTAGGGTGGTCCTTGCTTAGGGGGTGAAATTTCAGGTTGAACATTTTTCAGCTCCCACCCGCGGAAATCGTTCGAATGGTCGAGAAAACTCTCTAGGTGATTTATTTTTGTAATCGGACAACGTTTACCCCTCCCTCATTGAGCATTACCATTAAGCTAATTTTTGACTTTCAAGTAAATGTTACATAATTTGTAATGTGTTTTTTTCATTTCAGATTTCAGTGGTTGGATAACTAATGTGTGTAAAACTGTAAATTCTAATGATTATAATTTAAACTGAATAACTCCTTTAACCATAAGTCAAGCTACCCGTCAGTGGTTGGATAACTAATGTGTGTAAAACTGTAAATTCTAATGATTATAATTTAAATGAATAACTCCTTTAACCATAAGTCAAGCTACCCGTCAGTGGTTGGATAACTAATGTGTGTAAAACTGTAAATTCTAATGATTATAATTTAAACTGAATAACTCCTTTAACCATAAGTCAAGCTACCCGTCAGTGGTTGGATAACTAATGTGTGTAAAACTGTAAATTCTAATGATTATAATTTAAACTGAATAGTGAATAACTCCTTCAACCTTTAAGTAGATAACCTGGATCATGGCAGCGAAGCTGCGCTACCTGATTGCCCGCAGGAATCGATCGCCGGGTCGCAACTTCCTTCGCAAAAAGAGGTCTTGGCCCTGACGGTCTACAGGATCGACGTCCAGAAGAAGTCACTTCGAGAGGCCGCCAACCAGGTCGTCGAGCTCGTCACCGAGGTGTGTCCAAGGCGCAAATCCCCCTCCGCCGGAAGGACCACATCGTCACCAAGATTGAGAAGCTCCACAAGGAGTTCAACGATGTGAAGAGGAACAAGGGGCGAGCTGGCGCTCAAGCGAAGCGGGAGGACGAGTTCAGCGAGCGGGTGATGAACCTGTTCGACGTCGCTGCAGCTAACGCCATGGAGCTGCTCAAGAACGAGGAGGACAAGGCGTTCCTCCTCGCTCAGCGCGAACCCCGTCGGCGCGGCAAGCTGGGGTCCGTCGACTCGACGCTAGCCGCTGTCGATGCCCGCGCATCTCAACGCCAAAGGGAAGAAGACCGACGGAGGCAGCGAGCCGAGGAAGAAGCGACGACATCTACGGCCCGAGTGGAGCTCGAGTGGTCTTCGTCCTCTTCCAGTGGTGCCGCAAGCGCAGCGGAGAGCGACGACCATGGAGAAGAAGGGAGCCCTCGGGCTCCGAAGCGCTCCAGGCGGGGCACGACGAACATCGTTTCGGCGGCTGTGGCGTCGTCGCTGGATCGCACGAAGGTGACCGACCGAGGAGCTGTCTACGTCCTGACAGAGGTTGCCCGGTCGCTTGGGCACGACGTCGCAGAGCTCAATATCAATCAACCGCAGCTCCATCCGCCGACACCGGCGCAGGCACCGCTCTAGGCTCAACGTGGCGCTCAAGGAAGAGCTGAGGGCCGGCAATCTTGTCGTTCACTGGGACGGCAAGCTCATGCAGGACTTGACGAGCAAGGAGCAAGTCGATCGGCTTCCCATCTTGGTCTCCGGTAACGGCGCGGTGCAGCTCCTGGGCGTCCCGAAGCTGCCGAGTGGAACGGGCTCTGAGATGGCCAAGGCCGTCCTCAACGCGTTGGAGTGGGAGCTCACTGAGCAAGTGAGTGGCTTGTCATTCGATACCACCGCCTCGAACACCGGCCGGAACAACGGAGCGTGCGTCCTCATCGAGCAACACCTCGCGAAAGACTTGCTCTACTTCGCGTGCCGCCATCATGTGCTGGAGCTCCTCCTCGGTGCGGCGTTCACGGCTGTGATGGGCCCCACGTCCGGTCCTGACGTGACCCTCTTCAAGCGTTTTCAGGAGCGCTGGGATTTCCTGGACAGAAGCCAGTACGAGTCCGGCGCTGCGCACCCCGATGTCGCTCCTCTGCTCACCACTGTCGACACGGAGTGGTTTGAGAAGGCGATAGTCGAGCGCAAGGACCTGCGCGACGATTACCGTGAGCTGCTCGAGCTCACCCTCCTCTTCGTCGGTCACGTCCCCCCGCGAGGAGTGCGTTTCCGAGCTCCCGGGCCGATTCACCACGCCCGCTGGATGGCGAAGGCAATCTACGCCTTGAAAGTCTGGATGTTCCGACAGCAGTTCAAACTCACGGCGAGGGAGGAGAGTGGCCTCCGGAGCATCTGCATCTTCGTCTGTCGGGTCTACGCCAAGGCGTGGACGGAGGCTCCGATCGCCGCAACTGCCCCCGAAATGACTTCGCCCTCCTCAAGGACCTGCTGGCCTACTCTGACATCAACCCTGCGGTGGCCAAGGCGGCGCTGACCAAGTTCCAGAACCACCTCTGGTACCTGTCGGAGGAGCTGGTGGCGCTGGCGCTGTTCGATCCGGGGATCGCCGTCGATCAGAAGAGGAAGATCATCGCCTCTCTCCACGACCGGGTCGGTGAGGAGTCCCCGGCGAAGCGGTCCACGCTGCCAAACCGAGTACTCGCCGGGCTTCAGTTGGAAGACCTGGCGTCGTCCAACACACGAGGTTTCTTCGAGAAACTTCGACTGGAGGACGGCTTCCTCGAGGTCGACCCGGAGACCTGGCCGAAGCGGGAAGACTTCAAGACAGCGACGGCACGTGTGGGAGGGCTCGCCGTGATCAACGACCATGCCGAGCGAGGAGTTGCCCTCGTCCAAGAGTACAACCGGACGCTGACCCAGGACGAGGAGCAACTCCAGTTCCTCCTGCAAGTCGTCGCTCGCCACCGCTGCCAGTTTCCGGACTCTCGGAAGCGAACCCTACAGACCCAGGATCGCTAACCGGGCAACAACTCCGGGGGTAAAAGTTCAAGGTCGATGAGGGAGGGGTAAACGTTGTCCGATTTAATAAAAGATTCAACTAGAGAGTTTTCTCAACCATTCGAATGATTTCCGGGGGTGGGAGCTGAAACTTCCCAACTTTGAATTTTAAGGACCACCCTAAATATATATATATATGGTGTTTCATAACATGTGGGACGCACTTTCAGGATGGATTCAGGACCTGAAAACAATGAAAAAAGTTTATATACACATATGCCCGAAATCGCTTTCTTTCCGAGTTACAGCCCGTTGTGTGTTCCAGCAAGTATCCGCCTAACCTTTAAAAGTTTAAAGGAAGTGCTGAAAATGACCGCCTTGCGCTTGAATACACGCCTGAACACGCTTCGTCATAGACTGCCTGAAGCGTTCAAACATTCCAGGTATTGCTCGGATTTTCTGGCATCCTTGTCCAACACGTTGGCGAAGCATTTCAACGTTGTCAATGGGTGTCACGTTTATAAACGATGGATTTCAGATGACCCCACAGGTAAAAATCGAGTGGATTCAGGTCTGGGGAGCGAGCAGGCCACGCAATGGGTCCTCCACGGGCTATCCATTTATCAGGAAAATAGTCATCCAAATAGTCTCTGGCTACTCGACTAAAATGAGGCGAAGCGCCGTCATGCATAAACCACATACGACGTCGGACACCAAGAGGAACTTCATCAGGTAAATCGCTTAAATCATTCCTTAAAAAATTGGAATACGATTCTCCTGTTAATCTTCCAGGCAAAACAAAAGGACCGATTAAGTTGTCAGCAATAAGTCCTGCCCATACATCGATACTACACTGTTTTGGTGCCTTGACTGGATGATGGCATGCGGATTCTCTTCGGCCCAGTGATGAGTGTTGTAAATATTGATCACGCCATTTCTTGTGAAGGCAACCTCATCAGAAAACAACACGGAGGAGAGAAAAAGAGGATCGCGAGCACACTGTTGAAGGAACCAAGTACAAAGAGCCTCTCGCAGTGGGAAATCAGCTTCAGTAAGGTCTTGTACTCTCTGAAATGTGATACGGGTAAAGCTGTTGTTCCCGTAAAATTCTCCACACAGTTGTGTATCTTACACCCTCTGCTGCTGCTGCTATCCTTCGGGTGCTGACACCAGGATGTTCCTCCACGCGATTCAGGACCCGCTCCTCCAACTCAACAGTTCTGGCGCTGATTGGTCTACCACCATCTGAAACTCGCTTGTTGAATTATCCTATATCACCAAGACGCTCGTCTATTCTCTGAAAGGTCTTCTTATCTGACAGATGGCGATTCGGAAACCTTTCAGCATACAGACATCTTGCTGCGGCCGCATTACACTCGGCAAGTCCATACACGAGATGCATGTCTGCCATTTCTCTGTTTGAATAAGCCTCCATTTTCACTTTAAATGCACACTATCATTGAATAGCATAAAAACTTTTTTAAGTTTTTTTTTCAGTGGACTGCATTTATTCACGGTAAGAAGTTACGAATACGAACAGTGAAACACCGCGATGCACCTCTGACTGGCTGATGGCTCTACACTCAACGAAATTGAAACTTGTCATAGAGTGTACGAAACATTACAATCGGCAAGGCCATACATGAAATAAGTCTCGTACACACTCACAAACATTGTCGGCAAGCAGTGTTTGTAAACAGTTTGCGGAAAGAATTGCTGGAACACACAACGGGCTGTAACTCGGAAACAAAGCGACTTCGGGCATACGTTTATATGACCTTTTTTCATTGTTTTCAGGTCCTGAAACCATCCTGAAAGTGTGTCCCACATGTTATGAAACCCTGTGTGTGTATGTGTGTCTATTGTAACTTTAATATAAAACTTAATTCAGTGGGTACATTTACTTGCATTCACTTATGACTGAATGAATGACATTGAATAACGATGAATGAATGCCAAACATTTTTTTCATGAACCCGTATCGGGCTCAGTCTTAAATTAAAAAACTTGCCGAGAGGAGTGTTGAGCTGACTGGGTTTCAGCATTCGCTCAACATTACAATAACATTCAAATTTTAAATGTTTTCATCAAATATGACATTTAGAATACATCGTATTAATAATATTCTCGTACATTCACATCATCATCACCCTAACACCTAAAAATTCCTATATTAAAAAGACAATCATTAAAAAAAAATAAATTTAAAGGTCACATTTACACTCACAAACAAGTCCATGAATTTGCGAGACCAAAAACCGAGGCTTGAATATAAACTAAGTCATTAATTTGCGACTATGGCAAAAAAAATGATATAAAGTTCTACATCAATAATACTTTCATTATTATTAATTAAATCTATAAACACTAAAAAAAATGCTACGTTATTATGTGACTCGCTATCCTCTCTTGACCGACAAAACAAAAAAAAATCCAAAATCTGAAAAGTCACCACTAAAAAAAAAAATAAAAAAAAAAAAAAAAAAAATTACACTGTGGTTTTGCGTGGTATAACCTTTGCTAAAGTGAAAAAACAAGAATGAAAAGCTTACGACGATCTAACGCTTAATATTAAGATAGTTAGCCTCGACCTTGGGTTGGTTTACAAAAATCTCATACCCAGGCACTGTGCCATCCAAACTGCCAGCAGAAATTCATTTCCTGTCCTTGAATATCTCAGTCCATAGGTTTAAATTCGTAACCAATAACTGGGGGAACTGGGCAGTTCCGGGTAACGGTGTTTCTATAACAAGTCTGGAGCAAGTGTAGTTTACGTCCCCCTGACGCAAAAGGGGGGACAAACTAAACTGGGTCTAAAGTTGGGGAACGTAAACTACACTAGGATCTTTAGGAGATAGTTTTAGTGTTTTATTTGATGGATTCATTTAAAAAATAACAAAAATATTACGACTTAACCTAACCAATCGTCAATATATATGCGCCTCGGTGGTGTAGTGGTTAGCGTCGGTGACTACGAATCCATCGGCCCCGGGTTCGAGCCCCGTGACGGCAGCCAGCGCGCAGCAAACCCCAGTTGTTCATCCTTCGACACAATAAAGAAAGTGGTTGGTAGATAAATGAGTACCCTAGGTGGCCTAGTGGTTAAGACGCTGGGCTGCTGGCGGGGCGTGATTAGGATTCCACGTTAAACTGTAGGTCTAAGGTGGAGTGAAAAGCTTGACCTTCGTCAGAATGAACAATTCGGGCGGAAGTTAACCAAAGGTTTATATATATATATATATATAAATTGACGATTGGTTAGGTTAAGTCGTAATATTTTCGTTACTTTTAACGTTTTATTTGATTAGGTATACGCGGACAAAGTTGGGGAACGCAAACTACACTAGGATAATGTAGGGGAACGCAAACTACACTAGGCACCACAGGGGGACGTAAACTACACTTGCTCCACAAGTCTAAATACATAAAAAAAAATTAGTTTCAATGACTATTTAGTGTTGACGTATTTTCCAAACTATATTCTACATCACTTTAACTATAAAAGAAACCGCAACCATACTACTACAATAACATACCATATAAACTAGTAGTGTCTAGGCCAAGTAGATTTATCAATTAATACCGTTATGTACAACTATATAAAATCACGCATACACGCATGATTTTGCATAAAGCAAAATTAAATCCCAACTCAAACCCCAGACTTCTACAAAAAGTCTCTGGTTCGAATTATGGTAGCGTTATTTTGCGCGCGCACGCTCAAAACAAAAAAAATTACCCCCTACTTGGATTCGAACCTAACACCTCTGGAGGGAACACGAAAAGCTTTCGTGTCCAGAAGTGTTTTCCCTCGGATGTTTGAATATGCGCCAAGTTGTAGTAACTTTTATCTTGTGGTAGCGTAGTGGTCAGCGCCCTCGCCCTCTACTTAATAGGTATTGAGTTCGAATCATGGCGAGGATAAATTTGCATTATGCAAATTCATGCGTTTTATATATATATATATATATTTTTTTTTTAAGTTCGGGAAGAACCGATTCGCCTTTATTTAAAAGGGCATATCTCGGCGGAAAAACAAAGAAAAAGTGAGAGGAAAGACAGAGGAAAAAGAAAGGGTGGAGGGGACAGTCGAAGTGGAAAAAGACCAAGGATGACAAGGACTGCAGGGTCGAGCCCCATCATCCTTGGGTGCTAGGGCCGGGAGGGCGCACGAGAAACCTCCAGGAACAAGCACGTACAAACGAGCACAAAGAACACTCAAGAGCACGAGCTTAGAACCCCCTTGCGGGGATATATATATATATAATATATATATATATACAGTATATATATATATATATATATATATATAGTGTGTTATATATATAATAATTATATATACACCGTATATACTTTTATATATATATATAAACTTTCATGTACATCATGACGTCACTAAGAGCATCTCCATTACAAGCTCATTCAAATGCTACATTATTCCTTTATTTGCAATACAACTGTAAGCCTCTCGCCTGGAAAATTGGTCCGAAGATTCTCTAGTAGGTGTATTGATCAGCGTAAAGTTGCCATATGTCACCAAATTTAAGAAAAAAAAACCATTAAGTGTTTTAGATTGAATATTCGTTGTAACATATGACCAAAGCTGTACATTACCGTATTAAGGAAGTTGTATTAAAAAAGCGTTGCGTTACTGGAGTCTGCGTATGTAATATTGAAGGATGTCAACGGTTCTTACTGAAGGCTATAAGGGAAATTGGGGAAAATTTATATACCTTTCTCTCAGTTATTTCAATTGCAAGTGCAACCAAACCAACAGGTTATATTTTGTTATATATATATATATCATCTTGCTGACCTATTACTCGGTATTAAGGGTGTAATTATTAGTATCCGCTTGCCAAACACTATATATTTTGAATTTGGGAGGTCATTGTTTTTCATTTATTTTCGTTCTATTGTTTCAAGTGACCATTATTTCTCTCACACTTCAGTTAATTAATTTATCTAATTACATTCTTTTCCCATTTACGTCAAACGTATAGTGATTAAAGAACAGAGAATAGATATTTACCCAAAAACTATATACAGTATAAAAAATATTTAAAAAAAAAAAAAAAAAGACGCAACATTTTTCCCCATGCATAATTTCAGTTATTATCGATCAATTTAAAAAGTTATCGTTCGAATACATACGTTTATCTACATTACCCTTTATCGATCAAACGCGATACAAACCATTTTATTTATACGATAATTTGTTTGTATCAACCTTTATACAAAAAAATAAAAAATAATGGAGGTCACAACTGTTATAAAAAAAAATTATATTAAATTAAAATATATTTACTTGTACTACAGTGCCCTGTTTGTTTTTAGAAAATAACAACAACATCAGGATTTGATATAAGACAAGGAATATTTACCCTGTCAATTCGTGCATTACGCACGAATAAACACAAATAAAAAAAAATTTATCGAACGAAATTTCTGTTTCTTAACCCATCAGTATCGAACATTAACTGAAAGCGACAGCCTTCCATCATGATATTTTCATTTTCCTCGTGGATATTCTTACAGTCAGTGGATTTAACGTCTTTTACACATACGATACAATAACTTAGGCCTCTATATTAAATATTTTATATAGGTAGCCTACAATAATTAAGTGAAGAAATTGAGTATTTTCTAGTTTAGGCCTAGGTGTGAATTTTAAATTTCCCGCTTTTGTACTTCGGAGGCCTAAGTTCACATAGCTTTCTTCACCTCTTAATAAAATGTGATTTTTATTAAATATTTATGTACTGTACGTTTAATTAAGCAATATCTGGATTATATCTAACTATTTGTAATAACTAATTTAAAAGTTAGCCTACTTGGCCTACTACTAGTCAGGGCCTATTACTAAACAATAAAAAAAAAAGGAACCATACAGGTAAAATATCACATTCCTTACCTTCATCTATAATTCCTAAGGTAAAGATAACTGTAGGTAAGAATAGATCCATATTTCAGTAACTCTTTAAGCTTTACACAAAAGATGTTTTTATATAATTCTTAAAATAAAACTATGTTTTACATCTTAATAAATGTTTATTTCTTCCCGATACGCTGCTACACTAGTCTATCTTCCGTTAGATTTTTCACTTCGTCTATAAACACAAGTCTATAGTCTGCATTACTGTAAACATGTTCTTTGATATTATATAGCCTACTCGCCCTATAGATAACTATAAAATCTCAATGAGATTGTCTATATTCTAAAAACAATGTGCATTCCTTCATTATAGTTTTAGGCCACATTGAGTCCCAATTATCCGTTCAGAAGCTATCATAAACGATACCAATTTACACTTTCATCACGTCAACATACAATGTTTTAGTTACACTTAAGACTACTCTCGCGTAAAGGAGAGAAACGCCCTCTCTCTGTTCGGTCGACGCAGTAACTCCCGTGCTTCTAAAACACACCAGCCGACACGGACACATCGTTCCTTCCGAACGTTAGGGCGCACTCCCGCGCACGCGCAAGGAACTGCTGGTAATAACACTCTACTGACGCAGAAGCCACACCCTCCGTAACTTCTTCAGGTGTTTTACTTCTGCGGATATGGATTCAGTAATCCTCGAAGATTTCTGTTGAACAATAACAAATCCTGGGAGAAATTGCATTAAACATTTATTCAGTTATCCTGAAAGCATCGGTGAAAAGATGGAAGAAGAAGCGGGAAAAATGTTTTCCTCAGGAATTCAAGCTGCTGCTTCTTCTTGAAATATTTGATTCATGTTTTGTGAAGTTACGTCAAGTGTTTCAGCAGTGGCGGTTCCTCATATGGGCAATATGGGCAGCCGCACAGGGCGGCATTTGTGGAGGGGCGGCATGAGCGCCTGCAAAAAAATAAAATAAGAATAAATAAATAAAGAAATAATAAAAATAGTTTATTTATGGCAGTTGTGCAATTTAATTTGTATTTTTCCTGTTCATAGTATCATAATTACATTCTCTTAAGTGAGTTATTCTATTTACGTGATGAAGGATTTGTAAAATTCAGAAATTTGAGTCTTTGTTTTGGTTCTGAAGTTCCAACAATTAGTCCAATAAAAAGTTATTTTGTGAAAGAGTTATGTCTGTCCTTTATTTTGGGGGATTCGAATGTGTGTGTGTTGGCGAACAGGGGGGGGGGGGGGCGCTGAAGGTGAGGTTCGCCCAGGGCGTCATGTAAGCTAGGACCGCCACTGAGTGTTTGAATGTGGCTAATGATAATGATACTTTCAATAACAAGTATGGTTTATATATATATATATATATATATATTATATATAAACCGCTTACATTTGTTGTGTATATGAACAAAAAACCTTTGAAAAATAGAACAAAACAAAAAAGGGTAGCCGAAGCCCCTTATCTTTTTCCTGACTCTCTCAGGCCAGGCGCCCCGATAATGGAATAAGCTTAAAAAAATTTTAGAAAAAATGCAAGTTTGGAAAGACAGTGAAATTAAATAAATTAATTCAAATTCTACGCATGCGCTTTAGCACTAAGTCATTTAGTCGATAATTACTCATTAAAAGAAAAACAAATTACATTTTCTGACGGAATATCATCTTACGGCATAGTCTGACCATGTTGAATAATAGGCTATGGTTTGAAATTCTATGCAGAATGATTCTCTCAGTTAAGCCCAATTTTTGTCCTATTAAGTTAGTCTCTAGCGAAATTCCCAGTCTTTTTATAATAAGCTCCGTCCTCTACCGGTATGGTAGACCGTAAACATACTTAAACACGCGGTACATTGAATCCTATCAACGTAGCAAAGATACTTAATTATATGACAACACCATTAATAATAATAATGGTATAAACTAGGTTTCGTCGATGATAAAATGGATGAATATCATGCGATAAATCCATAAATCTTTAATAAGATAAATTGGCGAATGGTCTTAATTCTAAAGGATCAATTACTCGAGATATTTCTTTTAATAGCTTATGTACAATAACCTCATGAGTCCATCTATTTTAAGGCCTATTCATTCGCTTGACGCGCACTAGTTTTTCACTCTATGGAGCACACGCGTTACAGTTATCGATAATATATTGGTATATTTGAAGAAGAGGGAAAGACAATATATATTAGGGAACACCACGGGCATTCGGTTAAAAATATATGTATGCATAATATATATCGTTAGATTTTTTAACGAAATTTTGCGTTCCAAAATAAATCCTCTAAGCTTTTATCAAATACCATCTTTCTTTTTTTTATTACAAATAAAATACATTCCGGAAATAGACAAATGCTAAGTAATATATAATTTATATTGGTTTTGGATAATGTAGTACCAATAGTTTTTTTTTTAAGTTCTCTCCATGTACAGAACTACTCATAATTCAGGGACAGGACGTTTCAGAATTTAATGCAATTCTCTTTCGTAAAAGTTTTCCTGATTTTGCGCATTTAGATTCTCACTTAATCTTTAGTTGGACTTTTCTTTTAGTTTTCTACATCATTTTTGAAAGAGTGTATAAAATTTAGGTCCAATTTACGCGGTTGTACAATCATACTCGCGTGGTGGGGGTGGGGGTAGGGGTGAGGGAGTCACTCAAACCAACATAGGGGATTGTAAAAGGCGAGGAATGCATAATTTTATTATTTATATAGCTTTGGCTCGTATCTTCCAGCGCTCAAATTCCTCGCAGTTAATTACACAAAATTTTCTGAAATTAAGTAACATCAGACATCTGGCAGCTACTCGGAATCATATAATTTTTTTTTTTTTTGAAGAGACCAAAACAAATTAAATATACTGTATAATGAATAGTAACAATTTTAAAAATTATATAAAAAGAAAAGGAGTTATGGTATGGATTTGTAATGAAGTAAAAGGCCACACACACACACGCAAACACACACACACACACACACATATATATATATATATATATATATACTGTATATGGGATGAATTTCACAATTAAACACATGCAATGAATGAATGAATGAACCCTTGTGGGTTTACATCATATATATATATATCAACAACTATTTTACATCGCTATCATCTTGTACAGTATATGAATAAAAATGCGGCTATGAAGAAGAAATAGCTATCTGTTTAAATGTTCACACTTGTATGAACTGGATATGGGCCAGAAAGAGGAAGGAAGCTCAGAGACTCGGTGGCTCCAGCGAATATATTACGGCACGACTTTTGTCTAGACTGGAGTCGAACTTAAAGATGCATTTATTGCGGTGGGTCGCGAGCGGTTATTAACGAGGAAGAATATACAGCTGATCATCCGCCGCGTGTCGTTTCCGAAGGGAACCCTTTCCGCTACGTTCACTTCCGGCGGTCTGAGAAGAGAGTACGTTCTTAATATGCGAAATACGTATAATCATTTCCGGTGGCGGGTTTGCGAGGCGGTCATTTATGCGTGCGGTTATACGGTAGAGTCGCGTGAGAGATGGAATTGAGGAGTTCGTCCGCGAGTGGAACTGGAATCAAGTTTTACAAAATAAATATAAATGGGATTTAATTGGAGGTGCGTTTTATACGGATATATAAAGATCTATGTTATATACTTTTCAATTTCTCAGACTTCATTATAAAATATGCGTATTGCTTTCGTTTCTGTTTCGGTTTCTCTATTTTAAAATATGTGTATTGCTTTCGTTTCTGTTTCTGCTTCTGTTTATAAAATATGCGTATTGTTTTGGTTTCAGTTTCGCTTTCCGTATTATAAAATATATGTATTGTGGTTTCTGTTTTGATATTATTATTATAAAATATGTGTATTGCTTTGAATTCTCTTTCTGTTTCTGTATTATGAAATATGTTTATTGTTTTTGTATTTTTGTATTTATGTATATGTAATTATATATACGAAATAAAGGGTTTGATTTGAACTGAATTGAATTTATACAATTTTAAACAAAATAATTTATAAGAAAATCAAAGATTTCAAACGCGATAACCGGAAAATTTGGTTGAGTTCGGATGGCTCAGTGGGTTTAGACGGTGACTTCTTTATCCTAATAGTCTTGACATTGCTGGGATTCGGGTCTGAACCAGCTGGATTCCATCATGCGGCAATTCAAATAATTTTCTTATCTTTTTCTATAATAATTCATTAAAGTTTTCAAAAGTTAATGGCGTTTAGGTCAAAATGGCCCAAAAGTGCCAGTGCCAAGAGTGGCCCGAAGGGTCCAGTGCCAAGAATTCCCAAAGGGCCAGTGCCAAGAATGGCCCAAAAGGGCCAGTGCCAAACTTTTTATGAATTAATGGCGTAATCATGAAATCTTTCACTTCAAGATTGAAGACATTTATACCTTTTTATTACCCATGCAAGGGCCTTTTCTTACATTATTTTCCATGTGTATATAATGGCGTACCTCTCTTCTTTTTAGGTAAGTCGCGGAATATCTAACTTAGCTAGAGAAAGTTTTATATACGAATAGCGACTTTTGCAATAAATGTAGTAGGAGGTGCTGGCTGGGTCTGATTTCAAAACACTAGGAGTTCTCTGATGATGGGAAGCTCGATGAGATCTCTTGGAGTCGAAACCTCCGAATAGTCATACTCATCTTCAGGTAAGCTACTTTGAGTGGAACTTTAGTTTTAAATATTGTATATCATAATTTCGCGAGAAAAAAATTATGCGTATGCGTTATTATTCCCCATTATGGATGGGGAATTAAATTATAGGTCGAGCCAGTTGGAGGTACCCTCTGGACCAGTGCTCCTTTATATTTGTTTACAAATTTCCTCTAACACTTAGTCCTCCCCCCCCCCCCCCTACTTTAGAGAAATTCCTCCAATTGTTTTGTGCCCCACGTGGCACGATCAACCATCGAGCAACCTATTTTTTATCACTTGCCTCATAAACACCTCTAATTGGAGACTTTTAAATTTACCGTAGCAACAACGGCTGATCGTCCACGAAACACTTTCATTCTCCATAAGGGACAAGTACACGGGGATAGCTACAGGGACCCTCCACTGATATTCCTCGCCGGAAAGAGATTTTCGCCGCTCTCGTTGTGGCACAACACCGCGAAGTTTGAACAATTCACTATATCACTTGCCGCATAAACACCTTTCACGGCGGGAGACCCAAGTTGATTACTCGCGACATTTAAACAGTTGGCAGACACATATACATGACAGACATCCAATTACAGAAAACACGCTCAGACACTCGTCTACTTAAGAGACTAAAATAAGTGTTTTATAGAAATGCATAGTATTATCTGGGTAATCGGACGCGTATATGATAAGTCTTCGGTATGGTGGTATGGTGGCTTTGGCGGGTTACGGTAAATAATGCAACGATGAAATGATGACCTTTTTGTACATAATAAATAAATAAAACTTCCTAAAAAAAAATGCATGGCGTATATTAAATTAGTAGTTTAGTATTGATGCTATCCTGTATTTTCCGCTGTCTTGTAATGCGTAACTGAGTAATAAGTGTGTGCTTGGTGTGAATGAACTCTGAAGCTATGCTTTTCATTATACTTTTTCCTACTTTCCTATAAATCTTTTTTCACCACTATTTTCTGTCAGCAGTGGCTGGCGGGGGAGGGAGAGGGCCTAGTCTGTTCTATACTTTAGTAGTAGTACTATTCCTGGCGAAAGCTTTACGCGTCTATAAATGTAAGCATGGTATAAATTTTAGTGTTTTTTTATTGCTATTTCTAACTTTTCTACTTCCTTCTTGGGCTAGCCTAGAGTGGATCTTAGGATCTTTGTTAGCCCGTAACTCCGTAACGCTTCTTTCCAGCGAATATAAACTAATTCACGTAAACATCCCCAGTAATTTAGTTCTTTGCATCCATTAATCTTGCCTGTTATGTGAAGCTTCTCTGAATCTCTTCTAGTTGACTAATGTCTTCTTTTTTATACGGGGATGTTAAAGCTGAACAATACTCTCCAACTCGGATATGATAAATTTTTTTAACGGAGGAATCATTATATTCCTATCCCTTCTTTTAAAGGTTCTCAGTATCTGTCCAGTTATCCTTTTTGTTTTGTTTGTCGCTATCTTATTTTGTTTTTCAAATTTCGAATCGTCAGTCATTATAACTCTTAAATCATTTTGTTTTAGAGTTTCTCCGAATTTTCTGTCTATTTGCGGTATGGTATTCCATAGATTTTAGGTCCTCCTTTCTTCATCTTAACATTTGAAAGTTACCTTCTGACCAATTGTAGATTCTGTTCGTGTCTGTTTGTAGATATCCTCTCTCGGTTTCTTGTTTTTCTACTAATTTTTTGTGTCATCAGCAAAGGATGTTATTACGCTATCTCTGGTAACCTCATTATCTATATCTGTTAGTGTGATTATAAAGAGTAATTAAGCTAATGCTGTTCCTTGTAGTACTGAATTACGGACTTCTGACTCTGATGATATTCCTTGGACTGTCTAAGGAAGTTATATATCCATTTTCCTACTTTTCCTCTTATTTACCCCCCCCATATATACACGGTGAACCAAAAGTAGGTGGACAGTAGGTTGAATACGGTTTGTGTTATATTATATTATAACTATGGTGTTCATTATAACTATGGTGTTTGTGTTATATTATATTAAATATTATAACTAAATTTATTTAAATTTTATTTTGTATTATAGTATACAAAAAAATTAAATATGTATTCTCAAAATAAACGTTATCATTTACTGTCCACCTACATTTGGTTCACCCTATATATATATATATATATATATATATATATATATATATATATATATATCAGTGGCGTGCGGTCCATGGAAGCAAGGGAAGCAATGCTTCCCTATTCAAAGAAAGAAGAAAATGCTGTATTATACTTTAAAGTTTAAACAGTTCAATATGTGTTAATAATTTGTACAAAATCATTTTATTATACTATTTATAGCATTTGATTGGTAATCAGGTGGATACATAGTATATACATTGGTTGCCGTTCGTACAAAAACCTTTAAGAAAGCCGACGCAAAAAATCTCGAGTTGGACAACAATTGACGAAATGCATCCTTTTTCCCAGACTTCGCTTTTTTTTACTGTTACAAATTGTTTCTTTCCATTCTAAAAACTCATTTAATGTTTAATAATGTAGTATTTATTGAATACAACAAGTTTCATATATAGTTTTTCTACTAAAAAATTCCATGGCCATGTTAAGCGAAAAAGAATATATATTTATCGTTATTTTATCTTCCCTATGTCAAAAAGGAAGCAATTTAGAAATCGCTGTCCAGATCTTATAGTTAATTTTCTTGAAATATCTGGCAACTTTACGTGCTGTCTGCTGTCATTCTCTCATTTAAAGCGAATACGTAACTACGCTAGAAATGCGCAAGGGTAAGAAAGGCTTGCAAGTTTAGCTTTAATCTCAATTGAGAAAAAGCTTCTTAAGGATATGAAAACCGATGCCTTTTACGAAGAAATAATAGATATATTTAATAAAAAAGAAAGAAGCATAGAATTAACCTATAAGTAAGGTAAGTAGATGATTATATGTGTTTTGTTTTTATTATATACGAGTATTTTAAAGTTTTATTTTTATTTTATATAATCTTTGTTGTTTTTGCTTGAATTGCTTCCCCTTGACGAAAAATCCCCGCACGCCACTGATATGTATATTGTATATATATCAGTTTATTGCTATGATTCCATGGTCACAGTTGTCGAACGCCTTGGCAAAATCTATGTATATCACATCATAGTTTTCGTTGTTTTCGAGTGCATCAATAATGTCGTTATATAGTGTTCCATTACTCGCGATAGGCATGATTTTCCTGACCGGAATCCACGTCGGTTATGTCATAGATTTTTTTCTTTCAAATATTGTGGTGAAATGAGAGGTCAGCGAATAATGACCTATACTTTTTTGGCCTCGGATCGATCCCCTCCTTTATAAATTGGAACTACTCGTACGTTTGCTCTCTTCAGGATGCTTAGTATTTCTCTCCTGTCTAGTAATCGTCTCCATATCCAATATAAGGGCTTAGCGATTTCATTCTCGCACTTTTTAATCAGTGTAGCGTTCCATTTGTCCGGACCTGCTGATGAGCAGTGGCGGTTCCTCATATGGGCAATATGGGCAGCCGCACAGGGCGGCATTTGTGGAGGGGCGGCATGAGCGCCTGCAAAAAAAATAAAAATAAAAATAAGAATAAATAAATAAAGAAATAAATAAAAATAAAAAATAAAATAAAATAAATAATAAAAGATCAATAAATATATTTTTATTAATAAAAAACCATCTATTGCATTTTCCATAAACCTTCCCATAAAAGACCTAAACAATGCAAAATGCTTCCACATTAATATTATTGTGAATAAAGGCCCATACTTTAACATATGTAATGTTATTTTTCTGGGTTTGGTTAAATAGTGAAATGTATATTATTTATTACAGAACGAATCTTCACACTAAGCCACTAAGGTCTGTCAAATAACCGCAAATGGATAAGAAGAGGTCAAAGCTATCAGGTGCTCAGTTTAGAAAAAAGAGGAAAGAAGAAGAGGAGAAACGAGCAAATTTGTGGACTGCTCTCAGAATTGGTCTTACTCTTCCAGTCACTGTTGCTGAAGCAGAGAGGAGCTTTTCAAAGCTGAAGCTCATCAAATCCTACCTGAGGTCAACTATGTCACAGGAACGCCTTACCGGTCTGGCCATCATCAGTATAAATCATACAATTGCTGAGCAGATTTCATATGATGATTTAATTCATGACTTTGCATCAAGGAAGGTAAGAAGAGTCAGGCTTTAGATGGCAGTTGTGCTGTGGTGCAATTTATTTTGGTTCTTGTTCAAAGTGTAGCATAATAATTACCCTCTCTTAAGTGTCTTATTCTATTTATGTGATAGAGCATTTGTACAATTTAGAAATTTGATTCTCTAGTTTATTTATGGCAGTTGTGCAATTTAATTTGTATTTTTCCTGTTCATAGTATCATAATTACATTCTCTTAAGTGAGTTATTCTATTTACGTGATGAAGGATTTGTAAAATTCAGAAATTTGAGTCTTTGTTTTGGTTCTGAAGTTCCAACAATTAGTCCAATAAAAAGTTATTTTGTGAAAGAGTTATGTCTGTCCTTTATTTTGGGGGATTCGAATGTGTGTGTGTTGGCGAACAGGGGGGGGGGGGGCGCTGAAGGTGAGGTTCGCCCAGGGCGTCATGTAAGCTAGGACCGCCACTGCTGATGAGTGTGCTTTTAGTTTCCCCGTAGCTCGTGTGGTATCATCTGTTGTGAAGTCAAAGTCCATTATACTTTTCCTTTGTAATTCTTCTTCAAAGAACGCGTTTCTATCGCGTATTAATCTATCAGTTTTTGGGGATACTGAAAGACGATTCATACTGAATTCTTAATATTTCAGATACAGTACTTCTTTTAGATCATCGGTTTATGCATTGATTTCATTCCTCGAAGGTCCGATAGTCGCGTGATTTTTCGTCTTCATTTTTGCAAAATTATAGAGGTATTTTTAGTTAACTTTATCGCTTCTATAACGTCGTCTTTTCTATGTCTGGTTCTCAGTTAAACCCCGCATGACGCAGTTTATTTATTTATTAGTTTTCAGATGTTGTTTTTGCAGTTTCTTATTTTTACAGTCACTCTCTTTCTCTTGCGAAATATTGACTTCTTTTGTTTCTTAAACCCGTTTTTCTTTCCTTTGTTATTTTTCTAGAACATTTTTTTTCCACAATTTATAGCGTCTTCTCTTCGATGATTATTACGATCTCTTCCGTTGTTTTATCTTTAAAGATCGTTTTCCAATCTATTGCTTCCATGCTGGACGTAATACCTTCCCAATTTATAGCTTTGGAGTGACAATTAAAAATTTTGAATTTGCGTTTGTCTGTAGTGCGTGTTCTTTCCTTCCTTGTTGGTTTTATATTGGTTGTTATTTCACTAATGTTATAATCTGATATTATAGTTGGGGATATTTCTACGTTATCAATTAACTTACTGTTGTTCGTGAATACCAAATCTAGGCAGTTTTTTATCTCGTATTTTCTGTTATTTCATGCGTTAACATAAATTCATCAGCTAGAGCTAGCGGCATCTTTGCTCGCTCCTGGTCTTCCCGCGTAGCTCCTTCGTTTTGGTTTATGCATGTTTCTTCCTATCATTTTATATTTCATAAAAGGGAAATTAAAATCACCGCAGAGAATAATACCAGGGATTGAGAAGTTTAAAACTTTCACCAGGTTCTTGACCTCTGTAATGGCATCTGAGGATTTTGTAGTTTAATTTCTCATCTTTTGCCGCTACGATTTCTACGTGGTTGTTTGAGTTACTTACTGCCATTTTTGTCATATGTTTTTCGTGTATTTCCTCCTTTTGGCCTTATTGTTCCGTTGGCTCGAAATGTGTTGTAAATGTCAATTTGTATTTCTTATTTGTTGATACAAAACTCACAGTTTTCATAGTTCGTCTGGTAGTCCTTCGCGTGAGTTACTGCGAGACACGCGAAGTCTGCTCTCGTTTCCCGCATGAGACCTTTCAGGTATGTGACTTTATACGGGGAATGATTTGGTTTTAGGCCCTGTATGTTGGTTAGGATAATTTTTATTATTTCTTTCTCCATTTTCTCTTTATGTAATTCAGTTTCGTTATCGTTTGGTAGAGCGTGTTTCGTTGGCTCGTGATCCTTCGAGAATTTTCGATACACGCTGTCCCGATATCGTACGTAATTTCCTTTAGCATTTATTCTGTTCCACACTCGAATTCCCTCATTTGTCGACTGTCTTTGTATTTGTTGAATGATATTTAGTAATTGAATCGTGTTGGCTACGTCCAAAAAATTGGTTATCCTATTTGCTGATAATTTTGGTTGGTCAACTATCTTGTTCCTTTTTTTAGAGGGTCGAAGTAACGACATTTTTGCCCGTATATCGCAAAACGTTTGCAAATACTAAGGTGGTGGAACTTACAGTTGTTTCCAAATTTACAATTTCCATTTTTTTGTAATGGAAGTCGCATAAAATCGGATGCGCATAGACGCATTGCTAGTTCCTATATCTGCAATGCCATTTTGCATAATATTTGAGCACGATATCGTCTACGTTTTTGGTTTTTAGGGTCTTTTTGTCATTAACTTCAGTTGGTGATTTCACCACATCACAGTTTTTTTTTTTTTTTTTTTTCCTTCTAAAATCATGTCTTCCGGGGGTGTTATTTTTACTTTTATTTTCTCTCTCATCCACACCGTTTTCACTCGGGACATTTTGTGGTCTTATTTTCCTTTCATTATTCGTATTTTCCGTTGCTTTAAAGACCGCGAACGAGTTTACACTCTCCGTAAATGAGTCACGGATAAATTTGATGCCCGTAATTTGTTTCGCGTTCGACGAGAGAGAGAGATTTTTCTCTCCTTCCAATTCATAAAGCTAAACTCATATACACTTTTTGACAAAAAAAAACCTGATCGCTTCGTTTTTAGTCGTTGCTAAATTGCATAAATTACGAACCTAGTGGGGATACAGACCACGTTATCTATTACCGTAATCGTTCAAAAAAATCATTTTTGTTCGTTTGTTTGAGTGGGATTCAGTCACGTGAGTTTGGTTTTATAACCATTTTCCTGTTTTGTTAAATTTTCTCGGTTGACTGTTTCAACTCAATATGCGAAGGTGCCCCCTCAGGGCATTGGTTTCTGCTCGTACGTAGGAGAATTACGACTCATGATTGATCGAGGTCCATGGTGTAGCGGGTAGCATATCTGACCGGCAATCGGATGATCCCGGGTTCGATTCCCGGGTGGTACCTCATTTTTCATTTGTTCGTTCTCCCTCCTCATCTTGTGCGGAACGCTCTTTTACACAAGCGTCGTTCTTTACATATATATATATATTTTGACTCGTGATGGTTTAGTCTGCGTAAATTATATTCCATTCGCTTACACTCATTAAATTTCATTTAATAAATTATTATAACCACGGGTTCACTGATGCTTTTTTATTATGCGGGAAGAAGGGGCCAAGGGCGAACGCCCGCAAGAAAAGCCCCCGCTCATAAAAAGAGAACAAAACGGTTAAAATACAATTTTCTTTTTAATTTTTGAGAAGATTGTGTAGTGTGTAAAGTGCGGGAATGTGTATAGTGAGGAATAAAGGGAGAAACGTGCGTTTGAAAGCGCGTTGGACTGCTCACACGGTAGATGAGACACGGAAAAAGATCGGCTAAAAAGGACAGTGACGGGAGAAACGAGAGTGCCAGCACTCCCTGTCTCCCGCCTAACGTCTCCCCCAGGGAGTACTTCCCTCGTCGATTGGTGTCTACAATCTTCTCAGCTCCTCTTTGTACACTCTCGGATGCGGGTAGAATAAATCTCTAAGATGGTATTCCATTGTTATTTTGATATTTATACAGACAGAGAAACAAAGAGTCCATTCTCTAGGCATGGGGGGGGGGGGGTATAAAAAAATATGTGTGTATATAAACCTTGGTTAACTTTGGTTTTGCTTCCGCCTGAAATGTTCATTCTGACGAAAGTCAAGCTTGTCACTCCACCTTAGACCTACAGTTTAACGTGGAATCCGAACTACACCCCACCAGCAGCCCGGCGTCCTTACCACTAGGCTACCCAGGGTACCCATTTATCTACCAATCAATTTTTTTTTTATTGTGTGGAAGGATGAACAGCTGCATTTTGCTGCGCGCCGCCTGCCGTCACCGGGTCTCGATCCCGGGGCCGATGCATTCGTAGTCAGCGACGCTAACCACTACACCCCCGAGGCGCATTACATTATATATATATACATTTTAATAATAATCAGTGAGGAGTGCCAGAAACTGGCGCAGCGCTCGGGTCAACTAATGCGGCACACTCCACGAACTCTTGGATTATTGCTACCAGCACCATTAGGAGTCGAACCCCCGACCTCAGCGTCTTCAGTTCACTCGTAGGGGAATGGTGTTAGCCACTGATCTTGAGCTACGGGCGCTGGGTACTTACTGTATGTGGTAATTTGCTATACCCTTATCTTCAGTTATTACTCTATAAAGCATTCTCTCCAAGAGACACGTGATGTGCGGTATGCAGGTACAGGGAAAGGATTTGAGATGTGCCAGATTGCGGTTTTGCAGTACAGTATAGCCGGTTGCCGGATAGCCGGCGGAACACAAATATCGGATATCCAGTAATGCCGGATAGTGTTTATTTAGAGATAAAACGTACGCATTTGTCCCTCAAGCTATTTATATAAGCTCTGAATGCTACTAATTTTATTAATTTGCCATAAAGGTGTTTCTCATTTTGTACGCGAGTAACGGAGATTATATTAAACACTCTTATGTACAGGGTGATTCACTCGCTGGTAGCCTCAGAGTATCGCTAATATATTCGCTGGGGCTACCAGCGAGTGAATTACCCTGTATTTCTAGTGATGGAAAATGTTCTAAAAATATTTACGCCGCTCTTTCCACAGATTTGCTTTTGATAATTATTATTATTATTATTATTATTATTATTAGTTAATCAAACTAATAAGAAAATGATTTATTTCACATTAAAATTTTGTTTGAGAAGTTAGCAGCAGTTTGCAACATTGTAATGTTAAGATTAATTTAAACCTTTCTACCATGCATTGCATATTAACTTAGTAAATAGCATATACCATATATGAAGCAGAACCATAATAAGGTTACTGTTATTTAAACAGACCTTATTTTATCTATTGTGTTAGTGACTGTGTCATGTGTTTATGTCTCTGAGCTTGAGTATTCAGAAAAGAAAATGAGGGCTGCGGCTGGCTGAAATGACTCGACAAAATTCAAATCTATCATGACTTGAAGTAGTATTGTAGGAATTAAGTCTCGTAATTTGTTAAATATTTCTATTTTGTTCCGAAGCAGTGACGGACTGGCCTCTCGGGAGTTCGGGAATTTTCACGATGGGATGGTGAGCCGGTGAGTTGGTGAGCCGGTGAGTTGGTGGGGCCGGTAGCTTTACTGAAATAATTCTACAGTATGATTGCTTGTTTGTGCATCAATATAGGATCGAGGTTTCTCGAGTGGAGCTATTTATAAATACGCACGTATTTGAATGATGATGTAAATGAAGTAAATCATGATGTAAATGATGTAAATGAAGTGGAGGCCTCGCAGAGGAACACGAACAAAATATACAAATGGTCAGAAGACAACAATATGACATTTAACACCGAGAAATTTCAGTTGTTGAAATATGGTAGAAAAGAGGAACTTAAACAGACTGCGTATTATGCTCCAGATAGGAAATTCAGAGAAGCACGAAAGCATCGATCTTGGGGTAATAATGACCGATGATGCAAAATTCGAAACGCAAAATCAGATAGCGATAAATAAAGCAAAAAGAGTCGCGGGATAGGTACTAAGAACGTTCAAAAGAAGGGACAGGGCAGTAATGATTCCCCCGCTACAAACACTGATTATACCAAAACTTGAATACTGCTCAGTTTTGACGTCCCCATATAAAAAGGAAGAAACTAATAAACTAAAAGAAACGTAGACACATTTCACAGCAAAGATTGATGTCTGCAAAGAACTCAACTACTGGGAAAGACTACGCAAACTAAATCTGTACTCCCTGAAAAGAAGAAGAGAGAGAGGTACACCATAATCTACATATGGAAAATGATCGAAAAACTGGTACCAAACCTCAAACTAAACCCAATTACCATTCAAACAACACTAGAAAATAGGAAAGGCGGAATGTGTAGTGTTCCCAAATTAAAGACCCAACGAGGGACTTCCTCAATATTGAAGTAAAATAGCTTGGTTGTCAGGGGGCCAAGACTTTTTAACCAGCTTCCTAAGGACCTCAGGGTGTACCTAGCTATGTACGGTGGAGAGCGCAAGAAAGCAACCCGCTCCTCCACCAAGCCAGACCTAGAGGCGGGGCACCAGCTTGAGCTTAGTGCGAAAAGAGACCAACGCACGGAACAGCAACGAGGTTAACGAGATATACACAATTTATACATATGTGTGTGGGGGGGGCAGCGAGGACTAAAGTGACTGGAATTTCAAAGTAGAGTAACTTTAAAAACTTTGAATTACACGCGTTATCCAGCTCTTGTCAGTAGCCACACCTAATTTTGATGTTTAGAATGCTTTATTATGATCTATTGTGCGGACTAATGGCACAAAATCTTCAAAGTGATGAGGGCGTGCGGCACTATAGAGTTGAAAAAAAAAAAAAGTATTTTGCTAGTTTTATGTATACTGAGTGGACGTGTAATTAGCAATAATTACTAAGAATATTAGATATAATTATGAATGACTGTTATTTCGTGAGAACCTCAATGTAAAAATGTAATTGTGAGCACTTTGTACTTGCCTTTCTCGCGTTGAGTTAATAACGACAATAGATTCTGAATAAAGGTGTTCTAATTATTATAAATATAGGATGAAATCCATATTGCTATAACATTAAATTAAATATTAAATAGTGTAAAATGCAGTATGATATATGATGAGATTAATTTGGTAGATTATTAATTGTACTATATTAACTTGTTAATTGAACTAAACAATCTCAGAAGGTGAAATATAGGTGCCACGCTTAGAAATTAATATAAAAAGGATAGCCCGTTGAATACTAAATTTCTAGCATTTAAATGTTTAAGTGCTCAAACTAGCTAATTTGTAACTGTGATTAGCTACAAAAATTCATGAATCTTTGTGACGTGTACCAGTTACTTTTTTCTCTGAGGGCAAAATGTTGACGGCTACCTTTTTTCTTCACGAGCCTCCTTCGAATTACATATAGTACACAATGCAAGTTTATTAACAACATTATCTAATGTTAATATGATAAAATCTTCTTGTTGATTCGTTAAAGCTTACTATCAATTTGAAACAAATCTTGGTAACTATCACTTGTCAAGGAAAGTGTTTTTATCATGATCAGATAGACGTTCGTTAAAACCAGAAAGAATATCAAAAGCAACTTTTGAAGTAACTAGTAACTAGTTACTTTTTTGAAACAGCAACAAGTAACTAGTTACGTATTTGAGACAGTAACTGGTAGTGATGTAGGTCACATCCGCATCCGCGGAACATCCGCACATTTTCTCGCATCCGCATCCGCACTTTGGACTGCGGATGTCGTGCGGATGTGGACCGTTGAGATAAAACGTCATTAATAAGCGGAAATTATCAAATTCTACTATATTAATAGAACTAGTTCATTGTGCGCAAAAGTGATGCAAGCGACAAGACGAGAGGCTGTTCTTGTATGAAGTTACTCTCTTGCAACCTACTTAGATCCACGTTACAAAGCTAAGTTATTTTCACCTAGTACATTAGAACGAGTTAAATCATCACTTGGCAAAGCAGTTGAAGAGCTTCAATCTCTTGAATCTGTCGCTTCGCCACCCACCAAAAGAATAAAAGTTTCAGTGACAGAACCAACACCTTCAACAAGCAAATCTATCACAGAATCTGTCTCTCAGTTTCTTGAGTCAAGCAGCAATGACGAGACCTACGCGATGTCAAAAGATGTAGTAAAAATGATCGAGAGCTATCACCAAGAAAAACGCCTGGCTGCATGTGACAATCCTATTAGTTGGTGGAAAAATACGCAGAATATCTATCCATACTTGAGTAAACTTGCAAGGAAACATTTAGCCTGTCCTCCAACAAACGTACCAAGCGAGAGATTATTTAGCAGTGCTGGATTAATATATGATGAAAAGAGAAACAGACTGGCAGCAGAAAAGGCAGAAAAATTAATGTTCCTTAAGCATAACCTTCCTATAATTAAGTTTGAACATTAAACGATGAACATCTTAGTTTACTTTTAATTACTCATTTATAAATATGCCTAATAAAACTTTAAACTTAATATAAATAGTTATCAAGCTAATTAAAGATCTCTTTCTATAAGGGTGGAGGAGGAGGAGGTTGGGGAAAGAGGTCGGTGGGGTGCATTTGAGTTGGGTTCACGTCCCGCATCCTGGTAACACAATTATGGTTTCTAATTGTGGCTGAAACTCAACAAAATATAACGAATTTATTTGCAGACGAATTCACTAATTGATTTCTATATTAGTTAGATGCTTGATATTATTTTATATGTTCAGAGAAAAGTACAACAATTATTGTACAATTAATCAATTATACTACATTATAGCTACAGCTCTCTCTATATAATAACTTATTATATACGTTAAACACAACAAATCTCGAATATATCCTAAAAAATAACGAAAATGTAGACATCCGCATCCGCATCCGCGGATGTTGAAATCAAACATCCTCATCCGCATCCGCGGATGTGAAAAGAATGACATCCGCTACATCACTAGTAACTGGTAACTGCAACTAGTTACTTATTCGAGGTAGTAACTAGTAACTATAATTAGTTACAAAAAACATTACTGTCAAAAACACTGGCAAATTGTAATTTTTAGCAAAAATCAAAGATCGTTTGGGTTTTTTAGTTTAAAAATAGAAAGTTTTCTACTCAAGGTTTTTAAAGGTTAACCTAAAAAGTACAATATACAATAATTAGTTCTCAGTAACATCGATCGAAAACATTAGTTAGTTAAAATAAGTCGCTCTGTAACGGTATATAGATCCGGTTATTTTTTAGTCCTTTCTCAATTTGCTTATTATAAAATAATCGTAGAGATATTTTCGGATATCCGGCACGTCTCCGGAAAGGGTGCCAGATGGAAGATGTTTATTATTGTTTCTTTAAAATACTGATTAATTATTTTCGGATCATAATTAATTATTAATTACAACACATCGCACACGCAATATGTGACATCTATAATGTATGATACAAAAATTTTACTTATGGGAAAGTTACATAATAATAAAGAAGAAGAAGAAGAAGAAGAAAGAGGAGGAGGAGGAAGAAGAAGAAGAAGAAGAAGAAGAGGAAGAAACGGTTTTATTTTTATATCCATGAATGCAGTATTTCAGGCGTTATAAACACGATATATGGTCAATAATAGTCATGCATTATCTCTTCGGCTGCTCTTGGTTCATAATAGACGATCCATGTGTGTGTGTGAGTGTGTGTGTATATATATATATATTGTATAGAATGTAATACAATATCGTATAACGAATAAAATATGGCGTAAATTATCTTTGACATAATATATATATATATATATATATATATATAGCGAAAAGTGGATGAAGTATGTTATAGTGAGGATAATGAAGAAAAATTATCACTTTTATTTTTTTCTATTTCTCGAAATATCTGACAATTTGTTATGTCAACTAGACTAGGCCATCGCCCGTCCCTCGTTCCCCCACAAACGAAGGGCAGAAACTGTGGTTCAGGGTTCGACTTCCGATGGTACTGTTAATAACAACGCGGGAATTGGCACAATGGGTGGCGTTAGTTGGCCTGACCGCTGTGTCAGTTTCTGGCCCGCCGGAATGATTCACTGGTCAACAAAGTTTTTGTCACAGAGATATTTTTACTTGAACTATGTGTAATTTTTTACGTTGATTACGAAAATGAAAACAGAATTTTTCTATCAACCGCAGTTTTAAAGTGACACACGAATTTACATTACTTAGGATTTGAGTGAGAATAGGAAGGGGGCTGGGTCTGCCCCTTCCTCTTCCTCTACTTATAAGTTGCTACACGTCACTGTTGACTTTCATTTGTCAGGTACTCATTTGATTTCACTCAGTGAACATCGTGCATTTTATTTTTGTGTCAGTGCGTTCGTATTGTTTCATGACAGAATGCCACGCGAGTGTGTCAACCATCCAAACTGTTTCTGTTATGTGTGCAGAGAGTTAACATTTAAATTTCAAAGGCGAAATTTCACCCCTCTCGTCAAAAAAGCATACGAACTTTATTTTGGTTGCGAGGTAGGGGATCAGAACAAGACGTGGGCACCTCATATATGCATATACTAGGCATTACTGAGAAATCTAAACATATGGTACAATACCCAAATTTACCATCAGCCATAAGGCCTGTTTTACATAATAAACATTTGCCAGTACCAAGGCCACCGGAAACGTGGAGTTTAGATGATGAAAATGAAATTGATGTACAATGGTAATGACGAAGCTCAACATGGTTTACTGACGGACGATGTTGATCCAATGTTTGAACCATCTTGTTCATCGACAGAGCCTCACTTAATATCTCAAGCAGACCTGAGCGAGCTTGTCTGTGATCTGAAATTGTCAAAAGATCAATCCGAACTTTCGGCTTCCATGTTGAAAGGTTGGAATCTTCAAGAAAAAGGCACTAAGATATCTTTTTACCGCAAGCATCAAAGAAACTTTCTACCCTTTCATGAAACCCTTGGCCAACAACATGATCCAAACGAATGGCGCCTATTTATTGATTCCTCGAAGCTGAGTTTAAAAATTGTATTACTCCATAATGGAAATAAATATCCTTCAGTTCCATTAGCACATGCCGTACATATGAAGGAATCATACGACAGTTTGCACCTGCTTGTGAAACATATCCAATATGATAAATACTCTTGGCATATCTGTGGAGACTTGAAAGTGATTGCACTTCTTCTTGGTTTACAACTGGGTTATACGAAATTCTGTTGTTTCCTCTGTGAATGGGACAGCAGAGCACGGGAAAGCCATTACTCAAAGAAACAATGGCCACTTCGACAAGCGTTGATTCAAGGGCATAAAAATCTCACCAGTTCACCTCTTCTTAATCCAAAAAAGTTATTTGCCACCACTACATATTAAACTTGGTTTAATGGAAAATTTTGTTGAGGCTATGGATCAAAATGGCAGGGGTGGGGTCTCTACTTGAAACAGAAATTTCCAAGGATCAGCGAGGTCAAAATCAAAGAAGGGATATTTGTGGTCCCGCAAATTAGAGAAATCATGAGAGACAGCGCGTTTGATGAAACTCTAAGTGAAATTGAAGGAGCAGCTTGGAAAGCATTTAAAGTAGTGAACGCAAATTTCCTCGGAAACTTCAAGGCCGAAAATTAAGAGTCACTTGTTGAAGAACTTCTCAAGGCCTACAAAGACGTGGGTGCAACATGTCGTTGAAAATTCATTTTCTTGACTCACATCTCGACTTCTTCCCAACAAATTTAGGCGATGTTAGTGATGAGCATGGGGAACGCTTTCATCAACAAATATCCACGATGGAGAAGCGATACCAGGGCAAGTGGAGCCCCAGCATGTTGGATGACTACTGCTGGACATTGTCAAGGGATGGCCCAGAGGCGAAATACAAGCGTAAATCATCAGTAGCCACATTTTAGGTGAATTCAATATGCATTTTCTACTTTGATATTGCTATTACGCCTATAAATTAGTCCAAATTCCATTTTCGATTCACTCAATATTGGTGGGTGATAGAAAAATTTTGAGGCCATTTTTGAACTCAGCGGTAAAAAACCTATAAAATCCACCCATTTTTGTCGACCAGTGAATTATTATTATTATTGCATTATTACATCAAACAAATTTTAAGATTAACGTAACTTAACCTTAATATATGAATCTTTCCTTCTACGCCTTTTCAAACGGGGACCATTTTAGCCTGGAATCCGACCCCAAATATCCCGAGGAAGCTCAGAAGACGAATTTTAGGCCTCAGTAGGGATGCATATCCACCCATGTAGGTCTCAAATTCGCTATTTTTTGATGGATAAGCCACATCGCATTAAATTCACAACACGACACTCGACACAATCCTTAAAATATGAGAAGAATAACAAGGACATATTGTATATAATTTAATACAATATCGCATAACGGATAAAATATGACGTAACTTATCTTTTTATTTTTTTTTTGACATATTATGCGAGTCATATAATGATAAATCGAAAGGCGATACAATATTACCTAAAATATACGTAGGGATGCATTTTAAATAATATATACGAGATAGATTGCGTACATTATATATATATAAGCTGACACAGTGGCACTCAGAAGAAACAGTGCCTATATAGAAATCGTGACTACAACACAAGTTAAAGGTCAAGTGTTAAAAGTTTTCGAAATTTTAGTTTTTAAATTTTTGTTGTTGTTGTTTTTAGGTTATTCTACCCATACGACGTAGTTTAGTCTCGTTTAAATTCTATTATATATATATATATATATATATATATATATATATATATATATATATAGTACAGAAGATATTATTCTAAACAAAATGCAAGTTCACGATTGCGGATACTCGTGGTTTTTGGTCCAGTTTGTGTAGAGCAAGCCCGAGGTAGTACGAGTGTGACTGTGAATGATGCGGTAAATTTGTGCTGCCTCGGGGAGGAAACACAAACTTGCGGTACATCTTGCTCCTGAAGAATCACACACCAGGACTGATAATAACGGGGTGTCTTCGGTTCAAACTAACGAAAATTGCAATAAATTGAATACGGATATGGATGTTCTTTGAACTAGACTAACACGGAGCATTGTTGCTTTCAGTGGTGATGAACCACGTACGAAAGCCTCGTCAGTACTTTGACCCCCTAACTGCTAAGCAATGCTGCTGGGAGCTGTTCGTACCCTGAAATGGGCGAAATAATGCTCTGTGTAAAAAGATGTTTTTAATTTTATACTCCGACTTAAACTATGAATGCATCGATGATTATATATATATATATATATATATATATATATATATATTATATTATATATATATATATAATATATATATATATATATATATATATATATATATATCAAAGCTATTTGACTTCTTAGGGAAACGGAGCTTACAGATGAACAGAAGGACCAACACAACGGCAAACATTTTCATTTATTTTTTGTACTGCAGACGTTTCGACAAATCTTTTGGCATCATCAGTGAATTAAGTCTTAAAACCTTAAAACAAAAATAAAAAATGAAAATTACATCAATACAATATTAAAACCGGTTGGTACCATCAATCCGTATCAACTGTCCCCTCAGTAGCCCACCACAATCCGCAATTAGAAACCATAGTAATGAAAACAACCATCCCCTTCACAAAACTCAGTTTGAAATTCTAACTAGATCCAATAACCTCACAGAACTCCGAATTTTAGAATCTTTGTACATCTATAGAAACAAACCCTCCATTAACAATAATAGTTCATCTTACAAATTACAGCTCTTTTAACTAACCAACCGATTTTCATAGACTTATCATACCTTCTGATTTACTGACCATACAGTTTTCTTAGTTTTTGTCAAGTATGGAGGTTGATGTAAACATTGTGTATTTACTTGTTGAGGTAATTTAATTTTAATGATTTTAATTTTTTGTAGTGATGTAATTTTAATGATTTTAATTTTTTGTAGTGATGTAATTTTAATGATTTTAATTTTGTATTGATGCAATTTTCATTATTTTTATTTTAAGGTTTTAATTTTAATGATTTTAATATTGTATTGATGTAATTTTCATTTTTTATTTTTGTTTTAAGGTTTTAAGACTTAATTCACTGATGATGACAAAAGATTTGTCGAAACGTCTGCAGTACAAAAAATAAATGAAAATGTTTGCCGTTGTGTTGGTCCTTCTGTTCATATATATATATATATATGGTGGTTGGCATAACAATTCATTGAGAGAAATCTATACACAAAATGAATCTGAGGCAATCTTACCGAAGCCCCTTCAAACGAGTGTAAATTCCCAGTTTTAAATCCTTGCTATAGCGATTCGCATCACGTATGTAGCAGCTGTTCTTTCATGATAATGGGGCTTTGCTACCCTCCTCCTTCTTCTCCTCCTATAAACACTTCCACTGCACTCTTACACACACACACACACACACACACACACACACGCGCGCGCGCATTTACAACTCCAAGCACATAAATATCACACACGTAATCTTATATAGCTCACAGTTAACTAACATAAACTGATTTGTGAAGTTAAATGTCAATATTCTCTATTTAAATGAACTAAACCAATATCCATGTTGGAATTTATTATGATTTGTTTTAACTCGCAGTTGCAATCCATGTCTGGTTTTGGGTATAATTTCTTCGTATTGCATTTCTGTTGAGTTACGGAAAAACTCGCAACGTATCATCCATTTAAATGCGTTTCAAAGTGCAATACCCCCACTCAAATAAAATCTTATTTAAGTTACTGTATTTACGATACGTTTATACGCTTCATAAAGGCGAAGGACGAAAGACCTGAATGAAACATGGTCAAAAACCAGAACCAACCTTTTTTTTTTTAGGCGGGAGGCCGGGGGTGGGGGTCTGAAATGAAGCGACGCCGGTTCGAATCCCATTAGGTCTTAGTGTCCTAATCAACTGCGTTTTCATTTTCCAGCATATCAAGCAGTTTCATATATACGAGTGTATATATATATATATATATATATATATATATATATATTACAGTGGTGTAGTGCTGTGGGAACGCGTGGGAACGGCGTTCCCTTACTTTTTTGGTAGACGGAACGGCGTTCCCTCACTATTTCAAATAAATCCGAACTTACAAATCTCTAACGTCATGAAGTTTAATTCCCACCCCTAGAAGAAATATGAAAAAGAATCATTAACTGCTTCATTTCTTTTAGCTTCGACTGAGGTAATGCTAGCCTATAAAGATCTGGTGAAACAGTCACCACGGCGTACCAGTTGTTAACTTTTTTTTAGTTAATCATTCCAGTTGTTAGCTATTTTTATTGATCGTACTGGATGTCGTATATCTAATGACACTGGAAATACTGCATCTTCAACCTTGGAATATATCCTAATATCCAGTGCATATGACCTCAAAATATCCCTGAAATTGGTCAGATTTCAAAAGATTTCCCGGGGGGGCTTACAGTGCCCCCGGACCCCCAGCTGTATGGGCTCGCCGCGCTCGCCATTGTCCCCCCCGCATCTGAGTAACACTTTCAAAATGCGTTCCCTCACTTCTTTATTTAGCACTACTACACTGTGTATATATATATATATATATATATATATATATATACACACACACACACCTTACCTTACCTTACAACCTTACAAAGGTTCCGCGCGATGATTCCTCATTTCGCGAAGGTCAAGCTTGTCGCCCCTCTCAAGTTCGCCTGGTGAAGTAGTGACTTGGTTTCTTGTGCTCTCCACCTCACATAGCCAGGTACGCCCGGCTCATCGGGGATTGTTCTGAGCCAGGCGTCTAATCTTCTTTTGAAGATGTCCACTGCAACATCATTCGTGTTCCTTTGATCTTTAGGCGGCTGATTAAACAGTTTTGGTCCTCTCACAACAAAACTATTTTCTTTCAAGGTTAAGGATGTTCCGTGTCTCGCCTTTAATTTGGGAACATGACACAGTCTTCCTTTTCTACTTTCAACCGTTGTTTGGGGAGTTATAAGATTCAGAGTAAGATTTCAGAGTTTCTCCATTATTTTCCAAGTGTAAATTATGGTGTGTGTGTCTCTTCTCCTTTCCAGTGAATATAGGTCTCGTTCGCGTAACCTTTCCCAGTAATTTAGTTCTTTGTACCCCTTGATCCTGGCTGTGAAGCTTCTCTGAATCCCTTCCAGCTGTCTAATGTCTTCTTTTTTTTTATATGGGGATGTTAGGACCGAGCAGTATTCCAATTTGGATATGATCGGGGTTTTCAGTAGAGGAATCATTACATTCCTATCCCTTCGTTTAAAGGTTCTCAATATCTGCCCTGTTATTCTCTTTGCTCTGTTTACTGCTATCTTATTTTGTGTTTCAAATTTCGCATCATCAGTCATTACAACCCCTAAATCGTTTGCTCTAGAATTTCTCTGAATTTCCTGTCCATTTGGGGTATACTGTAATGTTCCATGGATTTTAGGTCCTCTCTTTTTTTCCTTACCGTAACAGCTGAAATTTCTCAGTGTTAAACTTCATATTGTTGTCTTCCGTCCACTTGTAGATTCTGTTCATGTCGGTTTGTAGAGATCTTATATCTTCCGGGTTTCTTATTTTTCTACTGACTTTGTGTCATCCGCAAAGGATGTTACTGTGCTGTCTCTGGTAACGTCCTCATCTATGTCAGTTAGCATGATTATGAAGAGTAGTGGAACTAATACTGTTCCTTGTGGTACTGAGCTGAGGACCTCTGATTCTGATGAAGATACTCCTTGTATTGTAACGACTTGCCGCCGCTCACTAAGGAAATTATATATCCATTTCCCTACTTTTCCTGTTATTTGCATATATTTCAGTTTATGTATTATGATTCCATGGTCACACTTGTCGAACGCTTTGGCAAAGTCTGTGTATATTAGATCATAGTTTTCGTTACTTTCCAGTGCATCAATAATGTTGTTGTAGTGTTCCATTAGTTGTGATAGGCATGATCTGCCTAACCGAAACCTATGTTGGTTATCATTTAATTTTTTTCTGAGTTTCCAAGATGTCACAGATTTTCTGTCTAACTATTCTTTCAAATATTTTAGTGAGATAAGATGTAAGCGACACTGGCCTATAGTTTTTGGCCTCGATCGATCTCCTCCTTTATATATTGGGACTATATATACGAGGAGTGATCAAAAAGTATCGATAATTTTATTGCTACGGACAAATGAATGCAAATAAGAAATAACCGTTAACATATGTGAGTCTTTCTGCCCTCTGGCGTCTGCAATCTGAAGCAAAATCTGCTACCATGAGTCAGTAGTTGGTTGGAGCGCTTAAATGGAGGGTGTGTTTTTGCAGTACGTCTAAATCTTGGAAATGGAGCAACGCGCGTTCGGAGACGAACGAAATGATTAAAACAGCTTTGGGAAATGATGCTCTCAGTGTAGCTAACGTTTACAAATGGCACAAAAATTTAAAAATGGAGAAACATTTGCTCGTACCAGAAATCGAATCTATTGGACATTTTCATCCGTAATGAGAAGTGGAAGGGCGGCCACTGCGTTCCTTGTCTTCAAGCGATGTTTTTCCATTTTTAAACTTTTTGTGCCATTTGTAAACGTTAGCTGCACTGAGAGCATCATTTCCAAAAGCTGTTTTAATCATTTCGTTCGTCTCCGATGCAGATTTTCCAAGTTTTGCGCTCGCGTTGCTCCATTTCCGAGATTTAAACGTACTGCAAAAACACACACTCCCTTTAAGCGCTCCAACCAACTACTGGTAGCAGATTTTGCTTCAGACTGCAGACGCGAGGGCAGGAAGACTCATATGTAAGCGGTTATTTCTTATTGGCATTCATTTGTCCGTAGCAATAAAATTCACTCCTCGTAAATATATATATATATATATATATATATATATATATATATATAGAGAGAGAGAGAGAGAGAGAGAGAGAGAGAGAGAGAGAGAGAGAGAGAGAGAGAGAGAGAGAGAATCACAGTTCTTTCTTATTTTAAGTTCATGAAATTTTCATTTAAAGTGCAATTTTGCGGTTCACATCGAAAAAACATTGTAAGGAAGCGCTTTTACTGATTAAATTTTGTGGGAAAAATCGTTTGTATTTTGTTTATCTTCACTTATTTTTTACATTTAAACCATTAAATAAATTATTAGGGATTTACCCGAAAAACGTTATCTTTTTATCACGACAAAACAGCGTAAACAATTGTTTAAATTGATTGTCTCCGTTGCAGTAAGTTTGGTGTGTGTGTATATATGTGTGTGTGTGTGTGTGTGTGTGTGTATAGTTGTCTTGTTCTGTGAAAAGGTAACACGTGTCCAATTTTCCCCAACCTTGTACAGCCATCTCTCCCTGGCGTCCCTGCCTTCCTTTCTTTAACCAATCAGAGAACACCTGCCAACATGGTCCCTCACTAGAAATCCCTCTTTCTACAGTGTCACTTTATCGTCCATTTCCATTTCCGCATTACCACTTATAATAATAATAATAATAATAATAATAATAATAATAATTATGAGAATGTGCAATAAATTATTCAGAAACTGCAAAATATGCATCTCCGCAACGGATGAGACCAAAGTCCTAAGATGTGAATTCTGTTCGCATCTCCGAGACTTTGCGTAAAATGGGATAATAATAATAATAATAATAATAATAATAATAATAATACTTCTTTCTTATGAATCGTAAAACAACTAAAAGGTATGAAATTGTTCCGAGAACGCCGTACAACGAAAGTAAATTCGTTTGCAATATTTATTGTGGAAAGTAATATAAAAAATAGCCGACACGAGAACGGATGAAAGTGACGATCACAACCGTCTTTTACGCAGAAATACGAGAGAGAGAGAGAGAGAGAGAGAGAGAGAGAGAGAGAGAGAGAGAGAGAGAGAGAGAGAGAGAGAGAGAGAGAGAGAGAGAAAATAAAAATAACGCACAAAGAAACTAAACTAAACAAGACAATAACAAAAAAAAATCCGATATGACAAAGTCACCAAATAACAACGAAGCGAAAATTATGTCAAGAAAGAAAATCCAGACAAAGAATGCGGCAAAGGAAATTATATGGTATATGGCAGTGGTACTCATTGGGCGGCTCGTGAGCCAAATATATATCTAGCGCATTTGGCTCGCGAGCCGCGCAATGAGTGCCACTGCTATATGGGGACGCTATGCTTTAAAAGATATCGATATAGAGACGGACACGGTATTTACGCACAACAACTATAAAGTAATTTTCATTACAAAAATTAACATTATACGTAAATCTGGAACCCACTGAACATTTCATCACCACCTCACTATCCGCAAAACGTACGCAAAATGTGGATAGTCGTACAACTAATAAATATTATCCAACGCGAACAACAACGATCCGACCCAGTTACGTGCAAGAACAAATTACGTTAAGAAATCCGAACAGTAGCCGATGAACCAAGTAAAACAGGCAATCGAAATTTCTGGAATGATCACAACAACGAAAGGACGATGAATAGGAAATACATAAGTAGCAAAAAAGGAAAAAAAAAAAACATTCTAGCAAATATACGAGGTTTTAAAAGCAAAACTTTTTTTAAAAATAACGTGTTAAAAATCTCAAAAGATTTGTGAAAGCAATAACGGCATCTTTCACGCGCTTCACTGAAACGCATCTTAAAGACTTCCCCAAGAAGGTTATAAAAATTACGAGCACTCTTCTGATAAAAAAAAAAAAAAATACAAATAGGTGGTTATCACGTATTACGAACCGACAGAATAGAAAGATGAGAGGAGAATGTGCTACAGGGGCGTATTTAGGGAGCGTTTCTTACCCGCCCGAAAACATCCTCATAAAATTCGCTGTCAAAAAAATACAAATGAAAAAATAAAAGCCCTGAAAATGACGCAGTATTGGCAAACGAAAGATTCCCTCGAAAAAAGATAGATTTTTCGTCCTAAACACGTTAATTTGCATAAGTTTAAAATTATTAATATTTATTTTTAAAACCTTAAGCGATACAAAAACTCGAGTTCATTTTGCCTGCCAGATGTTAGATGATTTGCTTATTAGCAAATCTGCTGTGTTCTATAAATTATGTGTTCAGTTGATGCAGATTGGTGGTAATTTTTTAAGTAAGCCTTTTTATGGCGTTTTTTGTTGACATACCGTAATATAAGTGTGTTTACATGGCACCACTGAAGAAGGAGAACATTGTTATTTTGCGTAAAGGACGAGAGAGATCTCAGCATCTGTATGAAATTTCATCTGGTCAAAATATCTGAAAAAACAGTTATTACTAATCATGACTCATACAACAGTGTAACAACATCAGTGATGCATTTGAAAAAAATGCCAGTTATGATGTACTTTGCCAAGGCATTCGACAAAGTTGAGCACGAAATTATATATTTATATATATATCCGCATGGCACGCGAGAAATGGATGCTGCCCTTACCCTCACCATTCTGCAGGAGGGATGCTTGCTCCCGCAGACATCACTCCCGAAGAAGAAGCCGCCATCGTGCTCTCTCGAGAGGCATACACCCCCGAGTGGTGCCATGGCAGCACAAACTGGGGTTTACAAGACCCAAAGACTAACCAAATGAGTTGATTGTAAACATCAATCGACAATGGAAGTACTACTGTGGGAACGTTAGGCAGGAGACAGTGCTGGAACTCCCGTTTCTCCTGTCACTGTCCTCCTTAGCTGATCTTTTTTCGTGTCTCATCTACCCTGTGAGCAGTCCAGCACACTCTCAAACACACACTTCTCCCTCTCCTCTTCACTACATATACATGCATTTTGCACACTACACAATCTTCTTAAAATTTTTTTTTACAAAAATTGTATTTTAATTTTTTTTTTTTCTCTTTCTATAGGAGTTGGGGTAGCATTTTTGCTGGCGTTCGCCCTTGGTTCCTCCTTTCTGCATAAAAAAGTATCAGTGAACCCGTGGATATAATTTATTAAATGAAATTTATTGAGTGTAAGCAAGTGCAAGTCAATCCTGAACCATCATTCGAAACCTTTCAAAAGTATTTAAAGGTAAGGCAAGATTTTGTTTTTCTCTGGATATTTTACTTGTTTTGGTGACACTAATAAAATTTCAAAAACAAAAGTCACTCCTTCCCAATCAGTAATAGTTTATGATTTTTACAAACCTGATATTTCTCGGCGATTTTTTTTTCGAAAACTGTACAATGCAAGAATATATGTATTTCGTTCTCTCGCTCTCATCTTGCGCGGAATATTCTCCTACACAAGCGTCGTTCTTTACGTTAATTATACTGCGTGTTCTTTGCAGTTGAAATATATATATATATATATATATATATATATATATATATATATATACACACGTCTCGGTGGTGTAGTGGTTAGCGTCGCTGACTACGAATCCATCGGCCCTGGGTTCGAGACCCGACGGCAGCCGGCGCGCAGCAAAACCCAGCTGTTCATCCTTCCACACAATAAAGAAAGTGGTTGGTAGATAAATGGATACCCTAGGTGGCCTAGTGGTTAAGACGCTGGGCTGCTGATGGGGCGTGGTTCGGATTCCACGTTAAACTGTAGGTCTAAGGTTGAGTGAAAAGCTTGACCTTCGTCAGAATGAACAATTCGGGCGGAAGCTAACCAAAGGTTAACCCAAAGGTTATATATATATATATATTTGAACTATATTTATATTTATAAAGTTATTACAGTTTATATATTTAATAAAACATTACACAAGGTTTATTCCCCAGTGTATAGAATTACTCTCTACATTGACTATCTGTTCCAATATTCGCCTTCATACAGGGTAGTCATAAATTCCGGCATCATTCTGATTTGAAACTGAAAATTATATAGCATCATTGTCCTTTTATAAGCCAAAACTAAATCTTAACTGTGATCAGATTTCAGTAGATTTACAGGTTTTGAAGGCAAGTACAGAGAATTGACAAAATTAAATAGACACTACGATGATTGGCTTTGCAGAATAAATGGCAAAGTTTATCAATGGCATGCCAGAACTTGGGTCACCTTTACATAATTTAAATGGGAAATTAACACGATTCTAAATATATTCATTCAATAAATCCGTTATTATTTATTCACTTTTATTTTATCGAATCAAAAACTAGGGAAAAACCGAGGGTGTCTATTTACTTTTGTCAACCTTCCGTACCAAATACGCGTATTTTTTTGATGCAGGAAGGAGGGGCCAAGGGAGAATGCCCGCAAAAACGCACCCCCCACCCCCCGAAGAGGAAGAAGAGTGTCAGAATCAAGGTCCAGGGTTTTCGAGATGCCTGGACACTTTGCACTCGAAAGATTGGGGGGCATAGACAGGAGGAAAGATGGATTGAAGAAGATTGCTTCACAGTTGACCGGTTGAGTAGATGAAAGATTGAAAAATACCGATTAACCCTCGCGTATACAGAATATAATCAAACCTTATTTTTCTTTGATATTTTTAATAATTTTAATCGGTTTTAAAGTTTTTAATTGTAATATTTTAATATTTGTATTTAGTTAGATTCGGGAAGATAAAAATGGCAAATTACGAAACGTCCGCCATATAAAAGATAAAGAATATCCATTTTCGTCTCTGGTGGTCCTATTTACAATTAGAAATAAACAAATTATAGTCAATAAACTTTATAAACACCCTGTATCTTCCGTTAATATACACCGTTGCAACACCTCAATAAAGAACTCGTATAAAAACGTTATACTGTGATGAGTTTTCGCCATGAGAGGTTATCTTTAAGTATATTCTAGTTTATATTACTTATGATTCCCTGTAATTCCCCCTTTTTTTTAGTTGGGGTAGTAAGGGGTAGGGGTGGGGGTCTGAAAGCCCCTTAGGGAGTAAAGGCAATTAAAACTGTCTTAATTTGTACAAAGTTTTAATTTCGCATTATTTGTTTCGTTAATGGGACGTATTTTATTAATGGACATTTATTCAAGCAAAATAATACACCTTTTCGCAATTAGCAATATACAGGGCATTCAAAAAGAAACGCAACCCATTGGAGAATGCATACATCATTGTACCCTAACCCTTTTTCTTTCTGTTTGGGGTTGCGTTTCTTTTTGAACACCCTGTATTTTACATATATATATATATACACAGGGTGTCCCGTAAGTCTGGAACCATAGGGCAAAATGATAAAAACGGCAATAAAAACGCCGAAGAGACTTTGTGAAATTAGCGAGGATGGTAGCGGCTGTGTCATCGTCGGTGGATGTCCTCGGGGGTCCACTGCGTGGTTTATCTCCTATGGATCCCGTTTCCCTGAACTTTGCTACAAGTTTGCCGACACAGCTGTGTGTTATCGGCGCGCGGTCCGGATGCAATCTGTTAAATTCCTCAGCGACCTCGCTCTTACTCCGATTTCCTAGGAGTAGAATTACCTGGATGCGTTCTTCCTTACTCAAAGACATCATGGGCACTTGCATAAACGAAAAAACATGAATTACTTATTTTACCTTATGGTTCCAGACTTATGGGACACCCTCTCTCTCTCTCTCTCTCTATATATATATATATATATATAGGGTGGACCGTAAATCGCTTTACCTTCGTATTATAAAGAAACTCACTTCAGTAAAGCGACTTATGGCCCACCCTGTATATATATACACGGGGCTCCAATAAACCTTAGCCCCCCCGCCCATGGCCTAAACCATTAGAGGTACAGTAAAACTAAACATACCTTACAAAAGAGAATTTAATCCTGCATTTAATGAGAAACAATTAAAACTTGGTGTTCCCGCCATTGGCTTCCAAGACAGCCTGAATTCGCTTTGGGTAGCTTGCCAAAAGTGACGTGAATAGATCTTGATCGTTACGCAAATTTGCTAAAGCAGTTTCAATGTGTTGCGTCATTGTATCCTTCGAAAATCGATTTGCTGCAGGTTCTTGAAACAAGAAACATTCAACCTTGTCCTTTATAACTGATCCAATGTGTTCACAGACGTTCAGGTCAGGAGAATTTCCTGGCCATTCTTCATTTCCAAAGAAATCGATCTCATGGTTCCGCAGCAACTGTTGAGTGGATAATGCCTTAAAGCAGGGGGCCTTATCGTGCAGAAGTGTGACCTGATCGACATCCATAACATTGTTTGGGTTTCTTAGAAAAGGAATGACATACTGGGATAGAATAATATCACGAAAATACTGTCCATCCCAACTCTGACCATTTGGCTTCAGCACCCACATGAGCTTCTTTGCAGTGAACAAAGCAAACACACCAACACAGTCTGGACTTTTTAATAATTCGCGATAATGTTCATTGTCATAGATTTCATCTGTTGTTGTGGCCCACATTCGATCATTTTGGTAGTTAGGCCGACGTGTTACGTAAACAAAAAATTCATCGGAGACAACTAAATGCATGAAATCATCCACATCCCAATCTTCAAGATAATGGGCAAACCACATTCTGTCATCGATGTTAAGTTGAGTTTTTCTTGGCTTTCGAAGTTCATGCCAAGGCTTTAAACCTTGCCTATGACGGTACAATCGAATGATCTCACCACTAACGATCTTTCCTCTCAACACTTCGATCTCTCTAGAAAGTTTAGCACAGCTGTTTTTCCGCTTACGCGTACCGCTTTCAATGATGTCCTTTGTTTCCTGAGAGAGTGGCAAATTTGGGCACCCAGATTTGGTTGTATCCATTTAACATTCATCCAAAGTTTTATTCCAATTTCTTTTGACGAAGTCCTCACTTCTTCGCAACTTTTTGGCAACCCATGAACGTGTTATAAAGGTGGCTCCAGCATCACGAGCTTCCCGAAATGTTATTGCTCGTATGCGATCTATCACACGTTGCCTCTCCGAATCACCAATTAATTGAGAAGCCATTATATTATCACTTTATCAGCTAGAGTAATTTTAATACCTGCCATAAATAAAGAATTTTATATATTTTTATAATCACTAAAAACTACTTCGATATAAGTAAACAGGTAAGCTGCAAATGGGGGGGGGGGGGGGCTAAGGTTTTTTGGAACCCCTTATATATATATATATATATATATGATACACACATATATATATATATGGTTTGGTGGGTAATACATAAATAAAAATTGGATATAATTAGGTTATGAGGTTTGGTTGTGATTGGTAATTATGTTAAACTGAATAAGGTTCAATTTTGTTGTACTAGAGAGTGCCCGGTTAGGTTACATTTAGTTAGGTTGGTCTAGCTTATAAGTTTGTTTTTGAAAAAAAATGCTTAGGACCAGCCCGCGACCGATTCCGATACAGCATCCCGCTTCATTCGTATCATTTGATGAAGGAGAGAATTGCGTTATATCGTTATTCTGGTTATTTACCACCCAAAGTACAGGGTGGCCCATAAGTCCCAATCGGTTATAATTAAAGCGAAAATACAAAAAAAAAAATCAAAGTAAAAAGTTTATAATAAGTTTGAAAATATTTCTTATTGGATATATATTATTGGATGCGCCTCGGTGATGTAGTGATTAGCGTCGCTGACTACGAATCCATCGGCCCCGGGTTCGAGACCCGACGGCAGCCGGCGCGCAGCAAAACCCAGCTGTTCATCCTTCCACAAAATAAAGAAAGTGGTTGGTAGATAAATGGGTACCCTAGGTGGCCTAGTGGTTAAGACGCTGGGCTGCTGATGGAGCGTGGTTCGGATTCCACGTTAAACTGTAAGTCTCAGGTGGAGTGAAAAGCTTGACCTTCGCCAGAATGAGCAATTCGGGCGGAAGCTAACCAAAGAATTATTCAAAGCGCAAAATATTATGACCATCTCGACCACAAGCTGCCAAGCGCCAAAATTTAAAAAATGGAGAAAAATGCAGTTAAAGTTTGTCAAGTTGATGTCAACTTTCAAAATGTCATAACTTTTGAACCAATAACGATACCTGATTGATTGCGACCTACGGGATAAAGGAAGGGTGGGGGAATATACTCAATATAGTGTATAAATAACTCAATTCTGGACCCACTGGCGCTTGACAGGTTGTGGTCCGGAGCGCCTCAAATAGTCTTTCCTTTTTTAAAAAATCCGCTAGATGGATTTTTGTTTTAATTATAACCGATTGTGACTTATGGGCCACGCTGTAGATCGGGGATTCGTCTTAGAAATTTGTCAAATAGGTTTTGAAATGCTATTAACAAAAAATGTCGCCAATTGCGCAGTTCCTTCGATGGGATGTTTACACAACATACTTTTAGGATTAGTATGATCAGTAAGGGTTCCATTTTCATTTACGAGAAGCCTTACCCTGTTACCTCGCTTTTACGACGAGTGAGGTACCTGAAATTATGAATGAATGAATGACTTTATTTATAAAATAAATACAATTGTAAAATTTTTGTCGTTACAATAATTTTCGCATAAATAATTGTGAAATTTAATTATTTATTTTATTTAATTTGGCACCTAAGATTTATAAGCTTCAGGCTTTAAATTAAATAGTTGCGTATGAAAACGCGTAATAGTGAACAGTACCTCCGTAATCACATTACACATAAAACATAATATTTGCCTTCACAAAACAGCTGGAGAGATAAAGGAAAACAAATTTCTGTTATTATACATACTTTTATTGTTGTTTTTGTTGGTGGTGGTTTTTTAATTGTTGTTTTTGTTGTTGTTGTTGTTGTTGTTGTGTTAGCCGATCAGCCCACCCTGATCGAGCAAGCGGCGGCACGCAGGTAACCGATCGCCCTCTCCGGAGTGGACCAGAGGTTCAGCGCACTCGTGATGTTGTGTTGTGTTCGTTGTTGTGCTAGAGCGGTACAGTCCGTCATAATGTGTTCAATTGTTTGTGGTGTGTCTTGGCACGGTGGCAGGTGTCGTCTATGGAGTTGTCTAGTCTGTGTTTATATGTCCATAAGTTGGGGTGATGTCCACATCGGAATCGTGCTAAGTTAACTCGATCCGATCTGCAGGCTGACTCTGACCTGTTAATGGGCGGCGGCTTCGCACCTAGGACCGCATTCGGACCGAGTCGTGTCAGTGCTTTGTGGGTTAGGTGTGTGTGTATGTGTTTTCTGTACTGTGTGATGTCTGTGGGGCGTGTATGGAATGGAGTATTTGGTTATAATGTCTCTCTGGTGTTACCTTAATGGTGCGAGGTGTTGGTGCATGATTGTACATGTAGTGGCAAGGGTGTTGTGGGTTAGTTGTCGCTGCTGCCATGAATTGTGTTCCCCTCATGTCTAAATGTTCCCTAACTTTTAGTATTTTTGTTTCTGTGTGCAGGTGTTTCTATGGTGTTGTTTGAGTGCATCCTGTAATGATACGAAGTGCGTTGTTTTGTATTGTTTGTAAGGTGTTTATGTGTTGGTTTGAGATAATGGGTGCCCAGCATGGGCTAGCATAGTCCATAACTGAGCGAATATATTGTTTGTAGATGAGTGATGTTGTTTCCTGCTGGTGTCCAAAGTTTGTGCCTTTAGTACCCTAAGCGTGTTAAGTCTTGACGTACATTTGTTTAATGTCCTGAATGTGGTTTGCAAAGATAATGATGTTGTATGTGACACCTAGTATTTTGGTTCTGTGAGTGTGTGGAATGTTGATGTTGTTTTAGTGTAAGTTGTGGAATTACCTGGTGTTCTTTGTGTTGCTTGTAAGCAAGGTGATGGTTGATTTTGTGGGCGCTACTTTGAGTCTATTGTGTGGTGAGCCAGTCTTGTATACTGTTATGTAGGTGTTTGTAGGTTATTTGTAGCGGTGTCGATGTTGTTGTGGGTGGATGTTAGAGTGATATCATCTGCATATGATGATAAGGTAAGCTTGTTATCTATGGGTGTTGGAATGTCATGCATGTATAAGTTGAAGAGTGTTGGTGAGAGAAAAGAGCCTTGAGGGACCCGTTCGGAAAAAGCTTGTTTTTGGATGACTTGCCATTAAATGTGACATGTGAGTATCTTCCTGAGAGATAGTTGCTTAGCCACCTTTTGGTGTTATTGTGCATGTTTGTGTTGAGTATTTGTTTATGAGGGAAGCGTGGGATAGCATCAAATGCTTTATAATGTCTATTGTTGCTAATAGTGTACGTTGAGCTGGTCTTCTAGAGTTGATGCCATCCATGCATATGAGTGCTGCGTCAGGTTAGTTGAGTAATGTCGTGGTTGAGTGGTGGTGAGGTCTGAATCCATGTTGAGTAGGCGATGTTGAGTAGGCGTAGTGGTATGTGTGGGTTGGTGATTTGTAAGATTAGTCTTTCTGTTACTTTGGAAGGTGTGCCATAGTAAAGTAAGGGTCTATAGGAAGCTGGTTCTGTTGGATTTTTGTTTGGTTTGAGTAGTGTAATAATTTTACCTTGTTTCCATATGTAGAATAATACAGTGTTGGTATGAATATGTGCTGATATTTGTGAGAGCTAGTATTCCTTGTGGCCCAAGTGTTTAAGGTGTATGTTAGATATGTTGTCTGGTCCAGTAGCCTTCGAAATTTTAATGTTTTTTGATGATCTTGGTGGTCTGGTCTGTATTGAAGGGTGTAATGGTCGGTGTCGAGTCTGTAGGTTTTTCTTGTGTCTGGCTGTTTGTTTGTCTGCGTGTTTCTGGTTGTTGTCTCTGTTTTAAGTGACTTATCTTTGCGTAGTGATTAACTAGAATGTTAGCTTGTTGTGTGTATGTTGGGATATTATTTTGGCTGCGACAGATAGCCGCGTGTGAGGTGTGAATGCCGCTGCTGTTAGAGTGGGTAATGCTGTTTATAGTCTTGTATAGCCTGTATGTATCTGTGGAGTGGTTTAGTGTTGTTATGATTCCCTGAATGTTTCTGTTTGTTTTTCTTTGAGTTTTGTTTTTATTTCTGTGTTGAGCTGTTGTATCTGCTGCTTTATGGCTTCTGTGTGTGGGTTTGTGTGTTATGTTTGAGGTTGTTACGTTGCCTTATGAGGTGGGCTATTTCTCTAGTGTAATTTGGGTTGTATTTCCTAATGTTGCCCTTGGGTATGTATTTGTTTGCATTATTGATAATCTGATTAAATGTCTTGAGTGTTGTATCGATGTTTATGATGGGTGTGCTGTTTAATGTGGGAATTGTTCCTCAGTCTGTATTTTGAACTGTTCCCAATCAGCTTTCTTGTAATTTCTGTAAGTGTGCCTAAGGCTGTTGGGGCAGAGTGTAGAATGTGTTGTAATGATGATGGGCAGGTGGTCTGATGACAGTTTTTTTCTGTTCTCCATTGTGTATGTGTTGCTAGTGAGGGGAACAGAACGTTATGTCTGGGGAGGAGTTTGAGTATCCTGCTTGATGTGGTATGTGTGTATGTTCTTCTGTATTGTTAAGAATGAGAGGCTGTTTAGTGTGTGGCTATGTTGGCGCCTCTGGTGTTGTTTTGGTTGTGCAGGTACCAACTAGTGTTTTGGCGTTGAAGTCTCCTCCTAAGATGACATTAGTGAGAGAGGCAAGATTGTGTAACTGTGGATTGTAATTGGCTGGCACCTGAGGTGAACTATCTGTGGGATGTAAATGTTGATTAGTGTGGTGTTGTGTTTTGCGCGTGTTTTAATGTTAACTGCCTGTATTTCTATCGTGTTATCTGCTTGGATTGTGTTTGTAATGTTTTGGGTAGCATCAGTGTAGCTAATGCTTTTACGTATGTAAGTGATGAGTCCACCCCCGTTACCCCAGTACGATCTTGACGGATCGCCGTGAAGTCAGGGATGGTGGGTGTTTTGTGTGTGCGTTTTAGTTTTGTTTCTTGTATAAGTGCTATGTGAATGTTTTGTTTGTGTACGAATTCCCTAAGCTGCATGATTTTGTTTGTGAGGCCATCTACGTTGTACTGTTTTTGTTGTTGGTGGTGGTGGTGGTGTTTTTTAATATAATATGGAAGTAAATGCAATACAAGTCTGTATAAACGGAAAGTTTAAAATTGTAAATATTGTTTCAGGGATCACGTGAAGACTAAAAAGCCCCCAATGTCAATCGCCCTTGACGATTGGTTAGGTTTAGTCGTGATATTTTCGTTAAAACTAACGAAAATATCGCGACTTAACCTAACCAATCTCAGTGTGTCTATATATAATATATATATAGATATATATATATATATACACAAAACAACGAAAACATCACGACTAAACCTAATCAATCGTCAAGGGCGATTGACATTGGGGGCTTTAGTCTTCTGGTGATCCTGTTTCAGTTCGGGTAGAGCGAGCTTCTGGTGACATTAATATATTCATGATTAGAAAGGGTACATTTATGTTACCTCTGGGAGTAAAAACAAACTCGCGATGCATCTTGCTCCTGAGGAGTCGTGCAACCGGACCTATAAAACGAGAATTATCCGCAATGCAAACTAACGGCAAGCGCGCGTGAAAAGATTGGAGATTTAGCCGTTTGTAGAAACATAATATATCAAAACACCGTTACCTTCAGTATATACTAACGAACTACGTATGGAAGCCTCGTTATTATACTGACCTTGAAAATACTTGGCTGAGAGCCGCTCGTACCCTAAATGGATATATGGGCGGGGTAAAATATTTTGTAAAACAGTGAAGCTTTTACTTTCTCTCTCTCTAAGCCCTTCTTAATCCGTAAACAATACGTGATCTAAACATTTATTAAAATTGGTAGTCTATTATAACTTGGTAATATCTATAAATACCGATTTCCTTTCGCTTTTCTAAATAAAAAAAAACACTCAATATTTTACTTTAAGATGAAAGTTTTATCCCAATCGCAATCGCGATCGCTGATTGCGCCATCTTGCGGCAACTAAAGTAACTAAATTAAGAGGATAAAATTATTTCTCCCAAAGGAAATTATATATATAAAAAAAACCATGCATTTAAATTGGTTTTTTTTTTTTTTTTTAAAGTCCATAAGTTTGGAAGGAAAACGAGAAATATGTAATTGTCCCTCCGGGTAATTTTTTTCTTCTTTTCACGAGTAAACCACTGAAGGAAATAAATAATCTGTGTATACGTACTTTTTAGTTATTTATTATAGGTGTTTCCTATTATATAATAAGGTTCGGGAAACGTAAATATAACGTTAAAATTACAATTAGAAGAATAAAAGAATAAGGTTTTAATTAGCTGAAGGAGAGTGTTAAACGCACGATGCTTTGTAAACGGAGGGAATTGTTAAATTGCTTCTTTATAATTTATATTTTAACTCGAAGGGTCATTTACTATGTTTATCCCTTTTCATGGGTCTTAATTTCGCCTCATACATGCCATGTATATAAGAGAAAATAACTATATATATGGTAAAAACATAGTTTTGGGCCACATGTTTTCTGGCAAAGTCGAAAGCCACGCCCATAATCCCTGACTGGCCGAAAGTTGATGACGTGGAATGTCTAACCTGGTCGTGAGATTCACCCTGATCAGTATCACGTACAAAATGGGTGTTGTCTTTTTCGACTTTTGTCAGAAAACTGGTGGTCGCAAAACTATATATATATATATATATATATATATATATACACAGGGTGTTATCAAATTATGTTTCATAAATTAGTATAGATATTCAGGACGTCAAAGTGAACAAAAAAGTTCCTATGAATATAAGTCCGCAAATCGCTTCGTTTCCGAGATACGTTGCTTTTTTGCCGAGGACGATCCAGTTAAAATGAAAGTCATTAAAGTTTATCAAAGTTTATTTACAACAAGTGCTCAAAATGGTTTCCTTGCATCGGAGTACATGCTTCAACGCATCGTTGAAAATTTTGCCGCATACGTTCGAAAACACGTACATGGTTGCGTATCGTTTCTGAACAATGTTGAACACGTTGCCACAATTCATCTATGTTATTAACTTCTCTCGCATAAACAAGATTTTGAAATAACCCCGCAAGAAAAAATCAATTGCATTTAGATCCGGAGACCCGGGTGGCCAAGCGACGGGACCATGTCGCCCATTTCACCGGCTGAGGATTTTGAGCACTTGCTGTAAATAAACTTTGATTAACTTTAATGACTTTCATTTTAACTGAATCGTCCTCGGCAAAAAGGCAATGTATCTCGGAAACGAAGCGATTGTGGATTTAAGTTCATAGGAACTTTTTTGTCCACTTTGACTTCCTGAATATGTATACTAATTTATGAAACATATTTTGATAACACCCTGTATTTGGGATAAATTTCACACTTAAACGTGAAATGAATGAATGATGCAAACCATCAATCATCGGGGTTCGAACCCCCTACCTTAGTGTTTTCACTTCGCTTATAGAAAAACGGTGTTAACCACTGAGATATGAAGAACGCTGGCTGCTTCTCCCCTGAACCGATCTGCTGCAATTAAAATCGACTCTTTATAAGTAGCCTAATGATTTCATTAATTCGGATATAAGGATCATTTTATTAACGTAATAGGAAATGAAAAGGACTCTTAATGTTTATCTTTAAAGGATTTATCTTCCAAACTTATCGTTTCACTGAGGTTATATTGAACTTTTCCCAATTCCCCAAATCACTCAGTGACGTTGCCGAGAAAATCCTAAGCTGTTCCATGATAAGGTTTTATTATTTAGAGATAAGAACTCATGTTATTTCCTTCATCGATATATATATATATATATATATATATATATATATATACTGTACAGTATATATATATTTATTTATTAGTGGCGTTTGGTCCATGGAAGCATTGCTTCCCCACTTAAATGATTAGAAGCGCTGTTAAAAATATTAATGACGATAAAATTATGATAAATTATCACTAGGCTATACTCCTTTCAAATATTTATTTAATACAAAAAGTTCGAAATCCAAATCAGTGCATTGTAAGAAGGAGGGGGAGAGCAATAATTTTGTTGCGTCGAGAACGGGCGCCAGTGGAAGCAACCTTGAGAATTGTTTCTTTTGTTTGACTTACTATATTCGTGTTTTATAAAAATTGTATCAATTCACCGATAATTTCACTGCTTATACGATAGTATAAATGTAATAAATGATATGCAAAAAAGTTATTGATCGCTATACTCGGGGATGAATTAATATTATGTCCTAAAAGAGTAAAAACTATTCACCAATGGAAACACAGACCCATAACGCATTCATTTCTTTAGGAAAAACGTGGATCGTGGAAGCAACTTAGAGAGTTGCTTATTCCTGCTATTATGCTAACGGAATCCCCCCGCGGGGGATAGAGGATAGAGCTGTGTATAAATAAAAGAGGTTGGTGTATACTATATATATACAGTGGTGGGCACGCGCAACGATTTTTGTAGCGCCGCAACCGCAACCGCAACTCTGCTGAAATAGTTGCGCCGCAAGCGCAAGCGCAACCCTTTTCAAAAAGTTGCGCCGCAAGCGCAAGCGCAACCAAAAATGTTGCGCCGCAACTTTTTGCGGCGCAACTGCCCACCTTTGCATTTAACGTATATCTGCAGTGGTGGGCACGCGCAACGATTTTTGTAGCGCCGCAACCGCAACCGCAACTCTGCTGAAATAGTTGCGCCGCAAGCGCAACCCTTTTCAAAAAGTTGCGCCGCAAGCGCAAGCGCAACCAAAAATGTTGCGCCGCAACTTTTTGCGGCGCAACTGCCCACCTTTGTATATATACAGTATATATATAAATAAAATAGGTAATGCATACTTTCCTATACATAATTGTCACTGATCACCACTGATATATATACATATATATGAAGGAAACAACAAGAAGAGGTTTGGAAAAAAGTTCACCTGTGGAAGGCTAAAATTTCTAAAAAATATGGAGAATTAGAAGTTGTTAATATCTTATTTTTCCTATGGTTATTTTATTTTTTTGGGTGACAGTCCTAAAATTTAAAAAAACAAAACCTATTCATTACCAATTAGTAACTTTTCATGCTTTTTATAAATTTTGCTCGTACGACAACTTTCTCCAAAGCTGTATCTATCTATCTATCTATCTATATATTATATATATATATATATATATGGGATGAATTTCACAATTAAATATGTGAAATGAATGAATGTTGCAAACCCACAAAGAAAAAATTTTTAGATTCTGAGTTATGCAATATCATGAATATTGGTACTAAATTATGTTATCCTATTTCATGTCTAGATAACTGCCTTAGGAAAGCCAAGAATAGGTATTATAACAGTGTAACTGTAAAGGAATTTGAGGGTAAAAATATCCTTAGCCTACTTTACCATGTTAATTTTCAATATCTTCCGACGTTACTTAAAGCAATTGGTATCAATGTAGTCTTTAAGTATAATAATACTGTTAAATTATGCCTAATAAAGAATAGCCAGGATAATGCGGTTGGTTGTACGTATTCGATCGGACACACACACACTGTAACTCAGTATACTGTATATAGGCCAAACGGGTAAAACGTTAGATATTAGGGTAAAACAGCATAAATATGCGTGTAGAACAGCAAATATTTGTAATGCATTGTTTAACCATATGTATAGATGTAATCATAGTATCAAGTGGGATAGTTCTAAAGCGCTCGTTAAAAACAGAGATACAATTGAAAGGAATATTCTAGAATGTTCATTTATCCATTTTAAAAATAATTTCAATAACAGTGAAGGAATGTATAAAATTGGCAATATCCTGTTAAAATACCTTTTGCCTCTAATTAACTCTTATTAATCAGGTGCTAAGCTTTTTATTTTTCCGTCCTGTTGTACATATGTATATATTTTTGAGACCTCGCCTTCTCCCTTCATTCTCTGACGAGGTGTACTTCTGAATACACGAAAGGCCTTGGAATAATTTTTCTTTTTCCGTGTGGATTTGCATCAATATATATATATATATATATATCACTGAAATTCCTTTGAAATAAATATTTAGAGATACTGAACAATGCTGAAATGCCAACGGGCATCGGCAATACCATGTCGAATTGTGTAACTTTTCACGAGTTTTGCAAACGCATCCACTGAATATTCACGACTGGTTTTAAAAGTACTGTACAGTATATATATATATATATATATATATATATATATATATATATATATATATCGCCCGGCGTCCGACACAGCCAGCCTGAAAAATTTGGCTGTATTTGTGGCGAGTAAATACCACAGCGCGGCTGCGTTTTTTTCATCTCCATTCTTCAGTCACGCTTGAAAAGTAGGAAGTGGTGTAAACGATGAAAACAGTAAATAAACAGATGAGTAAATGAATACATTAATAAGTTATTTCAGAGCGTCGAACCGGAATAGAATTGGCGTCATGCGGCCATGATGACATCGAAAGATAAGTCTTATTTCATTCTAATTAGTAAATTACTCGCTGATGTCATTGGGGATTTAAGAGTGAGTGGATCCCAGATGGTCTACTATTTCACTATTTCTACTACTACTACATAATAATAATAATAATAATAAATTTTAGGGTGGTTGTTTAATTTTATTCGTAACGGCAAGGGTCAAGTGACGGTGGAGACCTACACCTTTACGTGAAATCCGAACCATCTACGGGTCGGTACATCATCCGAACGCGGAGGACGGTCACCGATCCAACTGACGAACAAACTCAACGTCGCTTAACCTCGTTGATCTAACGGGAAGGTTAACGTAGCTACGACGTAGCCCCCTAATAATAATGAATTTTTTAAAATTTGAACGTGGTACGCGACTGGAAACGAGTTCTTTTGATAAGGTTCTTAAAAATGAATTTATACAAAATTATTTTTGGTATTTTTATAAGAAATATTTTATATTCTTCTCAAATGAAATGTTCAAATAATTTGTAGGAAAATGTTCAAAAACTGAGCTTACACGATCGCGTTCTTTACTACAAGCGTATATACGCAAGGCGTCCAGAAAGACTCTAGCCAGTGCGAATTATGTTAATAATTTCAGTTAATTAATTACCCCAACGTGCTTTGAACTGAATGGTGAACATTTTGAACATCCGTGTTTATGGTTCCATAAATAAAGGTAATTCTCATCGGGTTAAACCTTTTCAGTCTATTTCCCACTGAGTACACACTTTTTGGACACCCTGTTTATAGACACCGTATGGTAGTTAATGCGGTTAGTATACAGTCGGTCAGAAAGTCCGGTCGGTCGTGAATCGATAAGAGCGTTGACTCTGAAACCACTCGACGTGAGTTCGATTCTCAGCAGGTCCTCCTAGTTCCCATTTTATCGAGTTTTTTCCCTTTATATTTTATTTAAGTACGGTTTATGCGCTTAAAACGCATTCATATTCCCGATTTTTACCTTGAATAGTGTTAAGAAATATGGAGTTTCAGGACAACACATTTTAAACCGTTAAACGTCTCTTTGAGTTGAATTATTCCCATTATTTATGGAATTAATGTCAAAAGGGAAAATATTTTGTCGATTTCACGCAAAGAAAACAAATTCACAATTATAATAATTGAAGATATGACGTCTTCAAATTCTTCACCCTGTACTTCCACCAAAATTGTTTATTATTTTGAAAATACATAGATTTGCTGCTTTAAACAGACGCGTGTACGCGTGCGCATACACACACACACTAGGTCATGGTTCTCATTAATTAGTTAATCAGTTAATCATTGTTTCGAATTTAATCATTAATTAATCAAAAAATATTTTTAGAAAATGATGGGAAATGATTATTTTTCTTCATAATTTCAGCATCATTTTACCCTAAATTCTGTAATGTATCATTTGAACTTGGCACCTTTATGAGTGTGTAAACTGTCAAATCCGCCCATGCCTGATTTCTTGAACTAAAGCAAACTAAATGTTTGAGCAAAATAAAGCTCTTTCTTACTCTTTTTAGAAGTATTTAATTTTTAATAATTTTTAATAAGTTAATCATTGATTAATTAGAAAATTTCATCATTCATAACTTTTTCCTAAAAATGATTAATTAACCATGCTCTAACACACACACAGACACACACTAAGTTCAATTTTTTACCTTTATTCATACAAATAAGTTATTTATAATTTTAACTCTGTATATACAATACATGTACATGTCAGAAGATTATTAGGTATGCTTCGGATATAAGCTAAAAAGAAAATATTTAACAAATTGGTGAAAATATGTGATTTAGTGTGACTAATCAATGTAGGGCCTAATAAATTCAAAACTTAAAGTTTGTTAAGATGAATTTGTTACTGGAAATCCATTTGGAACAGTTTCAATGCTTCATCCAAGTATTATGTACTAATGGAAACCCCCATCTACAGGGTGTCCCATAAGTCCGGCATCATAGGAGAAATTCATATTTATCTATTTCTACAAACCATAATTTATGCTCGGGATGCCAATTTCCCGTCCACCATTCTGTTCAGTGACGAGGCTGTTTTTTATGGAAATGGTGAGGTAAATTGACAGAACACCCGCTACTGGTCTCAAAACAACCCTCACTGGTATACCTCTTCAAAGGAACAAGGTGCATCTCGGGTGATGGTATGGTGTGGCATTTGGAAGGAGCGCATCATAGGCCCCCTTTTTTTCGATGAACATGTCACTGGAGGCACCTACCTACGTATGCTCAAGGAAGAAGCATTTCCCAGTGTCTTGAACGAAGAAGGAAATTTCTCAACATGGTTCCAGCAAGACGGCGCTCCCGCACATTACAGCACGCAAGTAAGGGAATACCTGTACCAACAATTCCCTGGTCATTGGATAGGACGTCGAGGGCCTGTGGAATGGCCAGCTAGAAGCCCGGATCTCACGCCACTAGATTTTTATCTCTGGGGCCACTTGAAAGCGTTGGTATACGCAGAGAAAATTAGGAGTGTTGAACATTTGCGGCAGCGCATTATTGGGGCATGTAACACCATTACTCCTGACATCATTCACCGTGTGCTTGCTGACTGGGTATCACGTCTGAATTTGTGTATTGAAAACAATGGTGGACATATTGAGCACGTTCTGTAAATAAAAGCTTTTGTTTTGCCTTTTTTTATTATTTTTCCTATGATGCCGGACTTATGGGACACCCTGTATAATTAGAAAATTTGGAGCAAGTGTAATTTACGTCCCCCTGACGCAAAAGGGGACACAAACTACGCTAGGTCAAAGTTGGGGAATGTAAACTACACTAGGTAGGATCTTTAGGAGACATTTTTTAAATGAATTCATCAAATAAAACGTTAAAACTAACGAAAATATTAAGACTTAACCTAACCAATTGTCAAAATATATATATATATATATATATATATATATATATATATATTGACGATTGGTTAGATTAAGTCGCAATATTTGGATCACCTGAAGATCACGGCCCCCATCCTTCTTTAGTTAGCTTTATAAGGCTAACTAACGAAAATATCACGACCTAACCTAACCACTCGTCAAGGGCGTTAGTTGACCTAACGATTGGTTAGGTTAGGTCGTGATATTTTCGTTAGTTAGCCTTATAAGGCTAACTAAAGAAGGCTGGGGGCCCTGATATTCAGGTGATCCTAATATTTTAGTAAGTTTTAACGTTTTATTTGATTAGGTATACGTGGACAAAGTTGGGGAACGTAAACTACACAAGGATAATGTAGGGGAACGTAAATTACACCGGGTCCGGACAAAATCCCCCTAGGACAAAACCCTCAAGGACAAAAGCCCCCAGGACAAATTGCTGGGTAGGGCAAGTCAGGTGTCACATCTAATCTGAAAAGATCAGAAGATATTTAGGTGAAATAACCAATATTAACCTGTTATGTTAATTGAATGCCCAGTTAGGTCAACTGAATGCCCAGTTAGGTCAACTGAATGCCCGGTTATGTCAACTGAATGCCTGGTTAGGTCAACTGTACGCCCTTGATGATTGGTTAGGTTAAGTTGTGATATTTTCGTTAGTTTAAACGAAAATGACGAGAGCCAAAATACATAAACTATAAACATAAACTGTAAATAATAAAGAATAAAAATAATGATTAAAAATATTCTTATTATTATTTTTCCTAGGGGGCTTTTGTCCTACACTCAAATTACACTAGGCACCACAGGGGAACGTAATCTACACTTGCTCCAAAAATTACATGTTAATGAACGTGAAATTTATCATGACGAACGAGTATACGTTTAAGTATTATATTTCTTTATTATTAAGATAGAGTAATAACATTTTCCACTGAAATGTATACAATTTTACTTATTATGGCAACAAAAAACCGTTACAAAAAAAAGGTACCGTGGGCCGTAGTCAAGTGCTCTTGTTATACATTCTCTCCTGGTCAGGAACCACAGACTTTAGAATTTATTCATTATTTTGCAGCCGTTATCCTTCCGTCAGTATTTGCGGAGTGATCACCAAAGTACGAGTAAGTAATAAGTAGGTAGAGTTATAAATATTTTGAATTAATATTTCAGTTATCCTTTCTCTTTCATTTTCTATATTGTAATTTAAGAAGAATCAAAGTATTAAAGCGGTAACTATTATTATTATATTATTATTATTATTATTATTATTATTATTATATAAAATCAACATAAATTGAAAGTGTGGGCTTCTCAAATTCCTCATTATAATTGGATCACCTGAAGATCAGGGCCCCCAGCCTTCTTTAGTTAGCTTTATAAGGCTAACTAACGAAAATATCACGACCTAACCTAACCAATCGTCAAAGGCGTACGGTTGACCTAACGATTGGTTTGGTTAGGTCGTGATATTTTCGTTAGTTAGCGTTATAAGCAGTGGCGTATTAAGAGGGGGGCCAGGGGGTACCAGGCCCCAGGGCCCAGCTGTTTTAGGGGCCGATGTTTATAATGATATCAATGATAAATTTGGAATGCTCAACAATATCTCTCAACTAACTTCAGAGGAAGCGTCAAAAGCAACAAAAAATGTGGCTAGTCCATTACCCAAATGATTTTGAGGACAGCTTCCATTTGAGTTTCAGCATTTTATACTGTTTGTCAAACAAAACGCTTTAGCTGACACTCGCCCATTAGGAGTACTACAGGAAATTCACAAAGTGAGGGCTGTTTTCCCAAATGCTTTCATTGCTTATCGCATTTATTTGCGTTTGATGATGTCAAATACAACTGCGGAGCGTTCTTTTTCTCATTTGAGCATAATTGAAAATGTTAAACGTCAAACCTAAAAGAAATTGCAAAATCTGTCATTGTTATGCATAGAAAAGAATATTTTGCAGAATTTAAATACTGAGCTTGTGATTGCAAAATTTAGTGATATGAAGCAGCTCAAAAAACTTTTATATACTGGTGGTGGATGATTTTCTGGCCAACTTTGGTAGATTAGTAGTGGACTTGTAGTTGTGTAATTGGTTTGGTGTAATTGTAGCAGCTTGGTATTTGTGTAAAACTTGCATTATTTGATTTAGAAATAAATGGTTTTATTAATTTACATGACTCGAAGATTTGTCTTGTTGAGAGACCCCAAGAATATTTTGGCCCCAGGGCTCAAAAATCCTTAATACGGCACTGCTTATAAGGCTAACTAAAAAAGACGGGACCCTGATCTTCAGGTGATCCTTATAATTTATAGTTTAACTAATAATAAAAGTAAAGTCACCCATTGGGCGATATCCTATTTTGTCGTCCCAAATTATTCACCAAACAAGTTAGGTCAACTGTACGCCATTGACGATTGGTTAGGTTAAGTCGTGATATTTTTGTTTAAACTAACGAAAATATCAAGACAACCTAACCACTCATCAAGGGCGTACAGTTGACCAAACTGGGTAATCAATTAACATAATTAACATAAACAAGTAATTTGAAAGTGTTGGAGTGCCGTTTATTTTTGGTTGGTTGAATAATTTGCTATTATGAATTTTTATATACTAGGCCAAAGACAAGTTTGGCTGCATTAGGAAACATTTTAAAATAGTTGCGCACATTTTCTAAGCAGTGCTTAGAGGCTAGAAATAAGGCAAATAAAATACTAAGTATTATTAAGAGGAATGTTAGTTACGAGAGTAAGGAAGTCATGGGTAAATTATATAATTCTTATGTTAGGCCTCATTTAGAATACTGCATTCAAGCTTGGTCCCCTCACCTTAGACATGATATGTTCAGTGGCCTACATAAGGGGGGGGCATAGGCCCCCCATTGTAAAAATTATTACTACTCTCATTAAAGATGTTTGAAAAAGAAATTTTCAAAAAATCGATAACTTTGCAACATTCACCACAAAAAATCTTGATGTCATATGGAATTTCAGTTATTTCATGGTTACCACTCTTACCAGGACATGTTATTAACTCAAAACTCAAAATCAATTTTGGCTGGCTTAGGAACGTTTATATATGTCTTTATACGTACGATTAATTTGTGCAAATTTAATTCTTTGCCCATAAATTGGAAATAAAATACAACTGAAGCCTTCCAAGACGCAATTCATTTTGATTCCAAATCAATCATCATTAATTTTGAACTGACACACACACACACACACACACACACACACACACACAATGTATATATATTATATATATATATATATATATATATATACAGGGCCGGATCTAGAAGTTGCGAGGCCCTAGGCAGATCTAGAAATTGCGAGGCCCTAGGCCTATCTTATATGAAAATATGGACTTAATTATCGGTACTATACCAGCAATATTAGAATCCCGCATAGACAGAACTATGCCAGCACTTAAAAATTAAACCAAACCAAAATAATCACGCATGGAAATTGTATAAGAAATATAAATAAACCATACAAATAAATATAAATTATAATATGAATCAAGATTTGTATCGAAAATATAAGACAATGATTTCTAAGATTTATATAATATTATAGGTAATGACTTTCCATAGTATACAAACGTTTTTCATATGTGATGTATAAGAGATGTTGACATTTCATTTTTTATAATAGTGAGCGATCGACTTATCAGGCTAAATATTAATGCTTTAATATTTGGTTCAGATGCTCCTTGAATATTACAGCAATGCTTTTCTACTTTTCTTCGAGCTAAACTCTTCAATTAATTGAGAATAATCTAATGAATTTATATCGTTTTCTATTGATAACATAGCTAATGATTGCAATCTCGCTCGAGACATGGTGGAACGCAAATATGTTTTAATAAGTTTGAGACGCGAGAAACTTCTTTCAGCCGAAGCAACAGTAACTGGGATGGTTAATATTATTCGAAGTGCAACATAAACATTAGGATAAATCTCACTTAGTTGTTTTTGCACTATATAAACAAGGGCATTTCCGAGATCTGTTTTCTCAGGTATAAACCTGCAAAGTACTTTAAGTTCTTCATAGAGTTCTAAATCATTAATATCACTTGAACAGAACGCGCAAAACGGCTTGAGCGAGGCCCCCTTTGGCGCGAGGCCCTAGGCGATCGCCTAGTTCGCCTATAGCTAAATCCGGGCCTGTATATATTATATATATATATATATATATATATATACAGGGTGGTGTATCGGGGCCAAAGAAAGTAACGCGATACGATACTCGATACATTGGCAAAAATGTATCTCGTTACGATACTAGATATATGAATAATATATGTATCGCGATACGATACTATATATATATATATATATATATATATATATATATATATATATATGATGCAAATCCACAAGAAAAAGAAAATCGTTTTTCTTTTTCCTTGTGGATTTGCATCATTCATTCATTTCGCGTGTTTAATTGTGAAATTCATCCCATATATATATATATATATATATATATATATATAATAACACACAGGGTGATTCAAAAGTCTCCATACATAGGCAAAATGGTCACTTTATTATGCAATCACTTGTAAGTCACAAAATATGCTCTATCGGTGGCTGTTCGTGGACGGCCACTTCTCGGTTGGTCTGTAACACTTCCAGTCTTCTTGAACTTCTCAATGAGTTTGGCAACGATGTCGTGTGTAATGTGCGTGCCGGGGGCGTGTCTCCTGTTAAAATCCTCGGCAACCTTGTGACAGCTTCCTGATCCTGCCAGAAGAATGATCTCTATACGCTCTTCTTGGGACAAAGGCATCTCAGCACATCACCTGCAAAAAAATAAAAAATAAATAATCATTTATTTATCATGACCATTTTTGCCTATGTATGGAGACTTTTGACTCACCCTGTATATATGTATGTATATATCATATATGACATATTATTATGAAACAACTGAATTATGTACTTTCTATTTTTATCGAATTTTACAAACAGTGACTTCTCAAACACTTCATCAGACATTCTATTTCTCTTTGAAGGAAAGAGAGTATCGCGTTACTGGCACTTATTTGTATCGTATCTTTCGATACGATACAAATAATAAAAATACTTGTATCGCAATACTACGCCACCCTGTGTATATATATATATATTTTGTGTGTGTGTGCCTCCCCCCCTTTAAGAAATACTGTGTACGCCCCAGGATATGTTTGAAGGTGTGCAACGTTGGGCAACCAAGCTTATCCCTAACCTAAGAAGATTGGAATACAGGGAAAGATTAAAGGAACTAGGTATGTTTAGTTTGAGAGACGTTGTTTGAGGGGAGATATGATACAGATGTTCAAAATGTTTTCAGGTTTGGACAGTTTAGATGTAAGTAACTTTTTATCATTAGAAGCTGATGGAATAACTCGTGGGCATAATAAGAAAATTACAATATAGACTTGAAGACTTGATCTACGAAAATACTTTTTCAGTTATATAGTGGAGCAGAGTTTTGGAATGACTTGCCGTATGATGTTGTTAATAGTAGCTCATTAGTTAGTTTTAAGAAAAATTTGGATGCTTTCATGAATGAAAGAGATAGTTTGTAGATTGCAAATAGTGTATATTCTTTGCTTAAGTTATGTAGGCTACTTTGGTAGTAGTAAATAGTTGTATGCTAATTAGCTGACTTGAAAATAACATTTTGTAAACTTTTATTCTAAAACATAGCTCATGACTCGGGTAACTTCGATAGGCCCCAGTGACTTCATGTTTTCCAAATAAAATGTAATGTAGGCAAGTCTATTTCGTACTGTAGTAGAGTAATCTTGTGGGGTAGGTATGAATACGTCCATGTGTGTGTGCGCACGATCGTCTTTTGTTAATTTGAAATGAATGCATGAGGTGAGAAAAAGAATGAAATGGTTGGTATTGAATTTGTTGTATTATATGTGACAAGGTTGTCGGTGCTTCTGTTAATTAAGACCAATTATCTTGAAAGCTAAGAAAATTCATTGATAAAGTTTAATTGGTGTGGAAAGTTATTAAAATAGAGGTCGGCTATTTCAAAGGTAATTATTATCGTAAATAAATGTTTGTATAAAGTTTTGTATAGGATTCATATAATGTAGTTTTTGTATAAGTTTATCTTAGGTGTTTAAGTAAACTTGGTAAATGTGGGTTTTGACAGTCAACGATGTTTACTAACCTTTGGGGTTGAATCGGAAAAATTTTAGTTTTGAAACCTCTACGTAAAAGTACGTTTCATTTTACAAATTTTTAAAGTATGGTAATAATTTTAATTTTTAAATGTAATTAAGTTATTTATGCAATATTGCGTTGTGAAGGATTTAAAAAAGTGGATCTTTTAAACTATTCCCCCCCCCCCCCCAACATACTCTTTTCAACAATCACCACCCCAATGTTAATCTTTTCAACTATATCCCCCCCCCCCCCACAAAGTTTAAACTCTGCAAATTAACCAAAATAAGATAAGAAAACAATAACAACAAATTCATTATTTATTGCAAACATATAATAAATAGAGAACCATTATTTACATAGGATAAAATTTGAATGTTCGGTTAGGTCACCTGTACGCCCTTGACGATTGGTTAGGTTTAGTCGTGATATTTTCGTTAGTTTTAACGAAAATATCACTCCTAAACCTAACCAATCGTCAAGGGCGTACAGTTGACCTAACTGGGTATTCGGGGGATATAGATATATAGATATCTCGAAACGTACGATAAAATTGAAGGGTCTTTTCCGTTTGGGGGCTAGCAGCGAATTTTATGAAAATCGGTATACCAATGTAGTTTTGGTCACTGATTTCAAAAATAACTTTCTTTTTTGGAGAAATGAAAAACAAACATGTTAGAGCACTTTAAATAATTAGTGTTTTAACTAGCTTAAACTAGTTATAGAGGATTGTGTTAAATTTAGCCAGTCACAAACTGCTACTGTTTATGAAAAAGTGCTCTAAGTGTGGGAAAGTGTGTTCCTTTGATAAAAATACCTAATTCTTTCGTTGCCAAAAGCGTCGATCAAACGATAAAAAGTACAACTTTACAAAGAATGTTTTTTGAAGGACCCCGGTAGATCTGTAAAAGTAGCAGAAAAAAAAATCAAGAATTAATGCCCGGTTAGGTCAACTGTACGCCCTTGACGATTGGTTAGGTTTAGTCGTGATATTTTCGTTAAAACTAACGAAAATATCACGACCAAACGTACAGTTGACCTAACCGGGCATCCAAATTTTATCGTATGTAAATAATGCTTCTCTAAACCGGAAATATGATAGAATATACTAGAATTTTCAAGATCTGTATCTTATATACATATCTACAACATTCTATTATGTAAATAAGATAAGTAAAACCTGTTAAATTATCTCCCCCCAATATTGACCTTTTAAACTGTCCCCCCTCTCTGAAGCGGGGGGGGGGGACGGAAATAGTTTAAAAAAAGATCCAAAAGAGTTGGTGTCGATTTTGAGAACTGTCTATAATTGGGTATATTTGTAAAATCATAGTAATATTTTGACCCAAAGTTTAAAACCTGAATTCCATTCAAGACCAAATTTGAATTCTTCGGGAACGACAAATTATGTGCAGTGTACTCGTATGCAGGGCCTGGTTAAGGTTAGCGGGGTCCCTACGCCAAGGGCTCAACGGGGGGCCTCAAGCTCATCATTAACACTATAATGTAGCTTGTTGAATGTGTGATCTTAAAATGCACAATAATTTATAAAAATATATATACACATACAGTATAAAATGTGTGCATGCACGAGACAAAAATGTAAAACGAAATGAAGTACACAAAAGATTACGGCATGAGTACATATACAACTACAGATATTTTACTGGACCAGACACAGTGTACACTAAACATACCGACAATAAATCCGCAAACTGTTGTATGTCTATCCATAATAATAATAAATTTGGAAGTCCTACAAAATTAAGCCTGGGGTTTCTTTTCTAGCGGCACTTTTTTCTGATTATGTTCTAAAATCTTATAAAATTTTGTCATTTACATTAATGCAGTTTCAAATAACGCTTTCCATGTTAAAATTTAACGCAGGGTTGTGACGTCATAGTTACGAAATGGGCATAAGCTTTTAGTTAAGTCGTAAAACAAATAGTCAGATTTTACTGCACTACAAAATAACTGGTAGCCTAATGTCTCGACGAAATGGGTAGTTCCCCTTAACAGTTGCTGGATTGCTGCAGACGCTTGTAGTATAAACATGGCTATCACAATAAAAAAACAATATACTATTATATGATACTTAACGCAAATTTGTTTTATGTGGTCATAATGATTGTCTTTTTTTCAGTTTCTAAACAATCTTGTATTTACAGATGTTAAAAGATTTTATTTGTTTTTAAGGTTAGTACGGCGAGATATAAAACTAGAGCGGGAGGAGAAATTTCGGGGGGGGGGCCCAAAATCTGGTGGGGGGTGGGGGCCTACGCCATGGCGTAACTGGCGTATACCTTAACCAGGCCCTGCTCGTATGTTTTGCAGCAAATAGTTATTAGTGTGACTGATGGTTGGACCCTCCAGTTCGTTTCCTGGCCGTATAGTTGTTTTTGCGGTTTGCCCACTCTTATTTATTTTGTATTATAAATAGTGTATATATGAAGCGGTAATTAGGTGTGGCTTATTTTGTTCAGAATAAGATTTTAGTATTTAGGGTCTTAGGATTTGCGTTTACGTTAATATAGTGTAAACTTGAGCGTTTTTAATCTTCCTTCCGCATTCTGGTGAAAGTTCATGATTTTATAAAAAAAGTTTGGAAAAGTTCAGTTTAAGTTGTAACTTCGGTTTGGTGAAACAGACCCGCCAACCAAAAGGTTAAGGACAGAAAAACTGTTTTGTTTCCGAAGTAACTGTTCCCAGAGGAACACGCGTCTCTGTCTCTCTCTGTCTGTGTGTGTAATAAGTATTTCAAAGTTTAAATTGTTTCCTTTGTTTTCGTTATATATATATCATCTTGCTAAAATATTTGAAAGAATAGACAGAAAATCTATGGCTTTTTGGAAACTCAGAAAAAAATTAAATGATAATTCCAACATAGGTTTCGGTCAGGCAGATCATGCCTATCACAACTAATGCAACACTACAACATTTATTGATGCACTTGAAAGTAATGAAAACTATGATGTAATATACATAGACTTTGCCAAAGCGTTCGACAAGTGTGACCATGGAATCATAATGCATAAACTGAAGTATATGAGAATAACGGGAAAAGTAGGGAAATGGATATGTAATTTCCTTAGTGAGCGGCGGCAAGTCGTTACAGTACAAGGAATATCTTCATTAGAATCAAGAGGTCCTCAGCTCAGTACCACAAGGAACAGTATTAGCTCCACTACTCTTCATAATCATGCTAACTGACATAGATGAGGACGTTACCAGAGACAGCACAGTAACATCCTTTGCCGATGACACAAAGATAAATAGAAAAATAAGAAACCCAGAAGATATAGGATCTCTACAAACCGACATGAACAGGATCTACAATTGGACGGAAGACAAAAATATGAAGTTTAACACTGAGAAATTTCAGCTGTTATGGTACGGAAAAAAGAGAAGACCTAAAATCCATGGAATATATATTTTATCCCACATGGACAGGAAATTCAGAAATTTTAAAGCAAAAGATTTAGGGGTTGTAATGACTGATGATGCGAAATTTGAAACACAAAATAAGATAGCAGTAAACAGAGCAAAGAGAATAACTGGGTAGATACTGAGAACCTTTAAACGAAGGGATAGGAATATGATTCCTCTACTGAAAACACTGATCATACCGAAATTGGAATACTGCTCGGTCGTAACATGACCATATAAAAAAGATATTAGACAACTAGAAAGGATTCAGAGAAGCTTCACAGCCAAGATCAAGGGTACAAAGAACTAAACTACAAGGGAAAGGTTACGCGAATTTAACCTACAGTATATTCACTGGGAAGGAGGGCAGAAGGAGAGAGAGAGACACCATTATTTACACTTGGAAAATAATGGAAAAACTAGTCCCTAATCTTACTCTGAACCCTGTAACTCCCCAAACAGTGGAAAGTAGAAAAGGAAGACTGTGTCGTGTTCCCAAATTAAACGCTAGACAGGGAACATCCTGAACCCTGAAAGAAAATAGTTTTGTTGTGAGAGGACCAAAACTTTTTAATCAGCTGCCCAAAGACCTAAGAAACATGAGTGGTGTTACAGTGGATATCTTCGAAAGAAGATTAGACGCCTGGCTCGGAACAATTCCCGATGAGCCGGGCGTACCTGGCTCCTGTCGGGTGGAGAGTACAAGAAACCAAGTCACTACTTCACCAGGCCAACTCGAGAGGGGAGGGGCGACAAGCTTGACCACCTTGAAATGAGGAATCATCGCGCGGAACTTTTGAAAGGTATATATATTATTATATATAAACTTGCATGAATTAGGTTGAATTGAACTTTGTTCTATTCGGTTTAATTCCAGCTTAACCTTGTTTATAACCTAACCGACTCTAATAACGCAACAGGGCATTCTGAATTCTGGTGTTATTCGAATTTTTAATTTTATTGCATTTGATTTATTTTTAATCTCGTCAATTCGACTTCATTCGAGTTCGACCTTTTTTCAGTCCCAAATTTTGGGCTCGAATGTTTTACTCCTTTCGATCTAATTCCATTTGACCTTATTGAATTCGCTCTACTTCAAATTTCAGCCAATGAAGCCGTTTACATACGTTGATTCCGTCATGTTATCCTCTACGGACGTTGAATGGCATTTCAGTCGAAACGTTTGCACACTTATTTCAAATGTTGTTCTTCAGGAGTTCGTCGTGGTGGGGAGCTAGCTATAAACCACAGAATTTAGATTACTCCTAAAATACAGTGTTCATAAAGTCACGCGAGTCGATAGGATGGCCATTACCATATTCACACGTGACTTTATGAACACTGTGTATATAAAAGTCGAACCTATAAGAACGTGTAACAAGATTAAATCCATATTTTCCCGTGACTTTGGTCTTGTATGCAGTCATCATTTCTGCTAATAATTTTTTTCAAATTTGCGAAAGAACAAGTGAAAACAGACGTTCGCTCGGTAAACACCAATGGTACCGCAATTCTGTTGCACACACACACACACACACACGAGAGAGAGAGAGAGAGATATATATATATATATATATATATATATATATAGGGTGATCCAGATAAATGGGACCCATAAAAAAAAGCCAAATATTCTTAATATTTAATTCCTTTCATAAAAACTATATATCATTCGAAAGAGTAGTTACAAGTTTATTATGAAATATTTATTTTTTAAAAATGACTCCTTTCAAATGTGCTCCATTAGTTGCCAAGCATTCCAGTGTTCTCGCTTGTAAGTTCTGCATCACTTTTGCAAGAGTGTGCGGTGGTATGGCCTGTATCTCATTGGTGATGGCGGCCTTCAATTCTTGCAAGGTCGTTGGGTTATTTCTGTAGACCCTACTCTTTAAATATCCCCAGAGATAATAATCTAAGGGAGAAAAATCCGGAGACCTTGGGGGCCATTCAACGACTCCAAATCTTGAGATTAACTCGCATGGAAACGTTTGACGCAAAACTGCCATGCTTTTATTTTGTTTTGTATCTTATCTTGTCTTGTATTGTCAAAACCTATACAATCCTGTACAAACTTGTAACTATCCTCTTTCGAATGATACGTATGATTTTATAAAAGGACTTATACTTTAAGAGTTACAGGGGTTTCTTTTGGGTCCCATTTCTCTGGATCACCCTTTTTATATATATATATATATATATATGCATTTAACTGCAATGACCACGCAGTATATAAATGAATAGAAACGACATAATATTAAGGAACGTTTCTGCACACGCGGAAGAGAAATAACGAATAAATGAAAAATGAGGCGAACCGCCCGGGAATCGAACCCAAGGCCTTCCAATTGCCGGTTGGATGCGCTCATCCAACCGGCAATTGGAAGGCCTTGGGTTCGATTCCCGGGCGGTTCGCCTCATTTTTCATTTATTCGTTATTTCTCTTCCGCGTGTGCAGAAACGTTCCTTAATATTATGTCGTTTCTATTCACATATATATATATATATATATATATGTGGTGTGTGTCCAGTGCAGATTAACAGGCATTAACAAAGAATTAACATATGCTAATTAAGGTCAAAAAAATGTATTTTAACAAAATGTGGTTAATTTTCTAAAATCTCATATTATCCAATTTATTTACAATTCACATTCTAGAATATTCTTTTCAGTTATCTTTACTTTTTAATATAATTTTTTAACCTTCCCAATTAATGGTATGACTATTTCCGTACATACAATTATTACTTAAAAATATATAAAAATTATTCGAGAGTATTGTATCGTACAGGGTAGCCCAAAAATTAGGACGCATGGGGGAGGTAATGTTTCACGCATTATGCTGGTTTATTCATAATAAATGCTCGAAATGAGACTCGTTTAACTTCGATACGCTTCTCAAATCTTCCGAGTGACGTCCTCACACCTGGAACAGAGAAAACTAGCGGTATTAATAGAAATAAATTTCCCCTATGTGTCCTAACTTTTGGATCACCCTGTACGTATATACATCCTCTCGCTTATTCCCCGATGAGAAAAAGCAATATACGAAACGCTTTGGAATCCATTCTGGAAAATATTTTTTCTGTTCTTAAAATACCATAAAATCCCTTAAAAAGGATTGCTTTGAAAAATTCAAATTTAAATGTACTTCAAAAAAGGGAGCGTTTCATGCTTCTCAATATTAACCTTGGTTTTGCTTCCGCCCGAATTGTTCATTCTGACGAAGGTCAAGCTTGTCACTCCACCTTAGACCTACAGTTTAATGTAGAATCCGAAGCACGCCCCACCAGCAGTTCAACGTCTTAACCACTAGGCTACCTAGGGTAACCATTTATCTACCAACCAATTTCTGTGTGTGAAAGGATGAACAGCTGGGTTTTGCTGGATATATGTGTGTATATATTACATATTAAAAAGGGAAAATGAAAAGTAATTCCAAGGCCTCGTCAGGGAGATGTACTGTTGAATGCAGAAAAGGTCTTTGAATCACTTCATTTTTCCTTGTGGGTGTGCATCACTTATTTATTTCACGTGTTTAATTGTGAAAGTCATCATATATACATATATATATATAATATATATATGTTAAACACAGACCGTGCATGGAACAAGGAACTCTTCTGGGAAAATTAAATCCACTATAGTCCGAATAAGTAATGGTAAATGACAAATACCATAGTTTTTCTTTTTCATGATGCTAGCCCGACGTGGCAACGGGTCTCTCGCAAAGAGGTCCCATAAATATAGCTTCCCTCACCAGCTATCTGCAAAGCAGACAGGATCCAGCTTTGGGACATGGATCTAGGGTTTAAAGCAAGCCTAGTCCCACTACATTCAGAACCTCTATATAAGTAAAAGACTCGTTGCATTCACGTCGGATTGAATAAATCAAAGAAAAAGGGGTAACTATTGTATTTTCAGCCAAAAAAACAAAACTTAAACCTCAACCGGGACATTGAGCGTCCACTTTCAAGGCACGTAACACGTCCGTTTAATATACACAAACTCAGAATGGTCCCCTGAGAAACTTATATGTTAAACACAGACCGTGCATGGAACAAGGAACTCTTCTGGGAAAATTAAATCCACTATAGTCCGAATAAGTAATGGTAAATGACAAATACCATAGTTTTTCTTTTTCATGATGCTAGCCCGACGTGGGCAACGGGTCTCTCGCCCACGTCGGGCTAGCATCATGAATAAAACTATGGTATTTGTCATTACCATTACTTATTCGGACTATAGTGGATTTAATTTCCCAGAAGAGTTCCTTGTTCATGCACGGTCTGTGTTTAACATATAAGTTTCTCAGGGGACCATTCTGAGTTTGTGTGTGTGTATATATATATACACACACGAGGTCTGTTCAAAAAGTATCCGGACAGGGTGTTTATTTTTAGAACAAGGTCACGCTTGGAGTTAACTGTACTATAAACATGTCTCTGCATATCGAGACAAGTTGACTGACAGGGTTGCACTTCACTGTCAGCCCACTGTAACGAGCCAATAAAGTTGAACTTGTTTTGTTTCGCGGCGATTTCTTACGATGTCAGTCATGTTTTTTTGACTGAAGGTGTTGTGCACCATGAATATGCTCCACAGGGACAAACAATCAACAAGGAATTTTACATAGAAGTTTTGAGACGTCTACGACTCTATGTGAAGCAGTTCGGAGGAAACGGCCGCAGAAGTGGGAGTCCGGAGACTGAATGCTTCATTACGATAACGTGCTCTCACTCGTCGCAATTTTTTGGCCGAAAACGCTACCCCCGTAAATACAGCAGCCTCCACATTGGCCGGATTTGGTTCCATGTAATTTGTTTTTGTTTCCAAAGCTCAAACAAACCCTGAAAGGACACCGATTCGATGATGATGAGACCATTAAAAGAAATTTGACGGAGCAACTTTTGGCCATTCCGAAAAGTGCTTTCGAAAAATGTTTTCAACAGTGGTAGGATCGTTGGGCAAAGTGTGTGGCTTCAGAAGGAGCGTACTTTGAAGGAGATTAAGCCTCAAACCCTGTAAGTACCATATTCTCTCTAATCGCACCAGTCCCGATACTTTTTAGACAAACCTTATATATATATATATATACAGTATATGTTAAACACAGACCGTGCATGGAACAAGGAACTCTTCTGGGAAAATTAAATCCACTATAGTCCGAATAAGTAATGGTAAATGACAAATACCATAGTTTTTCTTTTTCATGATGCTAGCCCGACGTGGGCAACGGGTCTCTCGCAAAGAGATCCCATAAATATAGCTTCCCTCACCAGCTATCTGCAAAGCAGACAGGATCCAGCTTTGGGACATGGACCTAGGGTTTAAAGCAAGCCTAGTCCCTACATTCAGAACCTCTATATCCATGTCCCAAAGCTGGATCCTGTCTGCTTTGCAGATAGCTGGTGAGGGAAGCTATATTTATGGGATCTCTTTGCGAGAGACCCGTTGCCCACGTCGGGCTAGCATCATGAAAAGAAAAACTATGGTATTTGTCATTTACCATTTACTTATTCGGACTATAGTGGATTTAATTTTCCCAGAAGAGTTCCTTGTTCCATGCACGGTCTGTGTTTAACATATAAATTTCTCAGGGGACCATTCTGAGTTTGTGTATATTAAACGGACGTGTTACGTGCCTTGAAAAGTGGACGCTCAATGTCCCGGTTGAGGTTTAAGTTTTGGTTTTTTTTTGGCTAAAAATACAATAGTTACCCCTTTTTCTTTGTTTATTCAATCCGACGTGAATGCAACGAGTCTTTTACTTATATAGAGGTTCTGAATGTAGGGACTAGGCTTGCTTTAAACCCTAGGTCCATGTCCCAAAGCTGGATCCTGTCTGCTTTGCAGATAGCTGGTGAGGGAAGCTATATTATGGGATCTCTTTTCGAGAGACCCGTTGCCCACGTCGGGCTAGCATCATGAAAAAGAAAAACTATGGTATTTGTCATTTACCATTACTTATTCGGACTATAGTGGATTTAATTTTCCCAGAAGAGTTCCTTGTTCCATGCACGGTCTGTATTTAACATATAAATTTCTCAGAGGACCATTCTGAGTTTGTGTGTATATATATATATATATATATATATATAAGCAAACAACCACAAGGAAAAGGAAACACAAAGTCCGAGCGCTTTCGTGATATATTCACATTATCAAGGAAGAACAGAAAATAGACGGAGATTACAAAGTATTTGAGTTAAATAGACAAGCAAAAAATTCACAATTGGCACCTCAAATTAAAGGCCTTAAAGCCCTCTAAAGATTTTTTTTTTTTTTTTTTTTTTTTTTTTTTTCCCCCCATTTGTTTTTCATTAAATTCTTGCCTATTAATTGCCTGTTTTAATTAAATGTTAATAACCATTATAATAATTTTGTTCTCTGTATTGGTTTTCTTTTGTCTAATTTCATCTATACAGTATATATTTTTTATTCAGTTATTTAGCTGCCTACAGATTATGTTATCAATTTGGGGAAAAAAAAAAAATCTTTAGAGGGCTTTAAGGCCTTTAATTTGAGGTGCCAATTGTGAATTTTTTGCTTGTCTATTTAACTCAAATACTTTGTAATCTCCGTCTATTTTCTGTTCTTCCTTGATAATGTGAATATATCACGAAAGCGCTCGGACTTTGTGTTTCCTTTTCCTTGTGGTTGTTTGCTTATTAAAGGTCACGTGTTATTTTGTGATTCTAGTGCATATATATATTATATATGTTACGCCCAAACATCGAAATCGCCCAGTGAGCGAAAAAAACAGCCACAACCCGTTGTGAATGCACCTAAGTGACCACATACCGATATTAGGTATTTTTTTGCTTCATGGCCTTTCTCAAAGAACCACAACGCCTTGTGGACGATTTGAAACGACCACACACCATATAAAATGCTCTGTCTGTCTGTGTCACCCTAAAACACGGAAACGGCTCCTCGATAGAAAAAATTGTAGGTAAAAGTTGCTTAAAATTAATCGAAACCTACGGGAAAATTATTGAATGCCCGGTTAGGTTAATTGAATGCCCAGTTAGGTCAACTGTACGCCCTTGACGAATGGTTAGGTTAAGTCGTGATATTTTCGTTAAAACTAACGAAAATATCACTGCTTAACCTAACCAATCGTCAAGGGCGTACAATTAACCTAACCGGGCATTCAATTAACCTAACCAGTTGGTTAATTTTTACATTTACGTCTCATTCTAAAGTTGCTTAAAATTAATCGAAACTTACGGGAAAATTATTGATCATTTTTTAAAGGACTTTATCTTTTTTCTTAGCATATCTGCTTAACTTTGCTTTTTAATCGGTGAATACGTCGATAAATATACGTCGATAAATATACGTCGTGTTTATATCATTTCAATATACGTCATGTTTAAATAGAAGTTGATGAAAGACATCGGTGTATCGTCGTTTCAAATCGTTCACAACGCATTGTGGTTGTTTGAGAACGGCCATGAAGCGAAAAAATATCTAATATCGGTGTGTGGTCACTTAGGTGCATCCATAACGCGTTGTGGCTGTTTTTTCGCTCACTGAGCGATTTCGATGTTTGGGCGTAACATATATACACTTTTTCTTTTTCCTTGTGGGTTACATCAATTATACACACACACACACACACACACTTACTTTTTATCCGTGTGCGCGTTTAAAATATTCATGGGAAGAATTCTCTCTAAAGCCTTTATATTTCCTTTTACAAATGGAAAGTTATCCTAACCTGCGTTACAGGAAAGGAGCTTTAAAAGATTAAAAGTGTATAAAAGTTTGAGCATAAAAGCGAAAACATTTTCCTCGTTTATTAAAAAAGAAACTTTATATATAGTATATATATTTAAAAGAAAACAAAAAAATAAAGTATTTCTCTTCACAAAAATGAGTTTTAGTAACGAGCCTTAGTTTAATCTACCATAATTAATTTTTGAAAAATTTCAAAGCAAATATAACAGGAATAGTGTTGTGGCTCGTATATAGAACTGGTGAGCGTTTTGTATAAGTCTGTTTCTTCAATGTTTTTGTATTAACTTTAAATAACTAAATAAATTTACTGTAGATAAACTAAATTAACCTTTTCATTTAATTGTGGGATTGTATAACTATTTTTCAATCCTATTTTTACGAATGGCATGCAAGGAAAATGAAATGGGCGACTCCCAAATCACGCTTTATGTTCTTGGAGGCACTTCTTGGCACCAGATCACCAAACTAAAATTAGTGGTGGTGACTTATAAAAAACAAAATTGGGGTGAAACAATCCAGCAACTTAAAAACTAATTGAAATTGGTTTTAAATCAACCATGCAGTTAGGTTAGGTTAAGGGGATGTAAAAAGTACTTTAAATTTTAAAAATATGAAAAATTAATTAAATGGAATGCCATGGAATTAAATCAAATGGAACTAAATCGAATTTGACCTTATTCCATTTATATAATGCAAACCACAAGGAAAAAGAAAAATTATTCAAAGGCCTTTGTGTATTCAGAAATTGAATTTCCGAAACGTCTGACTAATAAACATGTACCACCTTCTCGTCCTCTTATCCTTTACTAAGTTGCGGTTCCCCAGGAACAAAGAATAAACTTGATTCAAGCGTTTGTTCTCGGGGAACCGCAACTTAGTAAGAGGTAAGACGGTGGCTAAAATATGCAAATGTTACAGGGTGAAACGAATATTGAAAAAAAATCTTACGGGTTATTGTACGAGAGGGGGTTTAATCTAATTGTATAAAGGTTGGGAATGGTTGAATGTTGAAGCATCCATGTTGGAAGCCGAAGCGTGGTAGCGGATTTCTTTTTCAGTGATAGTTCAGAAGAATTACGTACAATTATTTAATATTTAGTTAACATTATATGTACAGATAAGTGTTCAAATGATGAAACAAATCAAAGTCCATAAGAATTTTATTCATACAAATATTTTAAGTTGTAATTTAATCTTCCGAGAGTTCTCCATCCGCTATGATACACTTGTGGATTCTCTGAAACTTTCCATTGTTCTTCTGAACATATCTAGTGGGATCCTTTTCAGTTGTTCTTCTATTCTGCGGCCAAAGGCTTTCACATTTTGGATAGATGAAACCAAGAATGTAGAGTTTGTCACGCAAATAAGCCCAAAGGCAGAAATCACACGGGGTTAAATCGGGTAATCTGGCTGGCCACTTGATGGGACCTCGCCGCCCAACCCATCTTCCATCAACGTTCGTATCTAGAATCTCGCGGACAGTCGCCGAGTAATGTGGCGGCGCTCCATGTTGATAGAGCCAATTCCTGCCAACGCCATTGATAAACTGACAAAACTTTGTCTCGCAATACCTGGTAATAGCATTTTCCATCCATCATCCATCGTATCTCTCGATATGTCAAATGAAAAGAGTCCCGAGTAACCAATGCACGCCCAAACTGTTAGTGTAGCCGTTTCAACGGGTTTACCCAATCGTATTTTGGGGATTTTCTTTTGCCCAGTAGTGAACGTTTTGTTTCCTTTTAGTCGTTAAACGGAAGATAGTCGTTAAACGGAAGACACATTCATCTGAAAACTTGATCTTTCTAACGAAATCTGGATCACTGTTAAATTTTTGTCTCGTTGTTTCGGTAAACTGCAGCCGTCTATCAGAATCATCATCGTATATGAGCTGAGAGTAAATGGGTTTGTAATCGTGATACCCCCGTCATTTCAATATTTTTGCTACTGAAAATTTGGAAATACCCAATTTCTCCGCGATTTTTCTCGTTGAAGTTGTTGGATCGACTTGAAAACTGGCGAAGACATTTTCTTTGTCTCCTGTCGCCGTTACTGTCCTTCCGCATTTTGGACGATCTTTTACCAGGCTCCCTGTTTCCAAAGGTTTGAGCTTTACTTCCAGTATTGAAGAGTGGTTGCATTTGGTGATGGTTTATTATATTTTTCTTGAAATAAACGCAAACTTTCTTCACAATTATTATAAGAAATGGCCCACGATAAAAGATACACTTTTTCTTCATTTGCTCTATTCCCGGGGTGCTCAAACCCTGGCACATGTGCCAAACCTGGCACATTGTGACTCTGACGATGGCACATGGACACTCATCAAGGCAAATAAAAAAAATTAATGGTTATAATGCTGCACCAGCCTGAATTCAGAATGTCCTCGCGTAAGCAAGAAATTTGAGAATTTTCAGTGTGATAATTGACAACTCTTCTAAGACTGCCTGGAGCGCTTGCGCAGTAACGTTTACAATTCAGTTGCTGAATAATCATTCATGTGTGAAGTGCGTCATACTTGACAAATTGGCTGGAGGTAAGCAAGTACACAAAGCTTTGTAATGCAGGTACCATAAAGAAAATTTTAAATATAGTTATAAAATACACAACATTTATTGCTTTACTAATAATGCAATTTATTTGTACAATGTCAAATAGGCCTAAATTAATATACTTTTTTTATAGTCAGAGTGGCACATTACGTCTTGTATTTTGGAAAAATGGCATATGATTGCCATAAGTTTGAGCACCACTGGTGTATTCCAGCCTTGTTGACTGAGGCTAGGGCCTAGCCCCTAGAGCAGTGGTTCCCAACCTGGGGTCCGCGAAGGTAGTACTGGGGGTCCGTGAGCTTTCAATATTTCGAGAGGCTCCATTGGAAATTGTACATTTACTCAGGCTAAAATTTCAAGTTTCCTTGCTCTTGGCTGGAATTATTAATACTTTTTTTAATACGCTGTATTTTAATTGCATACTCACTTATATGTCCTTTATTTGATAGTGAAAAATGAGAAAACGAGTTAATTATTAGTTAATAAAAAGTTTGTTTGGTAGACGGAATCTTCCAAAAACATGCGGTCCGTGGGAAAAAAATAAAAATAAAAGGGGTCCTTTGTGTGAAAAGGTTGGGAACCACTGCCCTAGAGCCTTGTTCTAGCCTAGGTTCTAGCCTTCTATAGTTGCTTCGAAAAGTATCGCATACACTGCAGTGATATCACTGGAATTTAGTTATTAATAATGAATTATTTGTATGCATAAAATCATTACTTTAATTTGATTGAAGAGTTTCTTAGGGCAACTTAATAAGGAACAAGAGGACGAGAAGGTGGTACATGTTTATTAGTCAGACGTTTCGGAAATTCAATTTCCATCTTCAGTGCTAAAAAATAAAGTGAACAAATATAGTAGAATTTATACAATATATTTGTACAGTCCTATGATAATAGTTTAAAGTTAAAAATAATAATTACATAAAATGTAGAGGGGTAAGCTAACGTATATAAATGTTATCGGGTGAAAAGAGTATTGAAAGCTAAACTTAACTTAACCGGGTTATTGTACGAGAGGGAGTTTACTCTAATTGTATAAAGGTTGGGGATAGTTCACTGTTAAAGTATCCATGTTAGAAATTGAAGAATGGTGGCGGATTTCTTTTTCAATGATGGTACAGAGGAATTATTTAGCTATGTTTAGGTTGAAGGCAGAACTGTAGTCGTTAAGGTTTGATTTTGTACTAAACTTATATAGGGATTCGAGGATGCGGAGGTCGGTCGGTTGGTTGGTGTGCTGAATTGATAATTTTGAAATTGGCGGGGAGCAGTGGGTGATTGTGGAGATGGCAATGATCTCTTATTGCTGATTTCGATGGTTTATTTAAAAGTTGTGATGTTCTGGTAGAAATGCCGCGATGTTCGTTCACTCTTGTTTGATATTGGCGAATGGTGCTGCCAATATAACTCGCTTCACAGCGAATATAGTTGAAAGAGTAGATAGTGGACGAAACAAGGGGATGGGGAGGTTTTTCTTTATGGTTGAGATACAATTTAATGCTATTATTATTGGTGAATACAAATTGAAGGTTAATTTGAGGGTAAAGAGGGGGTGAGTAGGTGGCGAAGTTCTGATTGTATTTTGTAACTAATAGTCTTAGTACGGGAAAGAAAAAAGTATTGTACATCTTTTTTAACAGTGGGGACTTCAAGGCGGGGTTGATAAATGTTGAGAATGTTTTGTTTAATGTTTTGGGAAGGAGTTATTAATGCTGAAATTGTGAATGAATTCTATTTCGTTGTGGAAGGATAAGTAGGAGGAACAAAGTTGATAAGCACAGTGGATTAAGATTTTAATGCTGTCAATTTTATATAGTAAGGGGATGTGGCTTAAGTAGTTAGTACCTAGGCCTGTATATGTAAGTTTTCGAGATATGGAAGTACTGAATTTATTATTTTTTGTTATTGTTATATCTAAAAAGGATAGGGTGTTAGATTCGTCTTTAGTGAACTTAATGGTTTGGTGCTGGGAATTGAGATAGTTAAGAAAGAAGGGCGTGGTTAGCATTGTGAAAGAAGAGAAAAGTGTCATCGACATGCCTTTTATATCGGTGTGGTTTGTAATGTTCCTCCTACTTATCCTTCCACAACGAAATAGAATTCATTCACAATTTCGGCATTAATATCACAATTTCAGCATTAATAACTCCTTCCCAAAACATTTAACAAAACAAAACATTCTCAACAACATTTATCAACCCCGCCTTAAAGTCCCCACTGTTAAAAAAGATATACAATACTTTTTTTTTTCCCTTACTAAGACTATATTAGTTACAAAATACAATCAGAACTTCGCCACCTACTCGCCCGTCTTTATCCTCAAATTAACCTTCAGTTTGTATTCACCAATAATAATAGTATTAAATTGTATCTCAACCATGAAAGACCTCCCCATCCCCTTGTTTCGTCCACTATCTACTCTTTCAACTGTACTCGCTGTAAAGCGAGTTATATTGGCAGCACCATTCGCCAATATCAAACAAGAGTGGACGAAGATCGCGGCATTTCTACTAAAACATCACAACCTTTAAATAAACCATCGAAATCAGCAATAAGAGATCATTGCCATCTCCACAATCACCCACTGCTCCCCACCAATTTCAAAATTATCAATTCAGCATACCAACCAACCAACCAACCAACCGACCTCCGCATCCTCGAATCCCTATATAAGTTTAGTACAAAACCAGACCTTAACGACTACAGTTCTGCCTTCAAGTTAAACATAGCTGAATAATTCCTCTGTACCATCATTGAAAAAGAAATCCGCCACCATTCTTCAATTTCTAACATGGATACTTTAACAGTGAACCATCCCCAACCTTTATACAATTAGATTAAACTCCCTCTCGTACAATAACCCGGTAAGTTTAGCTTTCAATATTCTTTTCACCCTATAACATTTATATACGTTAGCTTACCCCTCTACATTTTATGTAATTATTATTTTTAACTTTAAACTATTATCATAGGACTGTACAAATATATTGTATAAATTCTACTATATTTGTTCACTTTATTTTTTATTTCTTAGCACTGAAGATGGAAATTGAATTTCCGAAACGTCTGACTAATAAGCATCTACCACCTTCTCGTCCTCTTGTTATATATATATTAGTTCGAATAAGTAATAGTAAATGACGAATACTATAGTTTTTCTTTTCATGATGTTAACCCGACTATAGTGGACTTAATTTTCTGAGTTCCTTGTTCCATGCACGGTCTGTGTGTAACATGTATATATATATCCCTTTGGATCTGCTACTACCCATTTGAGATGTTCTGGGTCTCTGCCTGATTCAGTTTTCATAAACTTCTGCAACATTCGAGGCCTTTTCTCAAATTCTCAATCTGTTGAACACCAACTCTCTTCCTCTACCTCATCTTCTCTTCCTCACTGGGACGACTGTCAGCAACCCTTTTTCTGTACCCTCCTACTTTCTTATACTCAATTTCACTCCAAAGGTGGATGTTGCGTATATGTACGCAATGATTTGACTTGTTCTCGTCTTCTTGAACTCGAATCCTCCGAATTCTATATCTTCATTCGATGCCACTTATACTAAATACATATGCGTTGTCTACCTTTCTCCAAATTCTTTGACTACCTCACTTCCAAAGTGGAATACATTCTATCCCGCTCCTTTTGCTGAAATCTTCATTTTAGGAGATTTCAATGTCCACCATCCTTTTGGCTTTCCTCCTATTTCCCTAACATCCCAGGTGAACTAGCTTACAACTTTTCTACCCTAAATGACTTAGAGCAGATTGTACAGCACCCTACTCGTATCCTCAATCGCCTTTTTCTCCGTTGGGTTCCTCCGGCCACAATCTTATCCGTTTCTTGTCCTATCGCTGTTAGAAAATCTAGAAGAGGAAGAACCATTGTTGTCCCAAGGCGATATGATGACTAACTGATTGATGCAGCATTGCTTGTATATATTAAGTTAAGGTGTATATATAATTTATATATCCATCTCATAATTGTAAGGTTAGTGAGAAATTCACTTAATTTAGAGCTAGCATTTTTGGGCTCTTGTGGCATCATTTTTTGGGGCGCTGCGCGTCTTTTCTACTCGTTTGTGGAATGTGGTACTTACAGCGTGTGGTCTTATAGAGAGCTCTCTTGCAATTCAGTTTGGTTGTTTAGATACAAGATTGTTGCATCGTGCAATGGTGCAGGTTGTTGTTGTTGTTGTTGTTGCAAGGTTTAGAAAGAAGACCATAGATAGTGCCCCTTTTGTTTATCTTAAATTCATGCAACTGAGGCCTAAGGTAGGCCCACATCGAGTCAGCACCCTGAGGTAGGACCTAATAGGACCTCCAAGTCCGTAAGTTTTTAATCTAGCTTAACTTGGGCTGTAGGTTGAACTGGCCCTTCAGAGCTTGGCCGTTCACGGCTCAGCTGGGATTTTGAACCCAATAAAAAAATAACTCGCTTCAGTTCGGCTTTTGGATCCTCCCAGGAGGAGTGCCTTTGGCACTTTGGCGCCGCTGATTGGAAGGCCCTTAGGCAGTACTTCTGTGATTTTCTATGGAATGATTACTGCTTCCGTAGCCGGGGTCCTTCCGAGTGTGCTGAGCGCATCACGGAGGGGATTCTCTCGGGCATGGAGGCGTACATTCCAGTCTCTTCCTACTACTAGTGCAATAAAACCTTGGTTTAAACTTTACATGTTCTAATGCTATCCGCAACAGATCGCCATCCAATTCCTGATTCCCACTCGGCTTATATTTCTGTCCGGAATCGCGCAAACCTTTTCTTTGATTCGCCAAACATAACATTCCTTCATCCGACAAAAAAGTGAAATCTCTCCAATTCTAATTCTTCTCGCTCTTTCTGGTATCTAGCTAAGAACCTCTCCAACAACTTTACTTCCTCTTCTTTCCTCCTCTTTTCCATTCCGACGGCTCCATTGCCGTCTCTACTCCTGACAAACCTGAACTTTCGCTCAAACCTTCTTCTACAACTCAACCCTGGCGGATTCAGGTGCTGTTCCTCCATCTCCTCCTTCAAACTTTATTATGTCTGAAATCAGAATCTCCTCCAAAGATGTTCTTTCTACCCTATCTCGGCTGCTCAACTCTGGGAAGGCGCATGGTCCTGATGGTGTTCCTTCTCCTGTTCTGAAGAACTGTGCTCCTGTGCTGTCAGAAATTCTCTTGACAAAACCTAATTCCAACGTAAAAACTGCTAAAATAAAATTCATACTAAAAAAAAAAAGTAACAAAATGCAAAATTCAGAGAACGACGACTGAAACGGAAGAGAACACAATTTCCAGAAGATGATCCAGCAAATTCGTCCAAGAAAGCATTTGAAACTACTTTCTGTCCATCGTGGACCAAGCTTTCGTATCATTCACTGACCACACAACTCGGACAAATGCAAAAGTACGCCCCCTACTTCAGTTTCCTGTATGATTTGAAGCAGCTTCGAGAAATGACAGAAGAGAACATGAAAAAGTACCGTATGAATTTGAACAATGCATTGTGTAACGAAGAATCTTACAACATTGACGGTACAGACCTTTACTCAGAGCTGCGGGTGCTCCGAGAACTCGTTAGCAATTGCTAATAATAATAATCAGTCATCTTTAGCATAGTATAAATGTAGTTATATAATTGTTAATCACTATAAATACCGTTACAGAATTGTTATTCACTGTGAACATATAATTCATTTCCTATTAAACAGAAAACAAAGTAATTTCTCCTTATTAAGTATTGTTTGTTTGGGCAGTAGGCCCAAGCTGGTGACTCTAATCATTCAATTCAATTCGGTAATTATAATAAGCCTACTTTCTTCGCCACATCAAATTGGTGATCCGTAGGTCTCCCCCCCCCCCCTCTCTCTATGTATGTATGTATACAGGAAACATGGTTAATCGATCGATTGTTGATATCGTTGAAAGGTGGTTGATATTTGTGAGTTCACAAATTAATGTATGTACTGTTGATGTCACAACATGTTGATAAAATTCAATCAGCATTTACAAGTATATATTTTCGTAAAAGGTGAGAATATGTTACTGTTTATGTATTTACTGATGAATTTGCATCAGTACTAGGTTCAACTCCATTTCGATATCGAAATGTGTGTAATTTCGATTATTTCAAAATTGTGAGGTCAGTGTCGTTTCAATAATAATTTGTTTCATCGATATGTCATCATTATTACATCGATACGAGTGCGCTACCTGGGTGCATATATATATATATATATATATATATATATATATATATATTAGTGATGTAACGGATGTCAGATTTTAAGCATCCGCAGATGCGAATGTCTATACTCTATAATAATGTGGGGAATCAAAATCTTTTTTTTACATGTTTTAGGTTTTTAACGTAAAACCCGTTGGTCACTTTATAAGGAACTACAGCATTGATCAATTCGCAAAAAAAAAACTTAAGCAATCATGCTATGTATGATAGAATGTACACTACATTTTGTACTTATCAGTAATAGTGATACTATGTTATACTCTTTTAATACATATAGTATTTAAGAGTTTTAGCCACACTGATTATCGATCATAGTGCGTTATCAGGATGGGGGACGAGGACCCAACTCGGGGTGGCCGGGGCTTAGCAGACTCTAAATTTTCTTTCTCCGGCTAACTTTTTAGTTGTATCATTGTCCAGGAAGCGGCGGATGCAATTAGATACACCCAGAGCTGGGCAGTATTTAAATACATTTGTGTATTTAGAACTGTATTTATAAATACATTGTTTTTCATGTATTTAAATACTTTAATGAGTATTTAAATACTCAAAATATAAAAATGTAAAATACTTTTACTGGTTTAATACACGTTCTGTACTAGCACAGTACGACGCGTCGACAGTGTAGTACAGCATGGTTCATGTTTCAACAGTTTGGGAAAACATCCTCTCATAAAAAGACTGTTCCTCCGCTATAACACGACATTACCATCTTCGGCACCGGTAGAGCGAATATTCTCATTCGCGGGAATCACTGACTCCAAAGAAACTCTTTCAGACAAAACTTTTGAAAGATTGGTTTTGATCCGCAGCAACCGTGAAATAAGAGAATTCGTAAGGTGCCTTATGTTTATGTTTACGTCTTATGTTTACGTTTATGTCTCATCTACTCATTAATTGTTACTCATTTTGCAATGATATAATGAGTATAATATTCACTGGTTGAACATCGTAAGTTCTAAGTTCTTTTGTTTTTGTTTTGTTCTAAAAAGGGAAATATATAATCGGAAATTAGATTGTACTATTTCTTTATCCTTTATCAAGCATTTTATATTGTTGTTACTCATGAATTAGTGAATGCATATGTTAAAATTTGTATGTATTTAAAATGTATTTACAAATGTATTTAAATACAATTGATGTATTTAGTATCTAAATACATTCGTAAAATGTATTTAGTATCTAAATACATTCGTAAAATGTATTTAGTATCTAAATACATTCGTAAAATGTATTTAGTATCTAAATACATTCGTAAAATGTATTTAAATACATTTCTCCCATGTATTTAAATACATTCAATGTATTTATTGCCCAGCTCTGGATACACCAGAAAATATGAGACAAATGACGGAAGATGAGAGCTTCTACGTTGTGGTATTGCTGCCCTTAAACAACCTTTTCTTTTGAAGTTTTCAAAACGCAGAACGTTAGTCACTGTCATCGTACAGACATTTAGGAATTAGGTGCATACTGCATATATGGAAAGGTTATAATGCTATGATATCCGCATTGCAAAATGCGGATGCGGATGTCACATGCATCACCTAATATATATATATATATGTTACGCCCCGTTTGTGTAATTGCCCACTTCGTGAAAAGGGCAGCAAAGGTGCCCACTTCGTGAAAAGGGCAGCAAAGGTGCCCACTTCGTGAAAAGGGCAGCAAAGGTGCCCACTTCGTGAAAAGGGCAGCAAAGGTGCCCACTTCGTGAAAAGGGCAGCAAAGGTGCCCACTTCGTGAAAAGGGCAGCAAAGGTGCCCACTTCGTGAAAAGGGCAGCAAAGGTGCCCACTTCGTGAAAAGGGCAGCAAAGGAGAGAGAGAGAGAGAGCCGTGTGTAACGACCACGTTTTTAATATAACTGAGTACAGGAAATATACCTGGTACAGAACAATATATATATGGTGAAAGAGGTGTGACACGTGTGGTGCGAGGTATGAATAGGGGGGGGGGGGGAAGGAGCTCTGGCCACATGATAGTTCTGTGTAAAGTGAGGTTGTGTGAATGGAAAGGTGAATGAAAAGGTAGGGGATCATGAAAGAATAGAAGTGGTAAAATTAATGGTACAGTTGGTAGCGTGGGGGGTGGGATGCCGAAGTTGCAGCAGCGGTTAAAAAGTGAGAAGAGGAAATGGATGGGTGTGTGTGTGTGTGCAGTGGCGGATTATCACTGAGGCTGAAGCTTGAGGGGCTACCCCATCAACTGAGTTTCGATGACGTAATTCGAGATTGTCATATTTAATCAAAGTAGTTTGCCAAGAGTACACAACCTGACAAATTCCCTGTTTTATAGACCCTAAAGTAAAGTTTGTTTAATACGGTTTGGTTTTGGCAAACGGCAAAATACGCCGTGTTAAGGTTCTTTTAAGTTTGTTTCTCAATTAGCCAGAGCACCGTACATATAATTCTTGTAAATGTACTATGTATTGTACATGTATTGTTAATAAAAAGCTATAGAAAAGGGCCTCCATATTATTATTCGCCCCCGGGGCCCTGAGGTGTCTTAATCCGCCTGTGTGTGTGTGTGTGTGTGGGGTAGTTGTGAGAGAGAGGTTGTATGAAGAGAGCAAGAGAAGGGTGAAGACTAGTGCGACGGAAGAAATGGTAAACATTAAGTATGGAAGGATGAATGACAATTATGTGGGGAATTGAAAGTGGTTCTGGAACGGAGTATGGAAGTGCAGACATCAAAATAAAGTTTGAAAGAGAAGGACGAAAATGGAAGAAGGTTCACAGAGGCGGATCTACGGAATAGGGGGAGCTGTTTCTGCCTTCTCGCTCAATCCATTGGTAAAAGACATTTGTTAATGCATGTGTATATTTTATAGACAGTGGGTGCCACAAGAGTCCACTCTCAATTTTCGGAACTTTTAATTCATAATTTAATAAAAACATTAGTTATTTTTCAAAATTCAAGTCTGACCATAGTATGTTTCCCTTTTGCAGCCACTCCTTGTGGAACTGATCCAATCAATTTATTGATGGTATTTTGGATGGTGGTGATTCTGCTTTGTTTTCTTTCTTTTCAAATGTGAGCAATGTCCTCATAAATGGTGAATTAGATTCAGATCAGGTGACTGTGGAGGCCATTCCATAATAGACATCACATTTTGTTCTTCATGCTTTATATAGATTATGCGAATGTTAGACTCGTGTTTTGGGGCATTATGTTGACGGAAAATGAAGATTTGACTCACTAGGAGTTGACCACTTGGCATGGCGAACCAAGATGGAATAGTTGTATTTCTTCATAGTACCGTTAACTTTTGTAACGTCTCGAGTGCCATACCCACTGAAACAACCACATACCATTATGGAACCTCCAGTATATATTTCAGGCCTTATATACTGCAGGGTCGGTTTCTCATCGAGTTTGGTACACGCAAGGTAATCTATTTCGGACTCGTCAGTAATAGTCTATCTTCAGCAGTAAATTTTTTGGTCATACACTAAATTAATACCGTTTTCAAAGGGCGGGAACATCAAAAGTATACTGCAATGGGTCAAGAAATATTAGGATTTTACTGCTGAAGACAAGAGGAGACCCGATTACCGACGAGTCCAAAATGGATTTAGTACACGCACGGCAGTACATCAAGCGCAGACTCGAAGTGAGACTGACCTTGCATTGTATGAAACTCAAAAATGCAGGGAGGTCCATAAAAAGCATGGAATTGTAATGATGGTTGTTTAACCTACTTCGCAATATCTAAGGTTATATGATGGCGGGGACCTACAGCTTTACGTGGGACCCGAATCACGGGTCGCTACATAGTCTGGACGCGGAGGACGGTGTCCCATCCAACTACTATCCGACCCAATGTCGCTTAACTTAGCTGATAATGAAAGCGGTGTTACGACACTGACTACAACGTAGCCCAGTATAGGGTTGTTTCAGTGGGCATGGCACTCGAGACATTGCAAAAGTCAACGTTACCATGAAGAAATATTACTACTCTTAGTTCACTATGACATACCGAGTGGTCAAAGCTTCATTTTCCACCAAGATAATGCCCCAAAACACAAGTTCAATCTTCGCATGTATTATATGAATCGAAAGGGACAAAATGTGACGTCTCTTATGGGATGCCCTCCACTGTCACCTGGTCTGAATTCAATTCACCATTTATGGACATTGTTCATATCTGAAAAGAAAACAACATTTCCAACCCCGGCTTCTGATATGTGGGAAGTGATAAAACAAAGCTGTATTACCACCACCACCCAAGATCCATTAATAAACCGACTGAATTAGTGCCACGAGGAATGGTTGCTGGAATAGGGAAAAAAGTAATGTTGGAGGTTGTTTAACCACCACCGCAACGACTAAGGTCATATTTACGTGGGATCAGAACCACGGGTCGCTACATAATCTGGACGCGGAGGACTGTCTCCCATCCAACTACTTACCCAGACCCAGTGTCGCTTAACTTCGCTGATCGACAGGAAGCAGTCTTACAACACTAGTTACAACGTAGCGCCTGCAAAAGGGAAATATAGAGAATACGAGATTATAGTTTCCATGGTCCATCTATTTTCTTTTATATACCATTTCTTTTTGTCATTGAATTAATAAAGTTCTATTACATTTTTTCTTATTTTCTAGCTGTTAAGAAAATTCAGAGTGAATACATAATTTTGGCACCACTGTACCACTTGGAGGTGAAGTTCTAGTTTCTCCGCGATACAATTGTCGAAACCTCAAACGCTTCACCTTGAATTATTGAAAAGTTTCAAAATTCGTGACGACCAACTTTACCCTCCTCCTCCTCAATCCCTAGATCTTTCAAAACAATGGTAGTTTTCATTTTAGTGCCAACAGGAAACCAAACTTAGAATTTTCCTAATAAATTAATTTATTCATTTTTTATATATATATGTGTGTATGTAATATATAAAATGATAGGCTCTCCTTCCTTCAATTTGTATAAAAAAAACCCACCAAATTATAAGATAGTAAATTAATAAGTTTAATAATTACATATTAACAAAATATTTTACAAAGAAAAAATCTAAATTTTAAAAACTTTAAAATATAAAGACAAAGGATGGAGCAAATGCAAACATCTTGTAATTTAGTTATAAAATACAACCAACTAATTCCACCCAAAATACAAATTTAAAACTTCGTTATAATGAAAGCCTACTTTTAATCAAAGCGCTAAATAACTTAAATTTTCACAACCATAAAATTAATAAAAACTTTAATAATATTTCAGTCATTTTTTAAATAACTGAAAAGGATTCTACAAGCTTTTCACTTCTAGGAATACACATTTCTCTCATCTCAAACATTCTATAAATTCACAGTATGCAAATATTAACACGATGCTTTCACTAAAAATAACAAATTAAACTAACAGATTAATAAAAACTTTTCAATGTCAGTGAAAAGCAAATTTTAAGTCAAAAACGGTAAAAACTTTTTTTCCAGTGTATTGACTGTAAATGTGACTGCAGTGAAGCTACGAGTATAATTTCCATAAAATTTAACTAAAATGATAGTTATTTGACGTGGAACTGTAAAACAGAAGCTACATTTTTATTTAATGGCTACAGTCAGTTTTATAAGTTAAAAACATAGCTCAGTAACTAAATTTTCGATTGTAACAATTTGAAAAAAGTGCTACAGTGACAAACGACAAAAAAATTTAAAATCATTACAGCCTAAAAATAAAAAAATAAAAATTGATTCATTCAAATATGATACAGTATGCATAGTCTTTTCAGCCCCAATTTTGGCTGGTGGAATTTGTTGTAACAAGAATGCAAACGAACCAAACTCAAGAAATATATATATACAGGGTGATTCGAAAGTCCCGTTTCAGAGGTATTTATTCCATATTTCTGAGGCGAGACTTTTGAATCATACTGTACATCGTATAAATACTTACATAATATCTTTTGGTAGCACTAACAGTAAAAACTATCAAGAACTATTATTTTATGAACTATCAACATAGACCAACATAAATGAGATCAAAAACTTACCGTTGGTGGGCGAGGTATCCGTAAGTGGGCTAACCGCAAAAACAAAAGGCTATTATTAATGGTAAAAAAAATATGTATTACTCGTGTACTTATCATTACAATCACCTTCTATTTCGGAGTTCACATTTTATAGACTAACCTCGGGTGGGTGAATTCGGTTAACTACAATAAAATAAATATATATAAAGATTTTACCAAGGCATGATAAACTTTTTAAAAAAAATTTTACACACCGAGCAGAATTAATTACTCGATAAAAAAGTGTATTTTAAATTCACAGGAACAAAAATACTTTGAAAATAAATACAAAAATTATCGCTTAAGATCTGTAACTTAATTTAAAAAAAAAGGCGCTACCTTAAAAACGAAGTAACATTTTTTTATATAAAACTATTTTGAGTTCAAATAATAATTGAACGACTGTACCTGAACAGTAATCCGATATTAAAGTATTTTACCAATAATAATACAAAGTTCACATAATGCTTATTTGCGTATCACGACGATTATTACTCCAAATTTAACATTTATTGCCATAACATGAACGAGTTAAGAATTAGTTATCGTTAAAGTTAATTTCAACACCGAATTCTATTCGTGGTTTAACAAAAATTACGAAAGCTTTAATTTAACACAAAGTAACAAATGTAGAAAATAAATAGCGAGCTAAAAATGATCACAGTGATTCAAATTATACAGATTTTTTTTTTTCTTTTTTACAAAATTTACAGTGTCCGTGTGTGTCCGTCCCAAAAAATTTACCCATTTTTATTTGCCCGTTATTTCATAATGGATGTACAGTATATCTTACTATTGGACTTCTTAGGAAAGGTTACATATTGGATTTTTATTCCGCATATACCTACAGGTACATTTCTAATGGGTGAACCAGCAAACGTCGATGCCGCGTTTGCAGCTGGAACAGAAAATCAAAATCTTTGTGTGATTTCATGTGACAAACTATGACGGGTGCAAAGGAACTTTTGCCGAGAATACGGATGCAGATATCCAGACAAAGACAATATCACGATTTGTTAGAAAATTTCAAACAAAAGGAAATGCAAGCAATCATCATAGTGGTAGGCGACGATCCATAAGAACTGTACAAATAAATAAATATGGTTCATGAAATTATTGTGCGCAATCCGCAGAAATCAATTCGACGTTTGTCAACAGAAGTATGCATTTCATGAACATCTGTGCGTCGTATATTTCGTAGGGGAAACTTTTTTCCCTACAAAATTAATTCGCAAACTCCATCGGCTAATGTTCAAAAACAAAAAAAATGGCTTTCGCAACATGGATGTTAGCATGTTTTTGAAACAGCCAGTTGTACATCTGTCTGGCGAGATTAATAAACAAAACTTTCGTTATTAGGTAAGTCATGCTGGCGCTACTATAGAGTTTCCACGTAGTGTCGCTGAACTCAACATTTAGGCCATTGTTGGATGGTATGGTGTAGTAGATCCCTATGTCTTTGAGAATGAAGCTGGAAAAGCAGTAAAGGTAGCGCAAAAATCATATCAGATATGCTATATAAGATTTCTACTTGCCACAACTAATTAGTTTGTCTCAAAGAAATATCTGCATTAACCAAGATCACAGTGGTAGTTTCAGCAGGATGGAGCATCTCCGCACATTGCTTGTGAAACAACTTTTCAAGGAATTATTTTTATTTTTCTGGGCGACTAATCTCCCTTCACGAGCTAGTGGAATGGCCCCCCCATACTCACCCGACCTCACACCCCTGACTTTTTGCGTGGGGTTACAACGAAGGACAGGATCTATTCTATAAAGCCTAAAACACTCAAATACCTAAAGACTAAAGTCTAAGAGATAATCAACGACATCCTAGCTGAACTACTATACAAACATTTGTGGAAGGTTGAACATTGTTAGAAAAAAAATGTTTAAGGTTAATAAACTCTTATGTTTTACGTACCTATTGCGTTTGTCTTTGTATCTAGATTCCTCCTTTTTTAGCTTAGATCATTTATTTAGAAGTAGGGACATTTGGGGGGGGGGACTGTGTGTGTGTGTAATCTTTTTATTACAGAATGGAGAAAAATGTAAGTTATATATAAAAATAATATTCTTAAAATGAGTTTTTGATTTTTAAAAACCATTTTCAGTTTTTTAAAAACTTTCTTCTACACTTCTGTCATATATATATATATATATATATATTCCTGCTTTCAACAATTAAAAAAAAAAAATATATATATATATATATATATATATAAAATAATGTTGGCATTCATGACAACGAAGATTTGGTAGCAATGAATTTACTCGTACTGGTCTCGCTATCAATCCTCCTAGTGCTACTAGTAGAAGCAGTATTGGTTGTACTAGCAGTTACTACATACGATGAAGCCACCACAGTCGTACGTAGGGGATGGTGGGTAGGTGAAAAACTTCTGCTATGGTTTGACACTACTGATGCCATTACGGATGACCCCCTTGATAGTGCCAAAGGGGTGACTGTGGGGCTGGGAGTGCCGGACGGTGGGGGAGAGATTCTACTTATGCTTAAGGGGGCCACCGAGCCCTTTTCTCCTTCAGCCTTAAGTTTGGTCCAGGTGGCACCCAGTGCCTTGGCGAAGTGATCGTCAACTGCAAGAAACGAATTGATTATATATTTATGATTAAAATAAAACTACGAAGGAAAGGAAAAACAGAATGGCTTCGTGGTTTTATTCATCATAAATATTTTTCACGTGTTACTTTCGTGAAATAATTTTCATGTGTATATATATATATATATATTGACATTTACATTGTCTTTCGGTGATTTTTTTTTTCCCTCTGGCATAAATTTTATATTTTCAAACAATTTTTTACACTTCAAGAAACAATTGTCATTATTCACTTTTAATTTTTTTTTGCAATCAAAAGTGCACACACGTTCAACTGACCATTGGACTGTTTAATTTTAGAGTTGCTGGAGGTTGGGCCGATTTGTTTTGTGGGCAACCGCACAACAATGGTAAGATTTTTGCCGGGTTTAATTATTCAGTTAACTTCAGAAACAAAATAAAAAAAGTCTGCCCGATTAATTCAGAGCGCTGATTTCCACAAAATAACGGGGCACATGCGTTTCTATTTTTTTTATATATACCCTGTGCCCCCAATTCAAACCAACTAAAGAACAAAAGCTGGTGTCCAATTTTTTGTTTTCTCAATCCCCTTCAAACGTATATCCACCCATACGTCGAACGTAAGGAAATCCGCTTAAACTAAATGGATAATAATATTAAAAGTATAAAACTAATCAAAATGACGTTAAATTCCGAATACTTTTAGGTTTCTCACTTCATGCGGCAGCCACACGACACCTAAGTAGTAAGCAGGGCCGGCGAGAGCTGCCACGGGCCCCCCTGTTTACTCAGTATTTTATTGTGAATGTTTTGCATGTACATAACGAGCGAGTCGCTATTCAAAACATACAGTATGATAATCTCTATAAAATGCGCGTTCATTAATTATATTTCCTCAGTTATTTAATCAATTGCTTTATTAATATTTTTAGATTTTCTCTCCTTTTTCCGGGCCCCGGGGATTTAACCCGGTTTCCCCGCCCTCTCGGCGGCCCTGGTAGTAACCTACTGACCGGGTCCATCTAAACTATTGCGCTATCGCTGATTTACTTAAAAAAAAAAAGTCATTCTGTAACCTTTGAATAATTTGTTTTAAAATGTTCTATCAAACCGTAGAATTTCTTATCCGATTTAAGATTTTGTGTAAAACTATACCCTCTTTATAAACCAGCAGGGACTCCGAAAGAAACGACCCTCTTCAGGGGAAAACCAACCACCGTAAATTTAGATGTTCGATCGGTTTGAGTGTGGTTATGCGAGGGAAAACTCCACCTTTAAGGCAGTCAGGTTTGGTCGACCACCCAAAATTTTGTTGATATACAAGCTCATGCACACTTTCATTTGACGGGGAAAATAATATAAAATACCGTCGGCTAACACGCTCCTTCCTATACATAGTTGTGAATTCGCCGTGCGCAGTTTTGCTATACTCATTCGAATATGTTAGTATTTTATTGTCACACTTCAAAATTTTGACTAAGCTTGTTTGGACGTCAAATGTTTGTTTTTTGCTTTGAATTTATGCGAGGAATCTTGTTACATTTTTAATGATTAATATTTTTATTTTGAAAATTCTGAAATATTGCTTTCTCCTGTTTGTTAAAACTATCCTATTTTCTTGGTACGCGTCTTGTGAATCAAACCTGAAACTAAAACGCCTTTTCCTCGTCGTAAATAAATATAATTTGAAAAAATTCGTCTAAATTACCTTCGCTGTTATTTGAATGTACAGTAATCCCTCCCCAATTCAGAGTAATAGGGGTTCAAGCCTTTCTAAATTAGGTGGAATTTTGCGAAATACAGCATTTCAAAATATTCATAGTTAGATACTAAATTCAGAAAAAAATCGCGATGTTAATTAACGCAATTCATAATAATTATCCCAAAATGTAATTCGTAATAAATTTACCAAACTTTACATTTTATATTCATTTATTTAAACAGAAATGTGCGTAGTGTTCACTGCTGTAATTTCTATCATATAACTACACTGTAATAAAAATTAAAGTTATAGATTATGAACTGTACAATTGACATTCGGAATGGTTACGAATTGAGCAGAATCAACCAGTTACTTCTCAGAAATTTCTTCAAATTCGGAATATTACGAATTATTAAATACAGGGTGTACATAAAGTCGGGATCTATTTTTGTGAAGCACCTGGAAATTATAGAATTCAATCATAAAATGATAAAGTGGTAACATTTATTAAATAATTAAGAGTAGGATTCGAAGTGAGGCCCATCAGTATCCCCTGCACAGCTCAAATCGTTCCGCAGCATTTCTAAACACATTCTGGAGCATTTGCGGGGTTATGTTATCTGCAGCAGTTCGTATACGTGTACGTAAGTTTTCAAGACTCGTAATCTTCGTCTGATAGACGTGCGACTCGATAAAGCCCCATGCAAAGAAATCTAAAGGGGTTAAATCTGGTGATCTCGCTGGCCAAGGTCTGTTGCTTCCGCGTCCGATCCAGCGATTTGGAAAACGTCCATTTAGATAATCCTGAACAATTTTGGCATAGTGACAAGGAGCACCATCATCTAAATGGACGTTTTCCAAATCGCTGGATCGGACGCGGAAGCAACAAAAGACCTTGGCCAGCGAGATCACCAGATTTAACCCCTTTAGATTTCTTTGCATGGGGCTTTATCAAATCGCACGTCTATCAGACGAAGATTACGAGTCTTGAAAACTTACGTACACGTATACGAACTGCTGCAGATAACAACCCCGCAAATGCTCCAGAATGTGTTTAGAAATGCTGCGGAACGATTTGAGCTGTGCAGGGATACTGATGGGCGTCACGTCGAATCCTACTCTTAATTATTTAATAAATGTTACCACTTTATCATTTTATGATTGAATTCCATATAATTTCCAAGTGCTTCACAAAAATAGATCCTGACTTCATGTACACCCTGTATTTCAATACGAGATTTTGGAACTACCAAAATGTTTCGAATTAGGGGGAATTTCGAATTGAGGTGGGATTACTATTTTTTTTTAACGTGAAATCCGAATGTGGAGAGTATAAGTCATTGATGTTTTGAATGAAGCTCCGCGAGAATTCGTACTTTGAGGGGGCAATTACTAATCAAAATTGTACTCAAAATGAAAAAGGGTAAGCGATACCTCAATTGTACGGTAATCGAATTAATAAATTATACAGTCAGTGAGACAGACTGAAAGGGGAACATTAATGAAAGAGAAAAACAGTATGGTACACATTCCCACCATGGGGAAGAAACTGATTAAAAATAACCGTTGCGCAAAACGTGCAAATTAACTACTACAATCCCCGGGGTACCCGGTCCCTTTGGTGTGGCGACGCGTACTTATTACAGGTGCTCTTATTTACCTCCGTTATTCTTCAATCGTCCACGTTAAATTCTAGCAACGATTACTAATGTCGCCAAATTCTAGCAACGATTACTAATGTCGCCAAATTCTAGCAACGATTACTAATGTCGCCAAATTCTAGCAACGATTACTAATGTCGCCAAATTCTAGCAACGATTACTAATGTCGCCAAATTCTAGCAACGATTACTAATGTCGCCAAATTCTAGCAACGATTACTAATGTCGCCAAATTCTAGCAACGATTACTAATGTCGCCAAATTCTAGCAACGATTACTAATGTCGCCAAATTCTAGCAACGATTACTAATGTCGCCAAATTCTAGCAACGATTACTAATGTCGCCAAATTCTAGCAACGATTACTAATGTCGCCAAATTCTAGCAACGATTAATAATCATAAATCAGCTTTTATTCTTAAAAACTAAAATGAGTGAGCATAAAATTAAAGATTTTTACCACCACCAATTATCAAAAGCACTCCTGAAATTTATATGTTTTGCACCTTTATTTCGGAGGGACAGTCACGCACCACCACTATAATTTTATTACAAAGAAAAATTACACCATATTTAAACACACTTGACACAATGTGCGCATCTTCACATAAGCGAGGTATCAACGTTTTTTAATCTATATGTCTAAAGAACTAATTAAGCAAACCTAACTTTAGTGTCATCGAACAGTTCGGGCGCAACTGAGGACTTAAGAGGTGTTTTCTGTTAAGTCATTAAATAGGTGGGGGTACTCGCTAATCTAGCCTAGCCAAACCTTAACTAATCTAACCTAGTGTAACTTAACCTAATCAGGACCAAGGTATCTTTTTCCCAACACATTTTTCTAGATATTTTTATATTAATTTGTTAATACTGCAAGGTACCAAAAGTGTTACCTCACAAAAAAGTCACCTCACTACATCCGTGAATTATCACAAACTCGACCTCACTCATGCTCAGTTGTCGTTCACGGGCGCGCACAATCGCTTAAAATCTATTCCGCAGCTCCTCAACGTCGCATGAACGGCTTAGATATGATACCCTGAATCCATTCCTGTACCCAACCACCGCATGTACCAGAGGGAAAACTACGATTAGTCAATGGTAGACCTAAATGGCTTAAGTACTATTACCATTACGGGATTACACGTTTTGGAACAAATGACCGACAACGAAATTAAGGTGCCGAAACATTTAACTGTAATTTCGGAAAGATTTGCCAAAAGAATCAAATAATTAAATACTTTTAAAACTATTTAATTGACAATGGAATGGTTAGAGAAGGTAGGTTTATCGGCATTAATTAAAGCAGGTACACTCTTAATTCATACACGGGGTACATCCGCTTTTATTATTAAAGGCAAGACTAAAAACAGGTTTGGTTTTTTTCCAAATTATATAAATGCATAAAATAAATAAATGTCGAGTAAAATATTCAAAATAATTTGAATGTTAAATATACCAATTTGTTATATATATATAAAACAAATTGGTATATTTAATATATATATATAAAACAATTGGTATATTTAATATATATACATACACAGAAATCTAAAGTCGCTATTGCTTTTTATATCATACTACACAACATGGGAGTGTATCTCCATGAAATTAAAACGAGATTAAATTTATGATAACCACCAGTTTTCCCAATATCAATTTATATATATATATATATATATATTATATATATATATATATATATATATATATATATATATATATATATATAAAACATTGCAACAAAAAGGGTTTTTTTGAACTCCCTTGTCTATTTTATCAAATGCAGCAAATTTAATAAAATCTTTATGAAAGTGGGTTGACTTTTCTACTTTATAAATGGTCAAAATTAGGTCTTACTCTGAACCAACCCTAACGCCCTACGCGTTTTGGTGCAGGCTTTTATTTTATTTTTTTATTAAAACTTACGAAGTATGGTACTTCCTTTGTTGTAGAACTAACATATCAGCTGTATTCCGCCATACAACCAACAAGATAATTACCATTAACTATTTCAATGAATCAAAATATGATAGTAACGAATATTGAAGAATTAGAATTTTTAATTTAAACTGCGCGGAGTATATTTTAATAAAAATCGAAGACCCAGGCTCACCCGAGTCATTGGATTCGTGCTGCTGGTCTGGAGGAGGTTCGCTGACGAAAAGCTCCTGATAGTTCCTGCCGAGGCTACGCCTAAAATGTTCGTCGATTTCGGGGTCCACAGGCCCCGCTGTGAAATGAAAGAAAAGTCAACGTTATATGGTATACAAATGATATACGAAGCCCAAATCCTGGTATAATTTCATTATTATCTGGTTACTCCGTTATACTAATACACACCCCACCTCCAAACGCCCTTGGGTGATTATCTTCAAAATATACAGTACGAGACACCCGTACAGTGCGTACACCTTACCCTATACCCGACGACCAACTATCTATTCACTTTCTGCAAACTGTTATCCCGGTTAATTCGTCATTGCTTTGTATTGGCTTCATGTCCAACTTAAAAAAATAATCTTATACGTAATGTTTCGTAAAAGACGAACGTTTAAATCAATATTAGCGGCAAAAGCGGAATTACTTAAAGTAAAAATTTTGACTACCTCTTTATTTTAATTATAAATGTGATAATTCTAAAAACCTTGAACTGAACAAGTGAATTACATTTCGAAATGTAGAACGATAAACTCTTATTACAACGACACACAATTTAATAACGAGTCTCCAAACGACATCTTGAAACTTTCCACGAGAATCTTTTTTTCTTGTATACCATTTTATAAAAGGTAGATAAACCCCCCCCCCCCCCCCCCCCACCCACTTTTGGGTTAAGAATAAGAAAAAGGTTCACTTCCTCTTTGTTAAACGCACCTGCCACTCCGAACAGTCCGAATACGCCCTCCCCATATGCGATCATATGAAAGCATTTCTACGACACCAAGAAAATTCAAATCGACCTTTTGGCGCTAACACCATGCGCATACATGGCGGGGTTCATTGAACAAAAATATTGTATATTTCATGATTTTTTTTACCTACAAATTTTACCAAAGATGTTCGAGTAATAACCTAATTCTGTATACAAGATACCAACAAATAACGTACAATTTTTTTCAGAAAAATGAATTTGAACTAATCTTTTGTATTGCTATATCGAATCACAAAACGAGACCATCTTCAGCCTTAGGCTAAAATAGGCCTAGGCCTATTATTATGCCGCAGTTAGCCCCAGGCTTACCTTCTTGTCTGGTACTGGTACAATAACGAAAGAAAAATGTAAAATGTTTTTACTTTACATTCATACATTTTATTCGACAAATGCAGTAGTACTTCGTAAACTCAAGATTGGTTGGCAAAGCCTAAGGCTAATTTGGGGTATCGTATATTATAGAAGATCAGAAGTACTGTAATATCTCGAGTAAAATATATACGTAATTAACACAAAGTTTTGTCATTAAAGGGAATGGACTATTCAACAATATGTCTCGAGAAGAAGCCTATTATCGTATAACTATGTTAATCTTAGTGCGTGTGTAACTTAGCCCAACTCTATACGCAGTGAGCTTATTGTCAGTCCAAAAAGTCTGTCGTGAAACTTTTCTTACCGTTACCAACTTCTTGAATGGATTATACATCACAACTTATACTTACATAAACCAAACTTACTTTATTAGTGTAGGCACAAAGGTTCTTTTAGTGCCTAAGACCTATTTATTTATTTATTTATTATTTTTAACCTAACCACTTAAGAAAATACAGGTCGAAACTGTAAGACAGCTTCTACCGCATAGGGTAGGGTAATATAGTGCGTTATTCAAATGACAAGTTTCCTCTATAAATATAAAATATACCACAAATTTCACAGTCTAAGTCCACTTTTCTTGACTATATGAATACGCATTTACGAAATTACGTACGTAAGTGAAAAAAAAACTAATGCAATATAGCGTTATTTCGTGGGCCTTAAGATTGGCCTAAGGCTAAGCTTAACTTCAGCCTAGAACCATCAGCAGATATTACAATTTAAAATCAAAATAAATTTCACCCGAGGCTGTAACAGAACTATACTGTAAACTTCGAATGCTTTGGGCTAATTTAAGAGTTCCTTTGAACACACACACACACACATTACACTTTCTGAACCCCCTAATTATGCAAGTGTATTTAAACAAAGACTAATTTATTACATACTGTATTTAAAAAACATAGTTACACACATATATATATATATAATATTTTGCGTGCGCGCGCGCGCGCGCCCAACGGAAAATGGAGTCATATCATTAAAAATATTTCCCATTCAGTTAATACAAATAATTAATTAATGTAATTTCCGTTGGGTAGAAACTGTATGGAAACACGCACACATTATATATATATATGGGAATGAACTCAGAATGGTCCCCTGAGTTTTTTATGATACACACAGACAGTGCATGGAACAAGGAACTCTTCTGGGATAATTAAATCCACTATAGTCCGAATAAGTAATGGTAAATGACAAATACCATAGTTTTTCTTTTTCATGATGCTAGCCCGACGTGGGCAACGGGTCATTTACCATTACTTATTCGGACTATAGTGGATTTAATTATCCCAGAAGAGTTCCTTGTTCCATGCACTGTCTGTGTGTATCATATATATATATATATACACACACACTTGTGGTTTCTCGTACTTGCTTTGTGACGACAGTACAAGTGGTGCATCTCAATGGCCGACAGGAGAAACGGCACTTATTAAGTGTACTCAACTATCGTATGAAAGAAAGCACTTTACAGTAAGTGGAAGCAATTATTTTTATACGTGACAAAGTTAAGGGAACGTCTAAGGACAACCCATCAATACACTGCTCCACCTCATCTCACCCACAAACCTTTTCAATTTTCGGAAAATTAAAAACTTTTAATATTCTTAATTATAATAAATGAGAATGTATCTATACAAACTCGATATATTGTGATACATTTCTAAAAATATTATTTTCGAAGACTTCAAAATCATTATATATATATATATATATATATATATATATATATATATATATATATATAATGGTTAAAGATAAAAATAATTTTCACAGCTAGATCCGTTATAGCAAATTGGTCTTTAAGGTTGAGGATGGTGTCGAATTTCACGCCGAAGTTTAAGAAAAAAAAAAAAAAATACACAGATTTCAATAGAAAATCGTGCGCTCTGTTGAATGCAAAAAAATAAAAATAAAACAGACCCTCATTTATGACTTTTCGGCTTTCTGTTTTTTGATAACCCAAAATTATTTTTGTATTTAAGCCAATCAAAAACGTACTATATTTGTTGTTTATATTAACCGCGTTAACAAAATGTAGAGTAGCCAAGCCTAACTGAAAAAAAAAATATATAGTGTAGCCTGGCCTACGACAACAACCAAAACAGCGCCTATATCTCTATCCTATTACACGTAAATATTTCTCATTCTAAAGCCCTGTTAGTCTATAAAAAGGATTAAAAATAATTTTTTCCGAGACAAAAAACAAAAAACAAAAACTTAAGTTCTTTGTTCTAAGACGGTGGGGAACCACGGGTAGAAAAATTGGCTGAGCTTTTGCTCTACGTAGCACGGTAGCAGTCCGTAATACCCGAGACAGGATAATATCCCGCGACAAAAAGGGCTTAATCTTTCGCGAAACTGAACGAGAGATAACCCTTAAAACCAAAGGGAATAAGAGCGAAAATGAAGCGCGAGGAGTCTCCCGCAAGATCCTCTTTAAAAGATCTCCATCGCCCGAGAAACAACCGCGAACGAAACTCTTCGATAAGAGAAAAATCTCCATTGAATTTCGTTTCGAAGAGCGTGTCCGAAACGAAAAGAAACGAGCGAAGGGAAGAGACCTCTTAGGCGCAGGTGGGGGCTATTTACAGGTGAAACAGAGCCTTGGGCAAACCGTCCAGACAACTCCGCCCCAGGGTGCGACGGCGCAAGGTCCTAAGCCACTCCTAGCTTCCTCCATTAGCTCTTAAGACAGAAGGACGTAAGAGCGAAAGTAGAGAGCGAGCGCTCCGGCCAGCCCCGTCATTATGATGTATCACGCGACTGTTTTAATCACGGGTGGAGGAGGGGAGTTACACCCATCCGCGCTCGTATCATAAAGGTCAAATTACCATGGGAAACAGCGAGGCTTACGCCCTATGACGCCCACGTCCAGTAACCTTTCGGCCAAAAATACGGCGAGAGACCATTTGACGTCATCGGCGTGAGACCTACGAACCACCAAACTTCCCCCCCCCCCCTCTCTTTCGTCGTCGCCGTCGTCGTCCCGTTCGACTCGCGTAAATGCATAAACACGTTACAAAACTGAAGGAAACTCGTCAAAGACACGACAATTTTGCTAAACCAATTTTAAAGGAAAAAAATTTGTCCCGTTAAACGAAGTCATACGCGAGTGCATCCATTAAAAGACAATAACAATCGCATATTCATCAGAGCGAGCGAGCGTGTATGCGCGCGCGCGCGTTCCGTCTCAATTCTCCTCCGTTCTTTCTTATTTCAGTTACTACATTCGTGCCGACAGCCATAAATGCCTCTAAACATGCCTTCAAATAGCCTTTTTTACACCTTCGGGCATCTTTTAACGCCTCTTGGTTCATACCCATCATACCCAATCGGCGGTAAATTATTGAACTATGAACGCATCAATAATTAAGATTAGCCACTGATGGTGCATTAATATAAAAAAAAAAATATTTGAATAAGTCTAGCCATAAAACAAATAAAAACGTTTTTGACTTAAAAATAAAATTAAAAAATAAACTTACAATTATTCTCTTTACGCTAAATTAACTTTGAAGCAAATTAGAATTATTACGCGCGTAATTTCACTCAAAAGAAACATTTCAAACAAGGAAAAGTGTCATTCACAATTAGTATATATATAAATATTTAAAGGCTTCTATAATAAACTGGTGTGTGTGTGTTAGACCAATTTCATATTAACAAGTTATCAACTGCGAGCATATTGACAATAATAGAAATACAATACAGTAATTACTCTACCTACAACTTCAAAATCATTCGCTGTAACCACAAGACATGAATACATCATTCCAATTACTAAAGTGACGTAATATGTAATAAAAAAAAATTATATTCAATATGAGGGTCTGAAATTGTACATTAACTTCATATTGATGTCAGCCTCTATCTTCAAAAAAATTATTTTAAATTTTGAGTAATAGTGTGAGAATTTACGTGTAACCAGAAGCAAAAAATGAAACTATTATAAAATCAGAAGACAACAATTACTTTTTTTAAAGTTCAGACCCCTAAAAATGCGAAGTGAAGGACCCCCCCCCTTTTTATAACAACAATTAGAGACAAAAAGAGAAAATGCCCCCCACACACACACACGTACGTTATCCTGTTATTAGTACGATTTATATCGGGCAAAAGGATAATTTTTCTCTTAGGGAGAAGTTTCGTACGAGGCTCTATATGAAGATGTCTCTCTGGAAGAGGTCGAGAAATAAATCACCTGTTGAGTCTGCTTCTAGCGGAAGAAACTAGTCTCCTCCCTCGTTCGTATACGCATGATACAATTTCCCCGCCAAATCGTACCGCAGACGTCCAAATTCAAAAACCTTTATCGAGGGTATAAATAAACTCCTGCCCCAAAATGTCCGCGCAGGAACGGTGCGCAGGAGGAACATCAAATTCATTTCAACATCTGATCAACAGCGGGAACATCCGCGAGTTATTGACGAGTAAAGAGAATTTGCAAAAGGCGTTGTCTTTCAAGTACGCGGAGTAGGGGGTGGCCGGGTAAATCGGAGACCCAGTTTATTATACGTGTGACACGCGTATAACCAACTTGTTCAAATGAGTCGGGTCATCGGAGGTCAACTTAGGTCAAGGAAGAAGCGTTCTCACGCTCCGTATGTGTATCATATATTATGGGCGATGAGGGTAAATCGGGTCAAACATGCTATTGAGAAGAGTCAGGGGATAAAGGGGGGAGGGCCGGGGAGGCGGGTCATGTGGGCCATTTCAGTTTTTTACTTTCACAACGTACATCAAAGTGAAAACAAAAGAGGGACCTTACAACCCCTACCCCAACGCGCACACTCACGTACATGCGAACCCCCCCACCCCCACCCGAATATAGTCTGTTGATGCCATTTTTAATTAAGAGAAGCGAGTTCTGACCCTCCCAATCCAATTTAAAAAGATCTCCAGATTGCGACATGTATAATTACAGCTAGCTAGTGTGTATCATGGAAAAAAGCTTAAAACAATAAGAGCTCCAATCAAAGATAAATTTAAAGACCTTGGTTTGGAGAGAGAGAGAGAGAGAGAGAGAGAGAGAGAGAGAGAGAGAGAGAGAGAGTTACAAGGAAAAGAAGTACCTCAAAAGGCCTTGCGGCCCATACCGAGGAGGTACCAATGGCAACGGGAGCCAGGGAAAATTTTGTAAAAGTTTATTTTTCTTTCAACTATCCCAGCAGTAGTAGAAAACTGGATAGTAAAGTAGAAGGCTCTCTCCGCTCCCTCCCTGCCAGAGGCAGGTACGGAAAAAGGTTGAAGAAAATACCTTGACCCTGGAAAAGTAGCCAAGGAAATTTTACAGGAAAGTGGAGAATATATAAATAGCTCTATATTTAGCTTGCTCACAGAGACACCGAGCAAGCGAACTCCTGCAGAGTTTTCTGAGGTTTTAATCTTAAACTATGAGTGTGTTCAGTACTTTGTCTAGCCTATTTTTAAACAGATTTACACTTTGACTGGAAACAACCTCTGAGAGAGAGAGAGAGAGAGAGAGAGAGAGAGAGAGAGAGAGAGAGAGAGATACAAGGAGTTACAAGGAAAAGAAGTACCTCAAAAGGCCTTGCGGCCCATACCGAGGAGGTACCAAGGCAACGGGTGCCACGGAAAATTTTCTACACACTCAAATAGTGTGCAAAATTTGGTCTAACCTTTTCTTGAACTGATCCACAGAGGAACTGTTCACAACTTCCGAAGGTAACCTGTTCCATGTGTCACAGATCTTATACGTAAAGTAATTCCCACACACACTAGTCCTAAACCGTTTCAAATCCAACTTCCAACCATTGTTGCGAGTTGGGTTATCATTTAAACTAAACATACTTCTAAAATCGACATCGTTGAACCCTCGTAAGAGCTTGAAAACCTCGATCAGTTGACCGCGCAGCCTCCGAGTTTCAAGCGAAAACAAGTTCAGGGCGCGTAACCGTCGATTGTAGCCCATATGCCTAACGGAAGGGATTAACTTTGTGGCCCTCGCCTGCACTCGCTCCAGCCTCTCAATATCTTTCCTGAGGGTGGGCGACCAGAACTGCACAGCATACTCCAGGTACGGCCGAACAAGGGAATTGTACAGTGAGAGCACAATCTCCTTGTTCCGAAACTGAAATTGCCTCCTGATATAACCCAATAGTTTCTGGGCTTTCTTTTCCACCTCTACACACTGTTTCGTAAACTTAAGGTCGCTGCTAATTAGCACACCCAAGTCCTTTTCTAAATCAGTCACCTCGATATTACTGCCCAACATCGAGTAGTCCGACTTGGGATTGGCGTAGCCAATGTGCATCACTTTGCATTTACCCAAGTTAAACGGCATTTGCCACTTTTCGGACCACTCTCCTATCCTACCTAGGTCCGCACGCAGTTCCTCGATCGCTTCGGGCGTCCCAACATTGGCCCCAAGCTTGGTGTCATCAGCGAATTTGGCGATCCGACTGACGATGCCACCGTCGATATCATTTATGTAAATGGTAAACAACAGCGGCCCCAAAACGGAACCCTGAGGAACCCCACTAGTGACCGAGGCCCAACCCGAACTAGCCCCTTTAATTACCACCCTCTGCCGCCTATTCCTCAGCCAGTTTTCAATCCACCTACCTATTTCCCCACCGATACCCAGCGCGCGCACTTTCGCCATTAGCCGGCGGTGAGGTACCTTATCAAAGGCTTTCTGAAAGTCGAGATAAAGTATATCAATCGCCCTACTCTTATCGTACTCACTCAACATGACGTGGAAAAACTCGAGCAAGTTGGTGAGACACGACCTATGATGCCGTCTAAACCCATGTTGGGAGTCCCCAAGCAGCTTGTAGGAATCCAAATGGTCAACGATTCTATCAGCTATTATCCTTTCTAATAATTTACCTACAACTGAAGTGAGACTAATAGGACGATAGTTCCCTGGACTTTCGTGATCCCCTTTCTTAAAGATAGGGGTCACGTTGGCCTCCCTCCAGTCACCAGGCACCTGGCCCATCACCAACGATTTGTTGAAGACTGTAGCCAGGTGGGGAGCCACCTGGTCGCGCACTTCTCGCAAAACACTGGGGAGAAACTGGTCTGGCCCAGGAGCCTTAAACGCGCTCAGTTTGTCTATTCTATGAGCAACGACTGTCGCGGTACATCTAACACTATCCAGGCCAGCACCTTCGTGCCTCACAGCTGGCTCGGGGATGACGCGGGTATCCTCCCTGGTGAACACTCCCGCAAAGTACTCATTAAGCACATTAGCGATGTCCGCGTCGGAGGTCCGCAGAACGCCGCTTCCGTCCTTTAAAGGACCTATCATGCTTCTAATGGGCTTTCTACTATTAACATAACTGAAGAACTCCTTAGGGTTCCCCTTGCAGAGGCTTGCCACCCGTAGTTCTTCGTTACGTTTCGCTAGCCTAACCTTCGCCTTCACTTCCCTACACAGGCGGACATACGCTAAAGTGTTCTCATGGGAACGATTGGCCTTCGCCCTCCTATACGCTACTTTCCTATTTCGGATAGCCGAAGCGATGTCACGATTGAACCACTTAGGCTGCGTTGAAGCAGGGGTGACCGGTTTTGAGGGTATGGCAGCAGACTGCAGCACCATAAACTCGTCCCGGAATGCACTCCACACTCCCTCAACATCGCCGCCGACCTCTAACCCCATATCTCCTACGCTATCCCTGAGGCTAACAAAGTTCGCCCGCCGGAGATCGAGCTTACTGCCTCTCGAGTTACTACGCTTCACCCGAGGGACGCACACACGGAACCTAATAAGACTGTGATCACTCCCGCCCAACGATTCGTCAACGGTGAGGCCAGTGACGAGGTTGTCTTCGGTCGTGAACACTAAGTCCAGAACGCTTTCGCCTCGTGTAGGCTCGTTGACCCACTGAGTGAGGAAGTTCTCATCAGCAAAGTCAACTAGCCTCCTCCCTTCAGCATCGGCAGTCCTGTTTTCCCACTTTATGCCGCGACAGTTGAAGTCTCCTAAAACTACACACACCCTATCCCCTAGCAGGCTACTGAGTTCGGTGTACAGGGGGCTGTATCCTCCTCGAGGAGGAGATGCGGAGGTCTGTACACCAAGATTAACCTATAGTTCGTACCTCCCACGTTCAGATCGACGCCAAGCAGCTCCCGTTCCGACCGGAACTGGCAGTCAACCGGACTCAACGTGTCCCTCACGTATATTAGTACCCCACCCCCCTCCCCACGGGTGCGGTCTTTGCGAAACATTCTATACCCGGGAATTTCGAACTCCCCAACGTAGTCCCTACGATCAGTATGAATCCAGGACTCGGTGATAGCAACGATATCCTGGTATTCTGATGCTAAGAGCGCCCGTAGCTCGCGAAACTTGTTCCTAATTGACCTAGCATTAAAAAGCATTGCACGGAGGGAGCCTTCCCTATCCTGACCGCCCCCTAGCACGACCCGTTTCCCGAACAGCAGGGCTGTTCGGGGAGAGAGAGAGAGAGAGAGAGAGAGAGAGAGAGAGAGAGAGAGAGAGAGAGAGAGAGAGAATTACGGTAGGCTACATTAATTCAATTGGGTTATGTTGACGAGGTTAAATGTCGCCGTTTTGTGAGTGAGTGAGTGAGTGAGTGAGTGAGTGAGTGAGTGAGTGAGTGAGTGAGTGGTTCTCCCGGCCCAGAGGCAAGCTTTCTTCGCGGCTTCCTCCCCCTTGGCCCCTAGATGTTAATAATATAAATTGATATATTGCAGTAAAAAATTAACTATCTTTTCATTTTATATGGTACCCTATGGTTGTGAATATGCTTTTCACACCTTTATAATATAACTTTAAAACCCAAACGCACGTTTATTATACGTACATGTACAGTATATATAATTATATACCCTTACCAGACACGGAGTCTATTACTGGGTTTCTATTATTACTACTTTATTTTTCACCTATTACTAATACTTTTGTATGTGGGGTATTTCACTCATTTGAAAAGGATCTTCATGTCTACTTAAATGCAATTATCAGGTCATCCCATAAGTAATGTCGTTTTTACGATAGATTAAGTTTAAACTAGTCCTACTCGGTTTAAGCATAAATTTTCCGAAGGTTATATCTAAGAGGAGATCTATCGTGTTTCGCTACATACTTTACAGACCTTGACCAGTGAAGACGTGTGTTTTGCTTTATGTGAACCCCTCAAACATGGCGGTATCAGAAGAGCATATCAGGCATATAATGCTTTACGAGTTCAAAAAAGGGAATAGTGCTACTGAAGCAACGCGAAACATTCAGGACGTTTATGTAAACATATTCTGCGTGTGAGGAAATGTCAGAGATGGTTTCAAAAGTTTAGGAATGGTGATTGCTGTTTGACAGATGCAGCACGCTCTGGATGCCCTGCTGAGTTTGATGATGACCCGCTGTTAGCCGCACTTGAAGGAGACTGTTCAACAACTGTCGAAGAATTGGCCCAGAAACTCAATTCATCCCCGTCCACCATCCATCGACATTTGCAACTCGGGAAAGTGCCTAAGTTAGGAAAATGGGTGCCACATGAATTGTCGGTCGACAATCTGAGGGTGCGGGTAAACATTAGCACAACTCTTCATTCCCGTGAACTCCAAGATCCATTTTTGCACCGTTTAGTGACTGGTGATGAAAAGTGGATACTGTACCAGAATGTTAAGCGCCGTCGACAGTGGGTTTGTGTCGGAGAACCAGCGACACCACAGTCAAAACCAAATCTTCACCCTCGGAAGGTGTTGCTTAGTGTTTGGTGGGATAAAGGTGGTGCAATACACTGAAACCTTACCACACAATCAAACAATCACCGCTCAAGTCTACTGTCAACAACTGGATCGATTGAACACTGCACTAAAAGAAGAGAGAGACCTCCTTTGGTTAATCGGAAAGGAATCGTGTTCCACCACGACAACGCACGTCCTCATACCGCTCGGATCACTTCTGCAAAAATTGAGGAGCTTGGGTGGGAAAAACTTCCACATCCTCCATATTCTCCATACCTTGCGCCTTCAGATTATCATCTCTTCAGGAGTCTGCAAAGCAGCAAAACTATCTTGACGAGAAACAGTATACTTCTTTAGATGACCTGCACACCAGTCTTTGTACGTTTTTTGCCTCAAAACCGCCTGAATTTTATAAACATGGCATTGCAAAGCTTGTAGGACGTTGGCAGTGTCATTGATTCCGATGGAAAATATATACTAGATTAAAAAGTTTCAGTAGAGTTTTTTTTTGTCCTTCAAATTCCGATCTAAAAAAGGACATTACTTATGGGATGACCTGATAGAAGCAGTGTGTTAACAAATATTTGTTTCAACCAAATCACTACAATTTCAGAGACACTACTACCATCTTGATATATTTTACTTTACTGAAGGAAAAAATTTGCCACAGTTTTAGTTCACATACATGTTTATTTTAGTTTAGAGTAGATTTACTTCATTTTTTCAGTTCTTTGTTCACACAATATGCCCATTGCCACTGTAATAGAAAAGCAATAGACTATTATCTATTACTTTGCCTTCTATTACAGGCAAAAAAATTATAATCTATTACTATTATAAAAATCCTGTAGTAATAGTCTATTACTATTACCCCACGTTTGACCCTTACTATCATATATACAGGGTGAGTCAAAAGTCTCCATACATATGCAAAATGGTCATGATAAATAAATGATTATTTTTTAATTTTTTACAGGTGATGTGCTGAGATGCCTTTGTCCCAAGAAGAGGGTATAGAGACCATTCTTCTGGCAGGATCAGGAAGCTGTCGCGAGGTTGCCGAGGATTTTAACAGGAGACACGCCCCCGGCACGCACATCATACACGACACCGTTGCCAAACTCATTGAGAAGTTCAAGAAGACGAAGTATTGCAGACCAACCGAGAAGTGGCCGTCCACGAACAGCCACCGATAAAGGCACAGCGACCATGGTGCTGGCAGCGTTCGCAGTGTCCCCAAAAAAGCACTCTATGGATGTCTGCAGAATGCGGTGTCAGCCAAAGGAGTATCGTCCACATTATGAAAGAGCACAGATGACATCCATACAAAATGCAAATGTTACAGTATCTTAGCGAAGACGACCCGGACAGGCGGCTGGAATTCTGTGAATGGGCAAGAGCAAAAGTGGACGAAGACACGGAGTTTTCGGCTGGCATCCTGTTCTCAGATGAAGCCAACTTTTATGTTCATGGAGAGGTTAATCGTCAAACCGTACGTTATTGGAGTGATGACAACCCGCACTGGATGAATCCCTCAAAGACGCAAGGCGCTGGAAAAGTGGTGTGGTGCGGGGTATGGGGCAACACAATTGTTGGCCCTTTTTTCATTGACACCAATCTGAATGCCGAAATGTATCTAAACATGCTGCAAGATAGTCATGCCGTCCCTGCTGAACGAGGACGGGGGATTTCCAGCAAGACGGGGCGCCACCCCATTACGGTATCTGCGTGCGCCAGTGGATCAGCAGTTTCCGGGTCACTGGATTGGCCGCCGTGGTCCCGTGGAGTGGCCTCCGAGTCCCCAGACCTCACCCCCTTGATTTTAACTTGTGGGGGCACTTGAAGGCCGTGGTGTACCAGGTGAAAATACAAAACACGGACCACCTAAAGGGACGCATTCATGATGCGTGTGCACGCGTAACACCAGACGAGTTAACGCGCGTTTGCCATGACTGGGAGGAACGTATCCGTATGTGCATTCAGTGTAAGGGTGCCCACATACCGTAGAGCATATTTTGTGACTTACAAGTTATTGTATAATAAAGTGACCATTTTGCCTATGTATGGAGACTTTTGACTCACCCTGTGTATAATTATATACATTATATACACACAATTATAGTGCGTACTGCTATTTTATAAAAAAAATTATAGAGAGATAAGAAAATTGGTAGTTTAAAAGTTAGTAAGCATGCAGGAAAAACATCCACCAGGCCCCAAGCGCGGTCCTTAAAGGGACCTCAACGTCTCCAAAGAGCCCGAGCCCTGGGACACTTGCTCCCCAGCCCCCGAGGCGCTCCGCCACCGAGTGAGTACAGAAAATTTGAGTGAAATAATACATTTACACAATGTATACCTTATATTGTTTAAAAGTAATAAATAAAAATTTATATACATATATACAGGGTGGGCGGAAAGTAGCTCCCTAATTTAAATTACATATAAATTGTGATTGTATTGTTATGGTGTGTTCTCTAAAGTGGTACAATTGTAACGGTAATCTTTTTTTCTCTAAAGTGTTCTCTTTGTGTTCTCTAAAGTGGTACAATTGTAACGTTCATTTTTTTTTTTCATTTCAGATTGAAGGGTAACATGGCTGAGCGTTTAACACTGCAGGAGCGTGCCCAGTTGGCGGCACGGTACGAAGTTTGGCAATCTGTCGTTCGAGTTCAAAGATGGTGGCGGGCCATTCACGGACCACGTGCCCAAGTGGACCCGAAAACAATCAAGAACTGCCACTCGAAGCTCATGACCACGGGGTCTGTGGCAGATGTTCGAAGATGTGGTCGCCCTTCGACATCCAGGGCCCAGGAGACGGTGCAGGCAGTTCAGGAAATGTTCGCACGGAGTCCACGAAAGTCAACTCGCCAGGCAGCTCGGGAAAGTGGACTCTCCCGCTACTCAGTGCGAACTGTGCTGAAGAAGGAGCTGAACTGGCGTGCGTGGAAGCCGCATTACTGCCAATCTCTCTCGGACGAGGACTGCGACATTCGCATGGAGTTCGGGGAAATCATGCTGGCTTGGCATGAAGACTGGCCCCATCTCTTCCGCAACATTCTCTGGAGCGACGAGGCGGTGTTCCACGTCGGAGGCTTTGTCAACCGCCACAATTGCCACTACTGGGCAGGAGAGGATCCCATAGTTACCGCTGAAAAAACGGCAGAATCGGTTCAGTGTAACGGTGTGGTGTGGTATGACCTCAGATCAGGTTGTGGGCCCGTTCCTTCTGCGCAACACCATGAATGCTGAGCAGTACCTTGCTATTTTGCGAAACGAGGTCTGGCCGGTTGTCAGCACATGGGAGAACATCGACGATCTGATATTTATGCAAGATGGCGCCCCTCCGCACTTCGCTCTTGTTGTCCGTGAGTGGCTGGATGCCCACTTCCCTGGGCGTTGGATGGGTCGTCGTGGTCCACATCAATGGCCAGCCAGGAGCCCCGACTTGACACCGTGCGACTTCTTTCTTTGGGGGTGGGTAAAGGAAGAAGTCTACCGCACCAAACCGAGGACATTGGAAGAACTGGAGGACCGAATTCGGGAAGTCATGTCCTCCATCCCGCCGGAGTTCCTGCTAAAGTCAGTGGACGCCATTCCTGGGCGGCTCCAGAAGCTGGTGGAAAGAGTTGGAGCCCACATTGAATTTTAGAGAAAACCTACCATGTATGCCTACCTTTTCATATTATTTCTTCTGAAATAAATGGATAATATACGTATTTGTTTACCAATCCAAAATAGGGAGCTACTTTCCGCCCACCCTGTATATACAATTACAGGTTTCAATAATTTCATATAAACATTTCACGACTTTTCGGGCCAAATTTGGCCCGAGGATGTCAGAAATAATTCCTTGGTCAGCCATTTGTTCTCCATTTAAGAGGTTTTTATCCGAGACTATCTATCTACAAGTAGCTCCTATGTACGAATATTTTATACGCACATGTCCATACACTTATGTGCACAAATATGAAGGGTTGCCTGCTTGGAACACGAAATAATTCACTTGTATATGTAATAATTGAACGCAGGGTTCTTTTTCAATTACTTGGGCAAAACCTTAAAATGTTTAATATATATATATATATATATGAAAGTAACATGAATAATATTTATGATGAAATAACGAGGAGGGAAAATAAAACAGAAAATAGTGCTTAAGCGCTTTCGTCTAATGACATCTTCAGGAACACTGAGGATGTCATTAGACGAACGCACTCGAGCACTATTTGATGTTTTAATTTTCCTTCGTGGTCCCATCTATAAAATTCAGTGGTATTCAACTTTTCATTGGCGTATCCTTGAAACATCATAAATGAATATCGTAACCTTCTCTATTTCAAAGGTAATTGAATGTCCTGTACAAAACTTATACAAATACAAAAATCACACCTTTCTTGTAGGTAGACAATTATTGTTACATACACCATCTCAAATCTACGCAAAATACCAAAAGTAATCATCAATTTTATAGTTGTTACTACATACCATAAACTGGTCAATGCGATGTGCGAGACTTTTTCATTAACAAGTTTTTCTATGCGTGAGGAAATAGCGTGCGTACCCCCATTTGAACACCATTGAATTATATATGATACACGACCATTCAAGGGGACCATTCTGAGTTCAATCCATATATATATATATATATATATATGCGCCTCGGTGGTGGTGTGGTTAGCCTCGCCAACTACGAATCTATCGGCATCAGGTTTGATTCCCACTGAAAGCAGCGGCGCTCAACTCACCCAGCTGCTCATCGATCCAGACAAAAAAAAAAAAGTTGGTACATAAAATGGGTAGCGAAGTTGCTAAGACGCTGTGCTGCTGATCAGGGAGTCGTAAGATTGGGTCCGGGCGAGGACTTTGTAACTTTTTACTTCCTTGGTGAGTCCGTGGTTCAGATTCCATGTTGAGCCGTCGGTCAAAGGTGGGGGCAACGAGACTGACCTTAGTCAGAATGAACATTCGGGCGGAAGCAAAACCAAAGTGTGTGTGTGTGAGATGCACACCCACAAGGAAAAGGAAAAGCGATTTCAAGGCCTTTCGTATATTCAACAGTACATAAAGGCCTTGGAATCGCTTTTGCTTTTCCTTGTGGGTGTGCATCATTTATTTATTTCATCTGTTTGTGAAATTCATTCCACACACAACCTTGGTTAAGCTTCCGCCCGAATTGTTCATTCTGACGAAGGTCAAGCTTCTCACTCCACCTTAGGCCTACAGTTTAACGTAGAATCCGAACCACGCCCCACCAGCAATCCAGCGTCTAATTAACTACTAGGCTACCCAGGGTACCCATTTATCTACCAATTTTTTTTATTGTGTGGAAGGATAAACAGCTGGGTTTTGCTGCGCGCAGTCTGCCGTCACCGGGTTTCGATCCCGGGGCCGAGGGACTCGTAGTCAGCGACGCTAATCACACACCGAGGCGTGTATATATGTATATATCTTTTAATTGGGGTTGTTTAACCTCTTCGCAACATCTAAGGTCATATGACGGAGGGGACCTACAGCTTTACGTAGGATCTGAACCACGGGTCGCTACATGATCTGGGCGCAGAGAACGGTCTCCCATCCAACTACTACCCAGACCCAATGTCGCAGCTTCGCTGATTTCCAGGAATATATATATATAATATATATATATATATATATTATATATATATTAATATATATAGATATATTATATATCCTTCCACACAAAAAGTGGTTGATAGATAAATGGGTACCCTGAGTGGCCTAGACGCTGGGATGCTGGTGGGGCGTGGTTCAGATTTCACGTTAAACTGTAGGTCTAAGGTGGAGTGAAAAGCTTGACCTTCGTCAGAATGAACAATTCGGGCAGAAGCAAAACCAAAAGTTATTTATAATAAAATATATATATAAATTAGTAAAAATTATACTATTCTGTTTTCATATTTTAGTAAAATTTAATTATTTACTAACATATTAGTCGTATTAACAAGCGATTTACTAAAAAAATTAAGGTACTTTCCTGTTATCCCGGACCCCAAACTTTTTGCCAGACTTCACTTTTGACAATATTTTCGTTAAAACTAACGAAAATATCACGACTTAACTTAACCCTACCAACTATGTTAATTGAATGCCCGGTTAAGTAAACTGTACGCCTATGATAATTGGTTAGGTTAAGTCGTGATATTTTCGTTAGTTTTAACGAAAATATTCCGTGTCAAAATTGAAGTCTGGCAACTGGCAAAAAGTCTGGGGTCCGAGATAACAGGAAAGTACCAAAAGTAATACTTTGTACGACTGTGATTTTGTGTAACTAAAATTTTTCAATACATTTTACTAAAGCTTAAAAAATAGGGTAAAGTTGCCAATGGTCGCGCATTTGACAAAAAAAATCCCACAAAATGACGTTACAGCAAACGATATTAAATTCATGCGAAACATTAGAAATGAGGCGTCGCGCGTCTTAAGGTACCTAAGCGCCACCACAGACGAAAACGTATTTTTTGATGGATATCACTATTTTCACCCCTCCTCTTATCGCGTGGTTTGGGTTATAATGACCTTACGGCACTAGAAGTATGGTTGAAAACCTTATGAAGCGAACTACTTTTTTCACCTCTATCGCCAGCCAAAAGTTCACCCAAAGTTCGGCATAAGAAAATAAAAAAATAAAAAAAAAATACATATAAAATATAAAATGAAAATCTATTCCAAAAACTCATCATCATCTTCATTAGCATACTTAGAACTCTAATTTAGCCAAAAATAAACGTTCTAGCTCAATTAATAACAGATACTATTGCCAAACTTTGGAGGCGATTCCTGACGAATTTTAATTTTGGCGCTTAGGTACCTTAAGACGCGGGACCCCTGAAGTAACGTCTGACACGAGTTTTATTTCCTTCACTGTAACAGCATTTGGTGAGGAATTTTTTTTTTTTTTTAAGTCAAATGCGCGACGACATTAGGGATTGATGCCGCGACCACTGGCAACTTTACCCTAATATAATTAAAGGGGAAAAAGTAAATTGTAAATTACGTAACACAAAACCAAAATATACTTAATCATTAAGTGAATATTCTTTGGTTACGAGAAATTGAAACGAGAGTCCACGAAAGAAATCTATTCACATTAAAGTATACCATCTTTCGGCCTATACTTTAGACTTCATTAGGTGCGAGGAAGTCGCTGTAGATTGAAGACCGAAAACTAGCTCTTTAATACCCCCTACCCTGACCCCTTATTTGATATTATGGTTTTATCATGTTACTAAAGTTTCCTCTAATTTCTAACGGAAGCCCCTCACTCTATCTCGAATTAGTAATATTTTACAACGTATGACCTAACTTTGTTACGATACTTTCGTATATTTGCGTCACTACGAGATATAGTAAATCAGAAGAGGCAAATCTTTTCTTTTACCTTGAAGGAGCCGCGTAACGTTCCAAATAGAGGGACTTCACCGCTCTTAATCGACCCATTCGTCGCGTTACTTTTGCATTTGAAGAACCGCTTTCTCTCTCCGACGAGAACGGCTTCCCCATACGCCCACACGCCCTCGCGCTCATTTCTCCAACGGGTATAGATATATCTGCGTGTACACACGCACAACCAAACTTGACATGCATTGGTCTTTATACCGTTTTTAAACCATAAATTTAACTAAGCTTTTCTAATTTTTGTCTACGCTTTCATTAATGGCATGATTTTAGTCAAGTTCCCCTTGTTGCACCTCCGTCAAGTAACAATGATCAGCGAATGGCGGGAGAACAAAGGAAACCGGAGCAATGCTATTATTACGAAACACATTAGAAGATCAATACGAAAATTTACCATAATTGTCACTTAAAACCTATTTGCATAAGAGTCAAATTTTGCAGTTTTAAAAAAATGTACAAATCTCGCATATATATATATATATATATATATATATTATATATATATATATATATATATATATATATATATATATATATGGGTGTGGGTGTTAGAGGGAGGGGGGAGGGCAAGTTTCCTTCTTTGTATTAATAAATACCATCTCCCCCAATCAAAATTGTTAATACCAACACAAGGTGAAACTCAACCTTTATTTGTGACGCTTTTCGCGCGAGATGTAAAATCGGGCGCCATCCATCGATTGAGACATTCAATCACTTTCTTTGGACACACACACACGGGGACATTTTAACTTGAAAAAAGGTACAACACGTCTGATCACGTTTAAACAAGTTTCAAATCAAGAAATAGTCACCAAAATCCAGAACTTTTTTTTTCCCTTAATGGCACAAAACAGATCGGTACCCGAATTAAGGACACACGAGACTCCTCGGGTCCAGGTCCATTTTAGCTCATTTCTCCCCTTGCCGGGCCAGGTCGGGCCCGCGTGGCCACAACGCCGACTCCCAAAAAGACCTTTGACCAATCTAATCCTTCGGGGTCGATTTATGTTGTGGAAGGGCTGGTTCTACGGGTATGGATGGAGCGTATAGTATGGTGGGTATCGAGTTTCAAAGAATTTATATAACTGGAATTCTTCTTTCATTCGAGTATACAAGATGACCCTGTCTATACCCATCCTTATCATAAAAAAAAAAAAAAAAGTCATTTAGATTAACAAGGAAAAGAAACTTATGGACATGTCAATAAAAAACTTTGTTCAATGAGTTTATATATATATATATATATATGTGACATGCCCGCCTGATCCTTAGCCTAGCCTACCTCGCACACGCATATTATTAAAAAGTAGGGAACCCGCAAACATATACTGTAATAATAATAGTAAAAATAAAAAAATTTATATATATATAAATATATATATAATATATATTATAGAAGAAAGAGAGAGAGAGAGAGAGAGAGAGAAGAGAGAGAGAGAGAGAAGCTAAACGTATTACAAACCATATTTTCTTATGGAATTCGATATAAAAGGAAGATGAAAATTAAATAATATAAATAACGTATTGAGAACCTTATTAACGAAAAGATAATTCTTATTCTTTGAAGTTGCAATTCTATGGACCAAAGAAAAAAAAAAAAAAAAAGGGGGCTTTTGATCATATTTGGCCATGATGCGTTGTGTTCAACTCATGAATGGACTAAGTTTTAGGGGATCTGACCCACGTTGGAGTGGATGGGGGAGGGGGAGGAAGGGGGTAGATTGAAAATCTGGGGGAGGGATGGGAGAAGTTGATTTTAAACCATCTATAACCCCCCCTCCCGAGTCACTCATATCCCCCCCCCCCCCCCCCCCCCCCCCGGGAAAAGAACCTCCTCCTCCTCCCTCAACCGAGATTAACTCCCTCTTCACTTAAGATCATCTTTGCTCCGTGCCTGGTGCAATCCTCGCCACACGGAGCAAACCACCAAGAAAACGCAATACTTGGTCAATATACAATTTTTTTTTATTTTGGGGTTAGAGCTGGGTATATCTCGGGTACGAGGCATTGGATTATTATTAATTACTATCAAAAAGTTCTTCCCGTCACTGAACCAGTACGTAAAATTATTTCGATTATTTCCCTAGTACGATTCTTGGTACCGACAGATGGCGATTCATCCCCCAACCCAACTCACCTAGGGGAGGAGGTGTGATGGGTAAGGAAGAAGGGATTGGGGGATTTATAAATGAGATGGGAGGTATATCTGAGAGGTTAACAACAGAACACAAAAGTGTGTGCGCGTATGTGTGTGTGTGTGTATATATATATATATTATATATATGGCAAATAAAATATCAATGAATGAAGAATTAGTCATCGTGTATATATATATTTATTAGTACGGACATTTTGGGAACAGAGTTGGGAAATTAATCTATCCAAAAAAGTATTTTCAAAAATTATACGAAGTATGTAAATATGAGAGAGAGAGAGAGAGAGAGAGAGAGAGGAGAGAGAGAGAGAGAGAGAGAGAGAGAGAGAGAGAGAGAGAGAGAGAGAGAATTCTTTTCGAATATACAATTCTTTTTAATTTGGTACACACTCGGCCAAAATTGTACAACACTTTGCATATACCTTAGAAGGGATACAATTAATGTTATATATATACATAGTGTGTATGTGTGAGTGCGTGTGTTCTCCGTTCCTTACAAAATTCCAAAATACACGAAATACATCCTCGCTGCATTATCATGAAGGGGAAAAAAAAGAGAGAGACTTATTGGGATCAAAGCTTGATGTCGGTGCCTGGAGAGCCACGGGGACTTTTAACCTTTCTATAACCCCATCCAAAGCCATATCAAACCCCTGGAGCCGACCCCGAAACATGCCCCCCACCGCATCATCGCAATCCCGACAGAATGAAGATTTGGGGAGGGGGGGACAAAAGAGTAACTTGCACGTGGGAGTAGTAGTCGGGAGAGGGGGAGATGGGGCATTCAGGTGGAGACGAGGATCGGTTGAGGGGAGGAGAAGTTGCTGATGGATGGGGGAAAGGGAATCCTAAACCAATGCCCCGGCCCTCCCCCAAAGCCCAGGAAACCCCCCCTCTTATCTGTTCTGGCGGGGAAAGTCGTGCACAAAAGTGTGAAAAGACTGATTAAGCACTTTTCAAATGCTGTTCCGAGCTTCCTTTTATTTATTATTCGAACTGTTTGTTTAATAAAACGATCCACACAAAAAGTCCTGTGGTTTTATATATATATATATAAATATATATATATATATTATATGAGAACGCATACTTTTAGAATTCAGTACTTCTCACTCATTGTTGGTGTGTTTGTGTTCATAGTCTTACCTACGTAGTAGCGACAATCTTGGAAAATACACCAGAGCCCATCGTGACAAATGTGCGTATCACAAGCAATGTCGCGATGGTTTATCTTTAACCATGAAAAAAGGAGGTATAATTAAAATTGGGTTAAATTTACTGGGTTTTTTTAGACGATAAATGTCGCGATACAGAATTGAATGAAAATGTTGCGATTTTCTAGAGCCAAACGGGTATAGTAGTAGACATTTTCAATATCCCTTTCTCGTTCGTATTAAGTAGTGTAGTCTTCAAATAGTCGACCAACATATCCGGAACAAAATTCGTAGCCGAACTAAAGGTTAAATTAATAAAATTTAAAAAAAATGACCACATGTGAAATTCTAGAAGAAACCAGTAAATAAAACGGTACTAAATTAACGCGAGTCGTTAAAAATGATACACAAATTTTATGATTGGGGGTAAGCGCCCCCTTACCAAATGTAGAATGGGGGTAAGCGCCCCCTTACCAAATGTAGAATGGGACCATTGGAATTCCCCGAAGTTTTTATTCTTCAGAAATTTCACTGCTATTGATTTTGCAATCTTAGGCGATAAACAAAGTGGCCATTTCGTGCGATCATTCTTTGCCTTCAAGAGTCGACAGTCGGACCCGATATATTAATCCAGCAGTTCATAATTGCTTCTCATATTTCACTACTTTCACACTATATTAACACGAAATATTAACACCACGCACTTTCATCACACACATGTATATATATGCTTGCGTGTGCGTGCGTGAGGCATATACACACACACGTGTGTGTGTGTGTGTGTGTGTGTGTGTGTGTTGTGTGTGTGTGTGTGCGCGCGCGCGCGTATTACCCGAAGAAAATATATTAATTTCATAATAATAATAACAGAAATCATGATGATAAAATTCAATAATACTAATTATCATACAACAGAAAAGAAGAATAATTCCTGCTATTGCACAGAAGCGAATTCCTCCAAACACGACACGAGGCCATATATATCTTGTCTTTATGTAAATAAAAAAAAATAATAATAAAAACCAAGTATACGACGACCTAGAAATCTTGATCTCTCGAAATTAAGCAAATTCTGTGTCACTTTATTATACACCGTAATTTCAAACCCACCCACCCACCCACCCCCACACACACACACACACACACACACACTTTCGTAATTTCTCTAAATTACCAACTTTGCAAGAAAATTCACATTACAAACCTATTTACTATTACACGAAATTCAACAAAGAAAACCTTTTCTTCTATTTTGTCTTTCTTCTTCAAGAAAAAAGAAAATTCCCATAAATTATACATGATTACGTTCATTTTTACCACTTATAAGCGCACTAAGGGGAAAATTACTTCGGTACAACTGTAATTTCATGTCATACAACTGCACATATATATATATACATGTTTTCTTTTTTGTAATATAAACTCATTATGTACACGAATTATTCAGCCAATTACGAAAGCGGAATTATTTCAAGTATATGTATATCAAATTATCGCTAGAATCCCATAATCCCAACACAATTAGTACAGTATATATGTATATATATATATATATATATATATATATATATATATATATATATATATATATATAAGTGTGTGCGTGAGTGATCAATGCAGTTCGAAGGAATGCATTTTCATCAATAAAACCTATATAGTAGTATATTTAAAATGCATTTTCATATATGTATTAAACATGCAATCATGAAGTCAATAGTACTTCTAGTTAGACACACACACACAATCTGGGGTTAAGATATAAAGGGTCTCCATGAAAGCTTGTTAATCTACATGAAACTCGTATCGGGCCTATTAATTACATTCTATAATAGCCTACTGATCACATTTCACGCCTGTACGCCAAACAAATAGCCTATTTGCCTCGGGCCCTTTGTGTCGAGTACAAATGGGCTACCGTAAGCCTTTGTGGCGAGTTAATATAGGTTTTTTAGGGTAACCCACAATGTAGCGATATAATAGGCGTTCTTGTTTCATAGGACCTTGAAAAGGACCCCCATTTGGTCTTTTTTATAATTCTCCGGACGCAGCTTCTTATTTATACCGGTGTCGAGTGTTTTCTAACCTTTGGGTATGGACTAACGAGCGTTGGGTATCCTAAACTCTGCTATTTGTTCCCAATTGGCGACTCTTGAGGGACGGGGGTAAACACTCAGGAATAACGTACCTTCAACAACGTGTCTTCTGGAGGCTTCCGCGTCATTCCCACACTCGGGAGAACTTCTCCCACCCTCAGGAGTTACCGTGGGCGTTGTGGGTGGTGTGTGGTTTCCCTCTAGCCGGAGGGGAGCCCTTCTGTGTTCTCGGAGGTGGGCTGCTGCCACGTCGTAGGGCGGTGGGGGCGGTAGGGCGGAGGCGGGGAGGCAGATACCACGGGCGCACGTGATGACGGTGGGGCGCCCACGGACCATCCGCGAAGAGTAAGGCGGTGGGGAGGAAGATGCCGTGGGCGTATGGGCGGGAGGGGGCTGGAGAGGTGGCGGTGTATGCGAATGAGTGGGTGTGTGGGCAGGAGGGGGAATCGGAGGAGTGGGCGTGTGAGCGTGGGGAGGCGTTCTTCGTTTGATGGACATATCAAGAGGTGCATCGTCGTCGAAAGCGTCTTCGATGTACGCGTAAGAGTAAGCGCCCACGTGGGCGGGGTGGGGGTGACCCCCCCCTACATCAATCTCCTCATCGCTCGAAGGGGATGGGCTGGAAGAGATGATAATCACATTACTGTCGGTAATTACTATAATTACAATACCCATTAAGACTACAGTGTGGGTAGACCACTGGACCCACACCCGTATATCATCTATTATTAACCCCCTAATGATACAGAACCTACAGACTTAAACCATTCCACAGTTCACTCGACGCAACAAATCCTTCGCGAGGCCTATCATCATCCTGTAGGCCGACAAAAGATTCAACTCGAATTTCTAAAAAGGTAAAAAACTACCAATTAGTAATATTCAGTTTTACTTTGAATACTTTTATTTTTGGCGACTAATAATAAAATTTCTAAAACAAAACCTAAAGTAAAACAGATTATTATAAATTGGTAATTTTTCGTGCTTTTTAGATTGGTCCTGAATAAATTTAGCGCTTAGAAACTAACTCATTTTAAAATATCGTACATGGGCCTATAAGATGCATTGCACAGGTCAAATACCAACGCTACTAAGTTTAATCATGTCTACCGTACAGTACAACTGTAGATAGACTATTTCATTAATCACAGCAGCACGTTCAAGTCATTTTTTAAACTACTGAATTAGTTTTCATTATTTATTACAGGAGTTACAGGCTACCAAAGTCCCGAGGATCCACTATTGGGTATATTATACCCATCTTAACGAAGAAAATATTACGCAAGAGTGTCAAAGTATAAATCCCTCAATAATAGTAGTGTTAATATTTTCATCTCAGAAGTTTTTCAATAAAGATAAACCCATTTCAACTATAACTGCCAAACATGTTCAATAAATACTAGAGACGACGTTACGGGAAACTATTTTAAAAATTCAAAATTATTTAGTATATAAATTACGTCAAAGTCAAATAGGGAAAAAAACCTTAAAAAAAAAAGATCAAAGAAGCACTTATTTAAAGGGAAAAATAAAATAGTTATCCTCAAAACAAATTAGATTTGAGACATTTCCAAGAAAACATTACAATATTTTATGCGTAAATGTGCCATTAGTATTATTTTTAAATAAACTAATAACACTAATAATATAATGATAATCTTAATAGAAAAACTTAGTAATTGCAAAAGTGAAACTTACGATAAGTATATAACAGTTTGGTTTCCGAATTCCAATTTATTAATAAGTGAAATTTCCCAATGTTAAATATTCTAAATAAAAAGCTCGGAATTTCCGATGACGTCATAAGTTTCGTCACGTGACGTAAACAGACTCTGTGGGTCGCCAAGCAGACTAGCAATTAAAGTGTTAAAGACCCACCCCATTAAGAGTTTTTGATCATTTGGGTGGGGCCCCAATTCGTTTTAAAATCGTCTTTTTCAACTTCAATTCTGAGATACAGTGTATGCAAAGGTATAAATAAGCCTCATACCCTTCAATATACAACGTACTTCCCCAAAGCCCGTTGGTATTTCTTTTACGGACTGGTATTGGCAAGTACTTTAAAACGCAGGCTGTCTTGCTAAAGTGGTTGGCACAAATCGACGCAAAGACGCAAACTATCTTTAATCTTACTGGTTTGCATAGAGATTAGTATAGCGTAGATCGAACATAATATTACTAATTTATAAGAGTGGTTGGCACTTAACCTTGGGCACTTCGAGTAACTGGTTGGCAAATGGCAGTAATCAATTTACAAAGCGTAATGGTGTCAAATTAGTATGGATCTATATTACATAGAGGCTATACAATAGATATAACCCGAATTGTTTTCAATACAGAAGCCTACTTACGAGAATTATCAACTTGAAGATATGCAACAATGGTACGCCAACGATAAAGCCTCTATTGCAACAGCTTACTTTCATAATGGGATTATAATTAAAAAAGTATTTCTGCTACGTATCATTGTCATACGTCATGAAATTACTAATGCTACAACACTTTAAATAGGCCTACCTACCACTTCCATATACAACTTAAATAACAAGTACAAACTACACGAAATAGTAGTACCAGTTCCCTATGACTAAATAGTTACTGAAACTTACGTAAAATAAAAGAAGCCCCCCAGGGGCTAACATAAAAGGCAGCTCTTATGATTCACCGTTAGGTGATTGAGACCTAGTAGTTTGTTTGAACGGAAAACTGAAAATTCTTTCGTCGTGATGAACCATTCGTTCGAGACATTGAACACGGAAAATGTTTGAAGATTTTGAAACATGTTTTATACAAATTATTTAAATTATTAATTCCGTTATATGGTTCATAAGCTAAGTACATTGTAGTATTACTTAATTCTTTACAACCATGATATCATTCATCGAGGTCCTAAACCCCTTTTTATTCTAACTTACGCCACCAGACGACTTAATCTTAGGAGAAACCTCTAGCTATGAAGAAACTAGACATTTATTCTGGATTCATTTGTATTGACTGATGAAGTTATAAATGCTTACATTTAATTAATCGCTCGTTTCGATCATCGAAGTGGGATCTAATCTTGAAGTCAAATTAACAGAAAAAGCATATATTCTACTACTGGTAGGCTAACAGGCCTACAACTTTACTCCAAAGTTAATTCACGTCTCAACCTAGTATAAACAACAAAAAAAACCATTTTTAACAATGCATCCGAACGTCATAGGTCCCATGACCCGTACATAACAAAGAGAAACGCTTAAAATATCACTATAATGGTAACCATAATAAACAAAGGAACTAAGTAGGCTTTATTACGACTCCGAGACATTTATTATACGTAAGTAGGCCTAACAAAGGAAACACAAAAGTGTTCCAGAAATTGTAGAGAGAATGAGTCATCATGGCTGTTTGTATAATGCGCAGAGACTTCATAGAAATTAATACATACTTGGGAACGTTAGAAAAATAAATTATTAGTTTTTGGGTTGGAGACAATAATTATTTAAAAAAAATACTTTTTCAGGGAATGATTCATATTTTCAACGTGACCTCCCTCCAAAGCGATAACGAGTAGTACTCCTACATAATAAACAATTAAAAGCATAACAAACGCGTTTTCTATTTTCCTACTGTTTCTAGTGAGAATCGTGTGTGTGTGTGTGTGTGTGTATAAAACAGGGAACACTGAATATTATGAATCCCAGTAAATAATATACCTTAAATAACACAGGCCTATTAACCTTGCGTACATTTCCTTGAAAAGGTGTACAGATAATTAAACCTAATTAAGCTTATTGACCTTGGAAGCACAACGTGGTCCTACAATACTACATTCGTGTATGTTGTGTGCGGGTCACGGCGACCCACATTGTGGTTCTCGGGTTTATTATTATAAGTATACTTAGGCCTACGCGTCATTCGTATAGATTTATTTCACGCCAATATGATTAATATGGGCGAAATTATTTACTAGTCAATTGAACAAGGATTGACTAATTAAAAATAAACAAAAATTCATTGGTATACGTCACACATATATATATATATATATACAGGGTGTTTGAAAACTTTCTGTACAAATTGTAATGGGGGATAGGCGACACCAAGACAAACCCTTTTCGTCTATAAGTGTATGTCCGCTGACGTCACCATTCGGCGCGAGAGGGCGCCGCTGCAATTGGCTAAAAGGTGAAGTGGGCTAGACTCGCGCTTGCTGCGGGCATTCTTAAATCGGACGTAGTACGCGTAACATGGAGCGCTTCACGACTGCTGAGATGGCTGACATGCATATGGTGTATGGGGCTGCCAATGGAAACGGAAGAGCTGCTGTGAGGTTGTACCGACAGCGCTTCCCAAACAGACGTGTGCCAAACCACCAAACGTTTGCGCATTTGCATCGGCGACTAGAGAAACTGGAATATTCCACGCAAACATGCATGACACTGGTCGGGAGAAACGTGCGCACTCCTGACATGGAAGAAGAAATCCTACGGCGATTTGAGGACAATCCAAGCGCAAGCACGCGAGGTGTTGCACGTATCCTCGGTGTGAACCACGACCTGGTCTGGAGAGTGTTGCACGAGCAGCAGTTACATCCGTTTCATCGTCAGAGTGTCCAGGCATTACAACCTCGGATTACCCACTTCGTGTGGAATTCGCACGCTGGTTTCTGCAGCAGACAGCGGTGCAGCCTAATTTTCCGGCTTATGTGCTGTTCTCAGATGAGGCCTGTTTCACACGTGAGGGTGTGTTTAACATGCACAATTCTCACGTGTGGGCGCACGCAAATCCACATGCTACACGGGTTTGTAATGCCTGGACTCTCTGACGATGAAACGGATGTAGCTGCTGCTCGTGCAACACTCCAGACCAGGTCGTGGTTCACACCGAGGATACGTGCAACACCTCGCGTGCTTGCGCTTGGATTGTCCTCAAATCGCCGTAGGATTTCTTCTTCCATGTCAGGAGTGCGCACGTTTCTCTCCCGACCAATGTCATGCATGTTTGCATGGAATGTTCCAGTTTCTCGCAGTCGCCGATGCAAATGCGCAAACGTTTGGTGGTTTGGCACACGTCTGTTTGGGAAGCGCTGTCGGTACAACCTCACAGCAGCTCTTCCGTTTCCATTGGCAGCCCCATACATCATATGCATGTCAGCCATCTCAGCAGTCGTGAAGCGCTCCATGTTACGCGTACAACGTCCGATTTAAGAATGCCCGCGGCAAGCGTGAGTCTAGCCCACTTCACCTTTTAGCCAATTGCAGCGGCGCCCTCTCGCGCCGAATGGTGACGTCAGCGGACATGCACTTATAGACGAAAAGGGTTTGTCTTGGTGTTGCCTATCCCCCATTACAATTTGTACAGAAAGTTTTCAAACACCCTGTATATATATGCCTATTTTACTACCCAAGATTATCTTTACCTGAGAGTTCTTCTATATGGTTTTTGAAGAGTCATTCTGTCCCTGGCCCTCTGCTCTCTCATGGCTCTTGTAGGCAGCGCTTTTCGAACCCCATCACTCTCTGCACGAGAAATTCAAGATTTGAACAGCTAAGAAAAATAAAGGCTCCGCATTCGACAGCATCATTGAGACAAATAGGTTCTTGACGGAATGAATACTTTAAATATAATGAGACTCTCATTATCGGGTATGTTAGGATACTATCCTTTGCTGTATCGTATAGGACCATCTTTCATCTTAAGTTTAACCTAATTTCGTGACACACACGCACTTTCAGGTGGATTGGTATTGTTACACCTACAACCATCTAGTCCTAAGGGATTTTAAAATTAAATTTAGACCTAGATTATGATCTGCTCACAATTTCAAATAGGAAACTAGACCAGAAACATTAAAAGCCTCTAAAATTTTTTTTTAGTAGAACACCCTAACTTGCGTTACAAGGGCCGTAAAACTACACATTTATCAGGAACATACCCGATACCATACATCGTACCTTCTATACGAGAACTAATCTGGTCTGAGGCCTATACTTTACGCTATAAAAAACTAAATTGAAATTGAAACAGACCTTTTGAACACTTCGTACGAAAGAGCTTATCAGTAGATCATATGTAACCTAACCTAAATAATAAAGTTCCTATTTAAATTGTGAATTTTTCAGAGCTCTTTAAATAATTTTGAAAAAGGCAATGTCCTAATCATCAGGATTTAACATCTTGCAAAATGTCCAAATTTGGATTTATTTAAACGCTCCTTCGTACTAGGCTAGTACTAGGTTATCCCGCCAGTTCCTTGATTAACTAGTCAATTTCCCGCCAACCAGTTGACAGCAGAGGTCTTGGCTAAAAGTTGCTTGACATTTTGTACAAATGTCAAATATATTAAAAATTCAATTAATTATGTGTTAAACATTTAACCACAGCATTTATACGAGTCTATTTTGGGTGCTGAAAGTTCACTTAAGCCTATTAAATTGCAAATTACTGACTTGCGATTCTAGTAGACTACCAAGATGTTTAGCCTATTAGAATCCACTTGACAATGTTTATACATATATCAACTTACCATCAATATACCACGGCTGCCAAACTTTGGGTGAAGGTCTATCAGAATCTGATACCAGCATAGCCATATCAGAAATATTTCTCATATCCAATAATAGGCCTCCTTCAGCCTATCTTAATTCTACAATCGGTGGGCGTTATGACTATTCTCGTACAATATGACTGACCTATTTTGTTAATTAACCGCTATTTTATAAAGTTTAATACAAAAACTTAATTCTGTTTCAAAATGGAACTTTAAAGCTAAGGCTAATTGCAGTAAAAGTCTTATCACAATTAAACGTGGGGGGAAGTTTTTAACTTGTAATTTGGGTTAGTACAATATTTCAACCTCACTTTTCAACTCTTGTATTAAACATTATTCATTGCAATTAAAATAATACTTTTGCACACAAATTATTATTATTATTAATTCAAGGTTATTTTTAATACAAGTATTTGCATTAGTCAGTATGGTTTAAGTAATTTCCTTTCTTATAGTTTCATGCTAAAGCCATTAAGCGTGTAATAATTATACACTATTAAATAATTAGTATCACAAGATACACATAGTCTCGCGATACCACAACGCACGAACCATCATCTTTGAAAGAAAGACTATCAATGAACTACGCTATCAAGTTTGTTTGTAGATTGAAGAACCTGGCGTAAACTCTTCTTTATGTTTCGTTCAAGTAGTAAATACAAAGCAATTAATTTCATTTCGTATCGTTGTTATTAATCTATAACATAAATGATTTTCGTTAGTTATGCAATTTTCGCATTGCTTTCGGTTGATAATTATAATACATCTTTATAAAGATAGAAAAAGACGTTAGTATTTTATGATCTCAATAAATAAATATGAAAATTTCAACAAAACACTGAATTTTACGCTACGTTTTGGTAATATTTTCATTTTGTGCATTTGATTGGCTAGTTGGAAATTGACGCACCCAATGAGAACTCAAGTTTGTCTAGCCTCTCTCGGGCGCCGTTGAATCACTTAAGAAATGCTCGGAATGTGTGTTCGTTTGTGCATGTAGGTTTATGTTAAGCCTTCATTATAGAACAAGAAAAGAATGTGGTTAGATACTATTTCAAAAATGACAAGAATCTCGATATTAGTGATGCATATACCCTAAAAAACTTGAAACTATTTAGCGGAAAAATATTTGCAATTCTATTCACACGATTTACTTCAACAAATTTTCTTATTTGTTTTAATAACATTCATTTAACTTAACAATTACTCTTAGATAATCACGTTTAACTAAAAAAATTAGTCTTTCTAATTGTAAATATGGATGATGTCCCGCGTAATCTATTTTTAGATTACCAGCAATTAATAGCCATTTTTTTATTTATTTACTTTTATGGAGCCGTTTTAATTTTAAACATTTTACGTGAATCCAATAAGTGTTATTAACCTCATTTCGAGGAAAACAATAATGTCATATGATGAAAATATTTAATAAAATATTGGAACATTGTGAAGGAAAACAATTACAAAAATTCTTGTACTAGACAAAGCTCAATTTATTTACATATGTGAGCCATTTCCATCATGAATATAATTTAAAAACTATTTAATTTAAAATGTGAATATATGAACTTTAAAAAAAAGAATTTTTCATTATATTTAAAATGTTAAAATTGTAAATGGCAAGCAGGAATTTTTCCATAAAAATATTTTATAATTAAATGCTTTGAAGGTTTTGTAGAAAACATGAAGAAATAACTTTTGTTTTTGTTCTTTTGTATACTTTTTTGAGGTGAGGGATTAAAGGAGGGCGGGGGGCTCGTTTCCCACGTTATTTCATTATTAAGTTGTTACGACTTTATAATAACAATTATTAAAGTATTAAAAGCTTATATTGAGAAACTAATTAACAACTTCTGTAAAGCACAACGAAAGATCTGACAATTATTTGTTATAAATTGTATAAATAAACCATTTTCTATCTCTTTATGAGCTAAAAATAACGACAATTACGCTAATTACAAATACCTGAAGACAAATTATATATCATTTAATACAACCAACGTTAAAATGAGTTACCGAGTTTTGATTAGCTTAATTTTTTATTAATTAACAAGATAGATAAATTACCCAAGTTGCAATTAACAAGTTTTCATTCAATATTTTTAACCTCCATCACCCAACGATGTAAAAACAGGAATACTGTAATACCTTAAATGGAGTAATGGATTATAGCTCCAACGATTTTATATATATATATATATCAATCAGTTGGTCCACACACACACACACACTCTCTCCCCCTGTCCTTTTCATGTGATGGGAATTTAAAGATTTCAAGAATATTTTCTGCTGTTCTTAAATTCTTTATCTTCTTCTCTATTTATAGTTTACTGGTTCCTTTTTGTTCGCATTGAATTCTTTCAATTTCTGCATTCCTCAAATACCACAAACAAAAAATATTTTAAAGGGACCTCAACGGCCGTTTGTGTAAGTATTTACGCGTCTATGCCTACATGTATGGACACGAAGGTTTTGTGTGTGTGTGTGTGTGTGCAATTAGATTTACTTTGTCACGTGAATTTTCTGAGGAATGCCTTTGATATTTTTTTTACATCTCCCTCTCCCCTCTTAAAGAAGTATTAACAATGCAATAGAAAGCGCTAAAGAAAAAGGGGGGGAGATAAACTAATTTAACTTTATATATATATATATATATAATATATTATATATATATATATACATTTTTTTTTTAATCCAATTGGCCCAGGTTGTAGAATATATTTGATTCAATATCTATTAAATTGTATATACACACACACACAGTAGTATAGTTAAAACGTCAAAGAACGCATATTTATTTGAATACAAACTATTTTTAGCAACATTGATTGCCATAATTTTTTTATTTTTCCAAGAATACAGTAAAACTTTGAATTCTTTTTATACCACCGACGTATCTGTCTGTCTGTATATACAGTGTGTGTGTGTGTGTATATATATATATATATATATATATATAAGAAAAAATTTCTTTCTGCATTTCAATAACTTAGGTAAGATTGTTCGTTGTCCGTGCGCTTTTCTCAGAAGCTGGGGGGCTGGGTCCCCCTTCCTCCCTATCCCCTAATAAATAGATCATATTCACAACAGTCTTTGTCCATAATTTCACCTTTCGGCAAAGAGGAAGATGTTATTTGATCCTCGGATGGAAAAGTCGTTCACTAAGTTTCATAAACAAATGTTTTATCCTCATTTAACCTAATCTATGTTAACTTTGTTTAATCTGAATTAAATTTGGTGATACAATCACCAAATCTACTATCGGGCCTAGAAACCCATCCAGTAAAGGGATGGATCAGTTTTCTATTATCCCTTTCATTAGAGGATTATATATATACAGGGCGTCCCAAAAAAATGTATACACACTTTAAATACTTATAAAGGCAGTGTTTATTAAAATACATTTCATTTTCAAAATGTAATAGAATCTACAGACATTATTTAATTGTTTTGTCAACGCCTGTTTTCAAACTGACGTCCGTTCTGGTCCAGGCACTGCTGATAACGCGAAGCAATGGAATCGCAAATATCACGAAACATTTCGTTTGGTATTTGTGTGCATTCTCGTTCAATGGCTGCTCTCAATTCAGCGACTGTTGCAGGTTTTATAGCGTAGACTTTGTCTTTTAAGTATCCCCATAAAAAAAAGTCTAGTGGTGTGAGGTCTGGTGAACGCGGAGGGTATTCTACGAAACCCTTCGTCCAATCCACATCCACATCGTGCCAAGTACCACTCGCAATACTCCACTCTCGGTCCGGATCATCTTCATTAATAGCATGGACTAATCTTGGAATGTAACTTTTCCATTGACAGCGCTTCAAAATGCGTTGGACAGACGATTCTGAAATTCCTACCTCACGACTCGCTTGCCGCACAGATTTTCTTGGACTTTGGTGATACGTTTCCAGTACTCTTTCTTGCTTTGGGGCTTGTCGATGTCCGTGGTCTTCCGGAACGCTTCTTGTGGACATTCTGAACAGTTCCATCGGCTTCAAACTTATCTCTAATTCGAGTGATGGTAAGTCGCGTTGGTAGATCTGTTTGAAACTCCCTCCTAAACTGTCTTTGCACTTCAACTGCGTTTTCACACTTCCAGTAGCATTTTAGAATGAATTTCCTTTGTTCAAAGCTTAGTCTGACTGCCATTATTAATTCTAATGGGTTTAACTTGGAAAGAAAGAAACATCAATTGAGCTATCAGCTGTTAAAGTGTGTATACATTTTTTTGGGACGCCCTGTATATATACACACAAACTCAGAATGGTCCCCTGAGAAACTTATATGTTAAACACAGACCCATGGGCGCCCGCAGGATTTTTTCCAAGGGGGCGCAAAATTTAATGTATTAATAGGTAGGGACCGGAGCAAGCAAAAAACTTTTGACCCCTTAGGAACCAGCAGGTTAATTCTAAGCAAGTTTAGTGTTGCATTTTCTGTAAAGGAAAATGCAAATATATATTGTATATACATAAAATGCACATGATAACAATCATTTATTTTATTTATAACAGAAACATGATAGAATGAAGAAAAAAGCACACTGAAGTAAATGTTGTACCTAATTTGAAAACGGTGTTTCGAGCATCACCTACACTGCTCATTTGAATAGGAATTGTAGTCGTCTGCGGTCACTACCAAAATTATGAACAACCTTTTCCATAAAATCAGTTTTGTTGGAGTTGATTTTCTCCCGGTGTACACTGAGCATACATAACCCAGAGAGTCGCTCATCAGACATAGTAGACCTCAGCCATGTTTTAATTTTAAGGGGGGACTTCTGAACAAATAAAAAGGTAGCAACCTTTTATCATGCACACAAATAAAAAATTTCACCCTTTAGGAGGCAGTTGGATACTTTTCAGCAAGTTTAGGATATAAATATTTTCTTGGCATTTTCAGGGGGGGGCAAGCGCCCCCCCTTGCCCCTACCTGCGGGCGCCCATGCACAGACCGTGCATGGAACAAGGAACTCTTCTGGGAAAATTAAATCCACTATAGTCCGAATAAGTAATGGTAAATGACAAATACCATAGTTTTTCTTTTTCATGATGCTAGCCCGACGTGGGCAACGGGTCTCTCGCAAAGAGGTCCCATAAATATAGCTTCCCTCACCAGCTATCTGCAAAGCAGACAGGATCCAGCTTTGGGACATGGATCTAGGGTTTAAAGCAAGCCTAGTCCCACTACATTCAGAACCTCTATATAAGTAAAAGACTCGTTGCATTCACGTCGGATTGAATAACTCAAAGAAAAAGGGGTAACTATTGTATTTTTAGCCAAAAAAAACAAACTTAAACCTCAACCGGGACATTGAGCGTCCACTTTTCAAGGCACGTTTGTGTATATTAAACGGACGCGTTACGTGCCTTGAAAAGTGGACGCTCAATGTCCCGGTTGAGGTTTAAGTTTTGGTTTTCTTGGCTAAAAATACAATAGTTACCCCTTTTTCTTTGAGTTATTCAATCCGACGTGAATGCAACGAGTCTTTTACTTATATAGAGGTTCTGAATGTAGTGGGACTAGGCTTGCTCTAAACCCTAGATCCATGTCCCAAAGCTGGATCCTGTCTGCTTTGCAGATAGCTGGTGAGGGATGCTATATTTATGGGACCTCTTTGCGAGAGACCCGTTGCCCACGTCAGGCTAGCATCATGAAAAAGAAAAACTATGGTATTTGTCATTTACCATTACTTATTCGGACTATAGTGGATTTAATTTCCCAGAAGAGTTCCTTGTTCCATGCACGGTCTGTGTTTAACATATATATATATATATATATATATATACTGTATATATATATGCTAGAACGCCTGATGCGTCTTGCACAGCAAAGCCCCTCCAAAACACAACCTAGGGGAACTGGGAGGAGCGGGTGTTACTAAAACCTTCCCTGGTCCTCTTAATGTGTATACTAAATTTGATGTAGATTACCCAAGCCGTTTAAGTGTGTATAAACGAACAAAGGCCAGGCAGATATCATCATCATCATTCCCTATATGTATATTGCAATTTTAATATTTTCGGTTCTTTAAGAATCATAACCTTGGTTTTACTTCCGCCCGAATTGTTCATTCTGACGAAGGTCAAGCTTATCACTCCACCTTAGACCTACAGTTTAACGTGGGATCCGAACCACAACCCACCAGCAGCAGCCCAGCGTATTAACCACTAGGCTACCCATTTATCTATCAACCAATTTTTTTATTGTGTGGAAGGATGAACAGCTGCGTTTTGCTGCGCGCCGCCTGCCTTCACCGGGTCTCGATCCTGGGGCCGTTGGATTCGTAGTCAGCGACGCTAACTACTACATCACCGAGACGCATATAATTTGTAATATGATTTTTTTTTTAATTAATCGTGCATGGTTCTTTATATGTCGAATTCGTCGTTACCCGACCAAATAGGTTAGGTTAGGTTAGGTTATGGTATAAAAGTCATAGTATATCTGAATCTGTTGAATTTAGCTTAATACAATCATTCATAACTTATCCAAAGCCTGTCCCAAACCAGTCTTAGAAGTGGGGAGGCGCGAGTGCAGTGACGATCCCGCTGCACGCAATTTATTTGACGACCTAATTCCCTTTTTAAAGGGGAATTCTTTTTCCCAGTTGATGGCATTACCGCCCGACTCAGCGCCCTCTGGCGGACGAAGGACGTAAAACGGAACCAACCAACCAACATTCATTTGGAAGGGAAAGTTAAATCAATTAAATCGGAACTTTTTTTTTTTTTGTGTGTGTATTATTTCTTTAACTTTTAGTTTACCTTCAAAAAACCAGTTTTAAATTTATTATCTTTTCCATATTGCACAATGTCTTTTTTTTTTTCCTTTCCCGGCTATCTACTGGTTACCGTACAAAAGTTTAATGGAGGTTTCTTCCCTACGGCAAAATGGTACGGTAAAGTTTTCATATCAGCTCAACTTAATGGAGTCTGCAGAGGGTGGACAAAAGTAAATAGACACCTCTGTTTTTGATTTGATAATAAAAGTCAATAAATAATAACAGATTTATTGAATTAATATATTAAGAATAGTGTTAATTTCCCCTTGAAATTATGTAAAGGGGACACACGTTTTGGCATTTCAACGACGAACTTTGCTTTTGTTCTTAAGGACATTCATCGTCGTGTCTGTTTATATTTTTTAACTCTCTGTACATACTCCTACGCATAGAGACTCCACGAGCTACGTCATGGTCACGTCGTAACACCACTTCCCATTACATCAGCGAGGTTAAGCGACGTTGGGTCTGATCAGTAGTTCGATGGATAGTCGTTTCCCTTTGCGTCCGGAAGAGGTAGCGCCCTGTGGATAATTCGAAACTCGCGTAACGCTATACGTCCTTTCTGCCGCGTGACCTATACTGTTACTAAGGAGGTTAAACAACCCAAAACATTATTACACTGCACCATGGGGTAGGTACAGACGACATGAGAGAGCGTATAAAAACCCAAAGGTACGTTATTGTATAAATATTCTAAAAAAATAGTATTGGATTTAATGTGTATAAAGGTTTTCCTTCCTCTGATTGGTCAGCCTGTAGAAGAAATGAAACATGGCCCTTGATTGAACAATTTACAATCTCTAACCCAACATGATCTGAATACATGAGGCGCTCCGGACCACAAGCTGCTAAGCGCCAAAATTAAAAAATGGAGAAAAATGCAGTTAAAGTTTGTCAACTTGCAAAATGTCATAACTTTTGAACCAATAATGACGATATTTGATTGATTTCGACCATACGTACAAGTCCACAATCTGCTCCCTGACTCACCCACGAGATAGAGGAAGGGTGGTAGAATATAGTGGTATAAATAACTCAATTCTGGCCCCACTGGCGCTTGGCAGGTTGTGGTCCGGAGCACCTCACATGTTAGAGAAAGATGTACAGGCCCCGCCTCCGTAGGTGGAGACTTCTGTGAAAATGACACACATCTTCAGACATCATTGAATTACTGTTCCGTAAGGATATATATATATATATATTATATATATATATATATATATATATACACACACAATGGGTATGTCCATATATAAATAATATATAAACTCATTATATAAAGTTACTCTTCCCAAAAGATAACACCAATACACATTTGAAAACTTGTTGATGATTTTTACAAACTAGTTGGTGATTCTATATAATTTGAGTGCGCTGATCTCAAAAATATAGTTAGTTTTTCCCGATCACGTATGGTTTTCTTACTACAGGGTGTGTCATAAATCCCCCATTTATCCCCAAATGTGAACCATCTTATCGAGACCAACATTGATGCTAAACCATAAATTTTGTTGTTGTAGACTACAGTAACGCTTACATAATAATGTAGGGTAAATATATATAACAACCAGTCCCGTTCCCAGCAAAATACTCTCTCCCCTCCCATCAATGGGTGGTTAACATTTGGGGACAGATGAGGTATTACAACACCCCTTGTAGCACGAAATCTTTAGGTGATAGAATAAAACCTAATTAAAGCAGAATTAAATAGCTCCTAGCTTTTGGACAAGTATATTGCTTGTTTATGAAAGAATAAAAAAATAACTGAAAGAAACAAAATATATTTACCTTCTTTACTTGCAAACATTTCAGGACTTATTCCAAAGACTTAAGACTACGAAGGTAGATCTGACTAATGACGACTAAACCGGTGCTTCTTTGATGTTTTCTTATGCTGTGCGTTAGGCTGATCTCGTTGCAGACACCAGCAGTAATCCGCCATCATATTTGTATGCCATCTTCCTTGATATCTTCTTTCCATGGTTTTGATGTCCTGGTGAAATCGTTCCCCTTGCTCCTCACTGACATCTCCGAGATTTTCGGGAAAACGGTCAAGATGCGAAAATAAGAAGTGAACTTTCAGGCTCATGTTGCAGCCTAAGGCGCAAAACTTTTTAAGCATATTTTCCACCAGTCTTTCATAATTTTGGCTTTTGTAGTTTCCCAAGAAGTTTTCAACATCAGCTTTGAAACCAAGCCATGCTTCTTTTTCTTTATTGGTCATTGTGTTCAGGAAATGATCGTCTGTCAATAACTTTCTAATCTGAGGACCTATAAAAACACCTTCCTTTATTTTCTCGTAGCTAATCTTTGGATATTTTGAACAAATGTACTTGAAACACTCACCTTCTCTATTAAATGCTTTGACATACTGCTTCATCAAGCCTAACTTAATGTGCAAGGGTGGTAGGAGGATTTTATTTGGTTCAACTAGATGTTCATGTAAAATGTTCTTTGATCCTGGGGTAAGATTCTCTCTAGGAGGCCAAGTTTTCCTCTTCCAGTGCTGGTCACGTGCTCGACTATCCCATTCGCAGATGAAACATGGCATCTTAGTGTATCCTGATTGCTGCCCAAGTAACATGCAAAGGACTTTGAGATCCCCACACAATATCCATCTGTGATTTTGATACTGAATTTTTTCCAGAAGCAGTTTCATGTTATCATAGGTCTCTTTTAAATGAGTAGAATGGGCCACTGGGATTGATGCATATTTGTTACCGTTGTGCAGTAACACTCCTTTTAGACTGGTTTTAGAGGAATCTATAAACAACCCCCAGTCACTGGTTTGGTATTCGATGCCTAGCTTGCACACTAATCCTGTGATGTCCTTGCAAAATACCAAGGGACCATCTTCTTCGAAAAAAGGCACGAAGTCTTTCTCACGATTTCTGTACCAAGCGAAGTATGTGTCGGATGCCAATAAATTGTTCTCCTGCAATCTAGACCCCAAAAGTTCTGCAGAGTCCTTAGGCAGATTCAAATCCCTGACTAAGTCATTTAGTTCGGCTTGGGTTAATGGTTTAGGAGGATCTCGGTCAGCTGTTGGCTGTTCATAAACATCATCATTGTCTGGATTTGGAGCTGAATCAGAATCTGAATTGTATTGATCCAGACTCTTGGGTGGGCGGGGAATAGGAACTTCTGGACCATGGGGTACCGGCCTTATTGCAGATGGAAGACTTGGGTATTGAAGGCTCTCTTTATTCTTTGCATTATAACCTTTAACATTGCAAGAACAGAAGTAGCAGTCGTCGGTATGGTTTCTAGGCTCGCGCCATACCATAGGGATCCCAAATGGCAAACTTTTCTTTTTACCTTTGCTCCAATTCCTTAGTGCCGCAACACACGTAAGACAAACCTTGTGTGGAGCCCAACTTTTGTCTTGATCTCCTAATTTAATTTCAAAATAAGCATGATAAGCTCTCTTAATGAAGGTCGTTACATTTGTCCTTTGTTTTACAACAACATACCGACCACAAATATAACAAAATATGTCTGGACTATGGGTACATCCTCTAGAAGCCATTATTAAAATTTTAAAGACGTAATGTTAGAATTATCTATCTGAAAAATATGAAAAAACGAAATTAATTAAAGATAAAAAAGGTAAAAAATTACAAAACGCCCCAAAATTGTTTTGCTAATAGCTTTAAAACTGTGGGTGATAGAAAAAAACTGGTAGCATTTTTTAATTCAGCGCAGCGAACTGCTTCAGAATCACAACTCAAACTAAAGAAATCGATTTTCATGCAGACCGGTGTAATCTTTCGTTATTCCAAACCATAACTCATTCTAGGATTGTTCCAAGCCAGTCTGAGTGCGAAATGGGGAAGGGAAACAGTGACGAGCCTGCTGTTCGCAATTTATTCAGCTGGACAATGGCTTTCGTAAGATGGGGCCTCAATTTTCCCAGTTAGAGGTGTTACCGCGCCTCAGCGCCCTCTGTTGGACGAAGGACGTAAAATGAATGATCGAACCACTCGAACTACAGACTTTTTGATAAGTGAACAGGGTTTATGCGATTACTTGGCAGAAATATTTCGACTAGTTATGTACCTTTGTCCGAGATACAACTACTATTTAGGACTTTTTAGTTTTACATACTTAATTATTGCATTATAAAAGTACATTATATCCCATTATTGTGCAATGGCTATATCGGGTGATGTTTTAACCATGTGACACTTTAAAAGGTTTGTATTTTTTATTAATTGAACTAAAAGCATGAATTTTTTACTGTACATTCTCTACATATGGGGAATTAGTACCCTAGTGCAAAACATACTCTATGTGATGTCCTCTCAGCTCATTACTTACACGATACTTTCGACGGAAGAATCCTATCCCAAAGATTTCCTGCGGTTTATGATAAACGAATATCATGGCCATCAACCAGGGATGGGGAGTCGGCCAAAAACAACCGACTCCCGACTCCCGACTCCCGACTCCTGAGTCGGTATTTTTAAAAACCGACTCCGACTCTTTCCTTATCATGCTGATCTACAACCTTATAAATATTGGGATGTTTGTTTCGTAGATGGCGTTTCAAGTTTGAGGCTCTAGTTGGAGCATTAGCATGTTTCCCAGTGTAAGCACTAATTTTTGCATTACACTCTTTACCATCCTTTTCTACTTGACAAATAAAAATACTTTCATCCTCATTTAGCTTAAAATATTGAAAGACTGCTGATTTTCTACTAGGCCCACGACTCATTACTAATAGGGGCTAATTAAATTAATAACACTGGTCAACAAAGATTTTTCATCAGAGTAAAATTTGTGGTGGCTGGATAGCATTTTTCACGCTGATTCCAAAACTGCATTCAGATTTTTTCTAGCACGTATAGTTTTCAAGATGAAGGCATATATATAACTACACAGATTTAACCATTTTAAATAGGCAAAATACTAATATTTCAACATTTGATTGTGTTTATTTTATTGTGTTTTTTTAGTTTATTCATCTTATTTATTTCAATTATCTTAATTATACATCTTATGTATTTCAGGTGTGAGCTTTTACGTCTAGCAGCATTGTGATTCAGGCAACAACGCCGTGCTTTGTGCGTCAAAAGATCAGTCCAGTCCAAGAACTTGTTGTGTCAAGTTGGTGTACATTTTTTTTTAATTTATAGTTTGCTCAGGTCAGTCAACATGCCTCGACAATGTAAGAATGACCCTGACAAGTTCTGATTCGTATGCGGCCAGTTGACAACTAAAACACAGCGACGAAGTATTACAACCGACATTAAGAAAATATACAAGCTATACTTTGGTTGCCATCTAGGTGACCAAGATAAACCATGGGCGCCACATCAAATCTGTTCTGGCTGTTCAAATGGATTACGTGATTGGCTTAACAAAAAGAAAGCTTCAATGCCATTTGCCATACCCATGATATGGAGGGAGCCGAGAGATCATCATGAAGACTGTTATTTTTGTAGTGTGAACTTAATGGGGTTTTCTGCCAAGAACAAACACCAGATTGTATATCCAAACTTGGATTCAGCACGTAGACCAGTAAAACATGATGAAACATTGCCCATTCCAATTCCCCCAAGTGATAGGCTAGATTCTATCATAGATGACATGGAAAGTGATGAAGGTGCAACTGGCGTTTCCGGACCATCTACAGAACCAGAGTACACTTTTGAAGGTAGACATTTAGAGCCTAAAAAGTTAACCCAAGGACAGTTGAATGATCTTGTTAGAGACTTATCGCTGTCTAAAGAGAAATCAGAGCTTCTCGCCTCAAGACTAAAGGAGAACAATTTACTTGAGAACAATGTTCGTATTAGTTGCTACCGAAAGCGGAATTTTGAATTAACAGAATTCGTTTCAGTAGACGGTCCTCTCTGTTATTGCCATGACATCAATGGACTATTTACAGCCATATCTCAGACGTATGTGGCATCTGAGTGGCGCCTCTTTATTGATTCGTCGCAGAGAAGCCTGAAAGCAGTTCTTTTGCATAATGGTAATATAATGCCATCCATCCCCATTGCCCATTCCGTCCATCTAAAAGAGACATATGACAATATGGATATACTACTTAAGGCAATCAAATACGACAGTCATCAATGGAATGTTTGTGGAGATCTAAAAGTTATAGGAATGCTTATGGGTATGCAGTCAGGATTCACAAAATTTTGTTGTTTCCTTTGCCTGTGGGACAGTCGCGCCACTATAGAACATTACACCAAAAGTGACTGGCCACTTAGGTATACATATGTCCCAGGGATAAGCAATGTCCAGTCTGTCCCTTTAGTGGATCCCCAAAAGATCTATCTGCCACCTCTTCACATTAAACTTGGTTTAATGAAGAATTTTGTTAAAGCAATGGGTAAAGTCAATTCTGAAGGGTTCCAATACCTTTCAAGGAAATTTCCGAAGGTTACTGCAGCAAAATTGAAGGAAGAAATTTTTGTTGGGCCACAAATAAGGGAGGTTTTGAATGACACTGAATTTGAAAAAGTCCTAAGTCCGCTGGAATTGAAGGCTTGGCTGGCGTTCAAATGGATATGTGAAAACTTTCTTGGAAGCAACAAGTCACCTGCGTATAAGGATGGCGTCAAGAACCTCCTTGATGCCTTCAAAGAAATGGAGTGTCGAATGTCGTTAAAAATTCACTTCCTGCATTCCCACTTAGATTTCTTTCCTGAAAACCTTGGTGCAGTGAGTGACGAGCAAGGAGAGCGCTTCCATCAAGATATTCAGATGATGGAGAAGCGCTACCAAGGATATTGGAATGAAAGCATGATGGCGGACCATTGTTGGATGCTGTATCGTGACAATCCAGGCCAAATTTACAAAAGGAAATCACACTCACAGCGCTTTTAATAAAATAATGTATATATTCTTTATTTATAGGTACATTGAATAAGGTATATGATGTATTTGTTGTTTAGCATTCCTAAGTGTGATCTATACATCCATAAATTTTCTTATAGCAATATCAAAAACTTAAAAAATATCAAAACCAGTGTATCTATATAACTATACGTGCTAGAAAAAAAATAAAACCAGATTCGGAATCAGCGCGAAAAATGTATTAAGAAAAGTGTGATCATGTTTGTGATGAGAAAAAAAAGTTTCATTTTGTTGGCCAGTGTAATTAATATATTGCTAATTTTTATATGGTACCTAGTATCCTAAAATAGAAATATGAAATTCATTTGCTAAGATTTACCAGAACAATAAATCAAATGTGGAAATGTGAATCTAGAATTAGTTCAGGAAGATATTTATTTAGGGCAGAGTAGTATTCTGGTAAATTGTTGGCATATAGAAATTGAATCAAAGAGTCGGGAGTCGGTCGTTTTTACCGACTCCCGACTCTTCAAAAAAGCCCCGACTCCCGACTCCCCACCTCTGCCATCAACATCACCAGATCTAAACCCTGGTGACTTTTATCTGTCGGGTTATTTCAAAGATAGAGTGTTTAAACAGAATCCATACACAAGAGAAGAATTGAAAGCATCAACTGAACAAGAAATTTCTCAGATTTCAATAGATATACTCTGTCCAAAGTACTGAAGAATTTTGTTGTTCGTGTGCAGAGTTAATGAACTGAGAGGACATTACACAGAGCATGTTTTGCACGAGAGGACTAATTCCCCATGTGCAGAGAAGTTAATAAAAAAACAAACTTTTTAAAGCATCACGACTAACATACAAGATTATTACTATCTCGTAGCTTACTATATCGTCTGTTAGTTAAAACGATAATAATTAATTAATGAGTGAGGTTGGCCAGAAATTGGCACATCGATCAAGCCAGACGAAAGAGTCCTCTGGCGCTAACTCCTATATTATTATTACCAGTGCCATCTCGAGTCGAACCCATCGTTTCAAAGATACCACGAAAATAAAATTATTTGTGTAGGCTTAACAGCAAAGCTGGGCACAAACCGTTAATCCGTTAATCGTTAATTAACGAAGTTAACTTTTTCGTTAACGATTTAACTTTTAAGTTAACTTTGAAAATCATTATCGGACTAATTAACTTCCGTTACATTTAACTTCCGTTAACTCAAGTCCGTTAACCCAAAAAATTCATAAATAAACGTTTAAAAGTTTCTATTATTTTCAGTGCTGAGCAGGTGCGCAATTAATCCGCCACTGTTAACAGTGATGAACGAATTTCCATTTCCGCAGTGCAAAATCAGGCGATATATTTGTTTCCGTCGCCACAATTTGTGTCTTACCAAATATGGTAGTTATTTATGGCATTGGTTTGAGCAAAACATGGTCGACTGTAAAATCAGGCGGAATGATTTGCCATTTGAGTTGAATGTTTCAACTTCTTTCAAGAAATATCACGAGCATTTTAAGGCACTTTCAATAATATATGTAACAATTACAACAAATAACTACATTCGTTTCATTTGCAGTCTGTCTCTTGCGCAACATGTTTGTGCTAGTGAATATTTAAAAATAATCGTTGTCAAGTAAGTCATGTATATTTATAATATGTCTGTGAGTACCTTATTAGTAGTCTCCTTGATACATTTCAAGAACCATAAAACTGATCAGGTAAGATTTCAATTCTCATGTCACTTTGATGACATAAATTAAGTCAATTGATGTCTTACAATGGGAGCGTTTTCACCTTAACCCTTTATGTCCTGGCGGTACTTCTAGGTACCACATCTTTAAAATCTCCATAATTATTTTTCTACCCGGTTGATCCTGCCGGTACTTTTAAGTCCCAATGTGAATTAGTTTCTTTATGAGATAATAGATGGCGTTGAGAAGTAAATGTGAGCGTGTGGCGCCAGAGGCTGGAGACCTGGCTGGAGACCAACTCCAAGGACTTGCTGACAGATGCTGCCTTCTTGGGTGAGCAAGTGTTGGTGGACTTGTTCATCAAGTTCAACACAGCCATCCCCTCCAGTGCTGCAGTGGAGCGTTTGTTCTCTATGGGCAAGGACATCCTGAGGGCCAAGAGATCATCCCTGTCTGATGAAAACTTTGATATGCTAATTTTCATGAAGGGCAACATGCATCTCATGGACAAAATGGAGAACGAGAAGAGGGAAAATTAAATTATATATATATTGTGTTTTTCATTTTTTTTTATAATAAAAGTTAACGTTAACGGTTTATCGGTAACTTCCGTTACATGTTTAACGAATTAACGGATTAACGGTTAACGAAGTTAACTTTTTGGTTAACGGATTAGCGGTTAACGAAGTTAACTTTTTGGTTAACGGTGCCCACCACTGCTTAACAGTAACATACTTTGGTACTTTCCTGTTAACGGGAATACCCTAAAAAGTTTTACTGTTTGTTATGTATTTTTGCTCTCGTCATTTTCGTTTAAACTAACGAAAATATCACAACTTAACCTAACCAATCATCAAGGGCGTACAGTTGACCTAACCGGGCATTGAATTAACCTAACAGGTTAATATAACGGAAAATGCCCGGTTAGGTCAACTGAATGCCCAGTTAGGTTAATTGAATGCCCGGTTAGGTCAACTAGTGGGATCCACGAAGTTAAAATGATTAACCTTGAAGTGCTCAAAACCAGCACACGTCAACTGTACGCCCTTGATGATTGGTTAGGTTAAGTTGTGATATTTTTGTTAGTTTAAACGAAAATGACGAGAGCAAAAATACATAACAAACAGTAAAACTTTTTTTTAGGGTATTCCCGTTAACAGGAAAGTACCCATACTTCAATCAAAAGGCATCTTGAGGAAATGAAGTGTTAAGTTTAAAAACCACTATACGAAGAGCCTAAGATAAATAAACGTAACCAATACAGGCATTGACCTAATTGCGTGTTTCCTAATAAGGCCAGTAACCGATTTTGTTTAAAAATTTTCATTATTAAAAACATACGAGGCCCTCCTAATAAGAAGTAGCTAAGCGACAAATGTAAAAAACGCCAGAAAAAACAGTTAAAGTCGCACCAATTTGAAAGTTGTCATAACTTTTAAACATATTTCAACGAAATACCTTCAAAATTCAGAAAGTATTCCACTTTGAAATTTGGTCAAACTTTAACTGCGTTTTCTGGCGGTTTTACCTTTGTCGCTTAGCCACTTCTTCCTAGGTCTCATATAGTTTCGCTAGAAATTGTGCTCTCCAGGAATTTTACTATCTAAGAAAATATGTACATGTCCATCACGATGCATACTTAGGTACTTACCCTGCATGATAAAGCAGTGAGGAACTGAAGAAAAAGCGTGACGGTGTAAACTGGCAGTAATTTTGTTTTCTTTTCCCAGGGTCTGCTATTTTCTAACTATAATTCATTAGCTAACGTATGAACATCGTCAAACATGGCAAACTAAAACGCGATCCCTGTAATCGAGCCAAAAGCGAATTCTGACAAATGAAGAGGGGAAAAACAGTGACGAACTGGCTGTTTAATTTCATTCTCCCGATTCCTCCACTTGGGGTATTAATTTTATCTATATTTAAAATAGTCGGTAACACCACCACTACTTCTCAATGATCCTTCGTAACTGAAGACTATAAATGAAATAACCAACTAAATCGAATTCTTATATTACAATTACTTCAGTTATTTATGATTTATTAAATAGTTATTTCTCTAACTTTATTCTCGCGCACAGTGTGGTTTATTGGCGGGCAGGATTATCTGTATTTATTCTATCCTAGAAGACGCCAAACCCGTAGTCAAAGGTTTGAGGTATTGAGAGTATACGGAGAAGAGCGGAACGTCAGAATGCTAACGTGAAATGTCAGTAAACTTGTACCGATTCCTATTATGGGAGTTAGATATGCAACAATCATAGGTACAGTATTTCAAAAAATTTCCGTAGCTATAAGATAACTTAAATTTTGGTTCGTTAATAACGATATTCCTAAGTAGATTTTAACGAGAGTGAAACGAACCGAGTACAGGGGAGCAGATACATACTGTACAAAGAAAAGATGGAAAATATAGGTCGTAAAAGAAAAACGGCGGGTGGACGAAACAGTGAATTTTGTGTATTTTTAAAGCTTTACTTTTAGTTCTGTAATTAACGAGTGGCTTCTCGCTTTCAAATGTACGTTGGTTAATTAAAGGTCTGATTTCATGTTACGTAACATATTATTTCAATTATTTAAGTGTAAGTGTGTCCCAACGAAGCCCAAACTCTAGGGTGGTTTTAGGATGTTAGTTTTCTGTTTTCAAGTAAACTACTTATTTCTTATCCAACGTCCTGAAAAAATGCTTTTCCTTATTAAATTTCCTTGTCGATTCATATTCATTGCGACTTCCTGCGTTATAGAACTTGTCAAACCTGGGCCTACTGATAAGTTAGGCTCTTTCCATAGCTAATTTCTCACAAAAGAGTTAGGCTCAGTACTTAATTAAAGCTATTTTGTGTGACAAATGTGAGTTCTTGATGGAATATAAAATTAAAATAGAAAGGCTACTGAATTTTCCAAATTGGAACTGTGACTTTTGGTTACCGAAGAGGGACAATTATGAAAATATGTCAAAGCTGGTTGAAAGGTTGGACTCATGGTAGGCCAAATATAGACGCAAGACTGGCACCACTTCCGTTTGGTGGCCCCATTTTTTAAATAGACTTTCCCCAAAAGGTTTTATTTATTTTGATTAAATATTTTATGCAGTTTGGTTAGGTTGGGTAAAGTATTTAATCAAAATAAAATCTCTGAAAAACTATTTAAAAAATGGAGCCACTAAACGGAAGTTCCGCAAGACCTATATTAGGTCGGTTTAGATCTAGTTTCGGGTCCACCTATTTTTTTGCAGTGCTCATGTCCCCTGATTGGGTGAAAGTTGGAGACATGGGAAATTACTAACCAACTTTGAAAGACCACCTAACTGGCTACGTAGATCAGCGAAGTTAAGCGCCATTGGGTCTGCGTCCAGATGATGTAGTGACCCGTGGTTCAGATCCACGTGTTGTGATCGTCACTCCGATTCGGAGGCCTACATATAAAAATTGAAAGAATACATTCTAGAACAAATGGTGCCAAAATGTACTCGAGAACATATTTCACAATGCCTCGTAGCAGTTTTGTCACACTTCGTACTTACCATATTTACCTTTTTAAGTTGAATGTTTACTAAACAGTTGTTCCAAATGCAGTGTTCGGCACGTTACTAGAAAAAAATAATGACGTTACTTCAGCCGTTATTTGCCAAAAAAAAACAGTAGCGTCGTTACCCAAAACGTTACCTACTCGTATTTAAAGACTCGTTATTCGTTATTTTCCAAATACGTACATACCTGTATTCTGTATATAATACATGTACATCGTATATTATATTATATACAGTATATGCATACAGAATTGAACTACAAACACTGAACTCAAGACGAAAAAAAACATACATTATACATTAAGAGATTCTGATAGGTGAATAGCAATAAAAAGAACGGTTCTTTTGCATTATCCTCCCAACACTAATTTTTTTATATAATGTTGGTTTGGTTTTGGTTATGGTACTTTATTTTCCTTCCATTATAAAAAAAATTAGTGTTGGTATTAGGTTAGGTTAGGTTAGGTTACGGTAAAAACAGCCCGCCGCAGGCGTTAGCCGTTATAAAAAAAAATTAGTGTTGGGAGGATAATGCAAAAGTACCAAAAGAACTACCTTAATTTTTTGCTTTTTAATATTGAAAGTAAAATCAACGTATGACTGAAACAATACAAAAAAAGGAAGAAATACAAATTACCAAAATAACTAGTAAGTAGCATATTGTTTCAATATTACTGCTATTTAAAAAGTATATTAGTTATTATATTTATGGTTATTTTTATTAGTTTATTAATTATTGTTATTGTTGTAACTCGATATTTTGAAACTACTAATTGTTATGAGTTATTTTATATTTTTAAGTGTATAAAGTATAATATCAGTGAATTTGGAAAGTAATGAGTAACGTGCTGTTCTGACTAAAATTTTAACTTTACCAAAAACGTTACTAAATTTGAAAATAGTGTCGTTGCTACTAGTAACGACTACTGCCCAATTCTGTCCAAATGTTGTGACCGTCACCATGGAATGATCCGGAAGTGACTTCAAATACCTCGTATAATAGTACTATTAATCTAAAAAAATGACATTAGCAGATCTGAAACTAACATTTTAGCTTAATACGTGATACATCAGATCTGGTACATTTCTGCCAAACTTTTCGATGGGTGCTATATCTCCGCGTTATTTTTTTTGCTTGGAATCTTTTGTTCTGATCAGCGGCGCTCTGAAGCAGTATTCATACCCTTTCACGATGGGTATGTGTTTCTTCAAACCAAAAAGTATAGGTTTTATTGTTATTCAAAACTAAATATTTTAGTAACTAGTCACTGAAATGATAAATATGTTGGGTTCGTTTTCCGACACCTAACTGACGCCTTTATAAACATGTAGAAATATTTATAGAAATGAGGCACTGTAGTCACAGTACGTTAAATTAAACTAAACCTGGAGAATTCTAGAGCCTTCTTCAATCTTACCTTAGCAAAATGCGTTTGGCCTAACCAAATAAAGTTATAAACCATTTTAGTGACCTCTTTCTTGGCAGACTAGAATTTGCATCAAACAAACAATGCACACTGGACGATCCAATAACAATTTACGTAGATTACCAAATACTGGCGTTCATCCGGTACCACATCCAACAAAAGAAAGAACAATGGACTACCACTAACGTTCAAGCTATTCCCACCCGAAACCAAAATTTTAGGGCAAATTGTAAATGACAAGTGTTCACAAACTTAGCACTTATGGGATGAACTATCGTATACTGTATATGCTACGGCCTTTTTTGCGAAAGGATTAAGTCGTGATATTTTCGTTAAACAACGAAAATATCACGACTTGACCAAACCAATCGTCAAGGGCGAATATTTGACCTAACCGGGCATTCAGTTGACCTAAATCGGCCTTTTTTTTTTTTTTTTTTTTTTGCAAAAAAGCTATTTCGCAAAAAGGCCGTAACATATACAATAACCTGCTACATAAATAATGCCACCTTAATCAGCATAGTCATTATATTGTTTTGGAAAACTATGGTTCTTCCTATTCCAGATTTTCTAACAACCCGTACTAACATGAGGAGCCATCAAATATTAATTAATGCCTCATACCGTCCCAGCCAAACAGGACAAACCTAGCCTAACCTTGAATACCGATATGGTAAACCGGTAAAGATTCGGTTTAGCACCGGGAACCCAATTTTTGCATGAAAATAGGTTTTTCTGATGTATTTCACTGTTTCATGCAAATGTGACCTTCATTTCTTGCGCCTCTTGTGCAAATGTGTAGTAAATAAATTATTTAATAGTTTCATCTTTTAAATTTATCAGACAGTTTAAGCGGGATAATGTTAAAAGAAAGGGGTTTAATGGGTGGGGATATATATATATATATGATGCAAACAGACCCGTAACTAGTTAATTTTGCGCCCGAGGCAAGATCATAAAATTGCGCTCTCTTATTCTTATAATACTACACGATCCTCTAGGTGGTAAATTTCTGTAGTGCATCATCGATACATTGTCCGCACAATAGTCTTTTTTGTAGGGATTTCCATTTACACATTTACAGAAATTTTCACGATGATCAGTTGAATTTTCATGTTCTACAATACGGTTTAAATTTTTCCAGTCGTTAAATCTTGTTTTCCGATTTGCAATATTTGGTTTGCAAAACTGCTGATCGAATAATATGGATGGAAAACAGAAAATAAAGTACTGAAAAGTACTGAAAATTTATAGAAATGCGCCCTTTCCCTAATGGCATAACGTGCTTGGGATAGTAGATACATACGGTATTTTATATAGTTTTTTTGCGCCCCTCAGCTTTGCACACCCGAGGCAAGTGCCTCACTCGCCTCGCCCTTGTTACGGCACTGGATGCAAAGCCACAAGGAAAAAGAAAAACGATTCTAAGGCCTTTCGTGTATTCAGAGCTACACCTCGTCAGGGAATGACGTGTTCACAAGTTTGCATCATTCATTCATTTCACGTGTTTAATTGTGAAATTCATTCCATATATATATATATATAACCTAACCTGGTAAAGATTCGGTTTAGCACTGTGATTCCCGGTGCTAAACTGAATCTTAACCGGTAAACCTATATAGGCCTACATGAGTTCCAGCCTTTCAATTATCTTCGACATGTTTTCTTAATAGGTCCAACTGGATAGCCTAACCACAATTCCATTTCGAGAAATTCAATAACCTTTTTCTATTTTATATTACATCAAAAACACATATACTGTATGTCAGCAAAATATCTTTAACTATGTACCAACCGGAACTTTTTTTGCGAGTCGTAATGGGTATGAAATCGACACGAGAAATTTAAGAAAAATATATGTATTTTCAGGGCGTTAGGAATGAAAAAGTTAGCTTGGAAACAACGAAAACAATTTTTAAAATGCCAAAACCACCCTAGAGTTCGGGGTTTGATGGCATACTTACACATAAGTAATTAAATTAACATATTACTTAGCATATGATCAGACGTTTGAATTAACATATATTTGAAAAGAAAAGGCACTCGTTAATTCCGAAAGTAAAATTTAACCTTTAAAAATACAGCAAAATTCGCTATTTCGTCCACTCACTTTATTGATACACAATTGAAGATTGATGACGTAATTGGTTCCGAGTCGTCATACTGGATAAATTTTTTCCTCCTGAATTCTCTCGTAACAACTTTAAATACATTCTGACTGACTGATTTCATTGTCAAGGTTTGCCCGGAGGTCAGGACCTTAATTTACAACATAATATGGCTTTGGCTGAATATACAGAAATGGTATTCATAATAAAATTAATTTGACAGCAACCGTTAACATTTTGATAGACCAACGAATTATGATTTAGGCTCCACCTCCGTCAGAACGAGGCCATATCTGTTTTTGTTTTGACTCTGGAAAGCTAGCTTCGTCTATTACGATAAAAGTACACTTGCTTTCTGGAAATTATATCTTTTATTGTTCACAAATTAATTTTTATTATTGTTTAGTAACACTAAATCGTTCATTTCAACCTATAAATGTAATTTTTATTATGGGGTTACGTTGATACCACACTAGTTTTCATATGTGCGGTTCCACACTGGCCTTCTCTTCTAGGGTTAAAAACAGACAATGGAAACGACGTGAAGTATTTGCTAATCAAACCAAGATATAAATCTTCATACTGACTAATTAGAGATCAGTATACAGTCCTTATCAATCAAGAGGTATCAGATATTAACTATGACTTATTGCTCCTGCTAAGTATAAATGCACAGTGATAAACCCAGGGTTCACCCCTTACCCCAGAAAAGAAAATGAAATAAAGTAAAATTTAAACCAACATTAATGAAAACAAAGTACAAATATGAAAATAAATTAAATTAGACTAACATGACTGTCCCACATTTGTATGATATATCTTATCAATAAATATTTTTAAATAGATCTTGGCAAAATTACAAAAAAAAAATACTCGTTTGAACCCAATTAGAGGATATCTACGTTTATAACCAAAACGAGCGGAGAGGTGTTTATTTAGTCTTCAGAGCAAAATGAGGGAGATTTTCCTCTCCAGCAGCAAAAAAATCCAATGAAAGCCCATAAAAAACGATACATTGTACTTACTGGCGCCTATTTCCTTTCAACTGGTCACCAGTTAGGATTGAAAGGCGTTCTATATTTTGTGAACGGATGGCATCAGCGTCCCACTATCCCGTATCAAACTTATACAGGACGTAAACTACATAGAAATGTAAATTTTAACTACTCGCGTAAGGAAAATTACTGCAGGGTGAGTAGTGACATTTTTTGAAGCGAAGTGTATTTAACTGAAGACGCTTACTGCAGGGCGAGTAGTGAAATTTTTTGAAGTGAAGTGTATGTATTTAACTGAAGACGCGTAGTGTGTGGAAAAATTGAATTATAACCAAAGGTTCACAGTCAAACCCAAAACTACTAAGGTTTACTTAAAACCTGGCAAACTTATCACCAGTTGAGAATTCATTTCTTTTTTGTTTTCTTAGTGATTAAAGTTTATACTCTTCACACCAATCCAGTTTATCGAGAAGCAAGCAAATGAACTCGGGTCAATCCTTTCCTTCTTCAACCAACTGCACCACCAACGAACGAAAAATGTAGATAAAGGATCAGGTGAATTAGTTTGTAAACATCGTGTGCTGTAATTAAAGTTAGTTACCAATAAAATGAAGGAACAATCAGATTTAATTAGTTTTCTACAAACTTCAGTATAAAATGTTGACAACACTTTATAGCGATTTGTTTTGGGGCTGTTCTATCTTCGTAACGGCAAGAGTCCCGTAACAGGAGGGACCTACAATTTTACGTGGGATCTGAACTACGGGACGATACATTTGGACGCAAAGGACGGTCACGCAACCATTACTACTCAGACCCAATATTGCTTAACTTCGCTGTTCTACGAAAAGCAACATTGAGAGACAGCCTGAACATAGCACTCTTCTTGGATGGTAGAGTAAATGCAAAATATCAAGGTTCAAAATAGGATAAACGGAATCAGAAAACCGATATTAATAGTAGATTATTGTGGCTTCATCTCTTCTCCCATTCACTCGGCTGCTGGAAAGTTTTTGAATCCACACGGAATTTAACCTCCACAGATATATTTTATTCCACAAATAGTGCAGCAAATTTTTCTGGCTCCGTTGTAAAGAAAATCACAGGGAAGATAAAGATTCATTGTCAATGGTACAGTTGTGGAAAAAGTTCAAAAGCTCCTAAAAAGCAGAAAAAATTCACTGATCAATAACGAGTGGGGGGTTTCACTTTTGAAACTTTACAACTGTCCCAGAAAAGGAAAATATCCAAAGAAAAATAGAATATTCCAAATTTTTTTAAGTTTTAAGTTTTGTAGACGAACCTTTTTTTTTCCAGAACTGTACACCATCAATACTTAAACATACCAAATTTTACTCAGCTAAATGTTCCATAACAATCAATCGCGTATGAAAAAGTTTACTCAGCGTACAGACGTCAGACAAGCAATCATAACGGTGATTTCTTTTTATATATATGATAGTCATGTTCGCAATCAAACCTCGTACACCAGAATATTATTCGCAAGAGAAATGTTGATACGATCTTTCACTTACACTTAAAACGCGCTCATGATTTCTTATTGTGTCAATCTTTTATTTAAAAATAAATAAAAAATAAAATATCGTGTGTATATATATATATATAATATTTATTACACACACACACACAGAGTAAATGGAGACCCTCAGTTGACCCTACTATTGTTTTTATGAAAAGTAATGGTCTTTGAAGAATGGAAGTAATATTCCAGTAATGATTAAGTGTGCAAACCTGACTGAATGAGGTTTCATTCTTTACACGAAAGCTGCACTGGATTTCTCCGTGGGAAAATTCATCTTCGTGATTAAATGTGCAAAATTGACTCGACTGGATCAAAGGTCTTCAATAAGTAGCAAGTCGGGCATTATATCCACTTTAAAAGTGGTTTGTCAATTAACAACTTTTACAAATGTAAATCTCGTACAACGAAAATTACATAGGCTAGAGCAATTAAAATTTTTGTTTGAATGCTTGATCATCACTGCCTCTCTTTAAAATTACAAAAATACACCACCTTCAGACCAATCACTTAAAATTCACCATTTTTTAGGTACTGTAAAGAGGATTCACAAGCACTTTATCCCATTATAACCATTAATAGCTACATTTGTCATAAGAAGTGTATAAAAAGGACATTGCTTCATACCAAAATACTGTAGTTCCTAATACAGTCCTTATAATGCAGATAAAAATGCAACACATTAATCGATTTTAATAAACTGAAACATTTGTACTTTATTTAAATACTTGAACACTTTGTGCCCATAAAAATACTTCTATAGATGAATTTTGTAACAAAAATTGATCTTATATAAACTATATAAATTAATTCAAACTGTTTCATTCATGGCAAAGTTTACAATACTGTTGAAAACATTAAACTCTGTCTTCTATGCTTTATGAAGAAACGTAGGAACGAGCTATATCCGTAGACTTCACAAAACGAAATTCTCCTTTCTCAAACTCGATTTTAACCTTTGTTAACCGAATATTCTCAGTTACAAGAAGCTAAATGAAGGGTAGACAACCACAAGAAATGGACTTATTGAAACAAACTTTCAGCCTCAAGACTTTAGAATGGGCCAAAAGCTCGTTGCGCTTAATAAATCGCACTTTCTTTCGAGATTTTATTTCCTTCTATTTACCATAACCTTCTAATACAAAAGAAATTACTAATCCACTTTTCTCTAATCCCCGTAATCTACGAAATTTATGAATAGGTTTATCTCAACCAGGTGAGACTAAAACTTGTATTTGGTGAACAAACACTTTATTTGTAGTAAACCCAAAACCTACAATTTAAAAGACTCGAAACATCCAGAGATTTCAAATCCACATGTAATGGTTTTTTTTTTTTGCAGTACACAAGAATCATACCAGTTCTAATTATTGCCAAATACGGTAAATGATTCTTATTTTCTATCTTAAATACTAAAAGTGTACAAACAGTAATAGCTTCTTTAAAAATTAACTAAACCTAAGTACATGCGATTAATAGAACTAGTGCAGACTGTTTAATGTATTATATAAAGTTTAGAGAATCTAGCATGAAACATCAAGATATGTCAAACATCAAAATAAAAAGTCGTCCATTTAGCAGCACTAATTCCATTAGAATCAATTAAGGCAAAGGAAAAGAAATTCAGCAAGCCATGTGCGACAGACAAACAAACAAGTTCTTTTTCTTTTAAACAATTTAACAGTTACTTTTCTTGATTTACAATATTGATTATGGATTCGATATACAATGAATATTACTAAGAATAAACGTGAATAAAATATAGCTATAGAGATCCCTTTGATTTACGTGAAAAAGGGAAATTCTTCGCCGATTGTGATGGCCGATGAATTTAATTATCCGCGGTAGGCAATGGAGCTTCAAGCCACTTGGTTGTGTCTGTCCACGTGGCCTCTGTACCATAAAGTGGGGACACAAGTGACTTCAGCCTACCTTGCACACTCTGCTACGTTAGAGCAGGCATGCTGGTTCCAACGTCGACTTCTGTGGATGAAAGCAGTTGGCGTAGACAATTTGCGGGGAATAGCTAACCTACCTGGGGTGCTATTCGTTATTTTTTGTTTTTAATTTTCCCAAACAACGGAACATTTCAGATATTTAACTCGAGAATGGAAAACAAAAAGTGATTGACGTAAAATTTCCTAATTTATTCAGAAGTGATTTGCATTTCGTAAAAAATAATTCTAATTCAGTATTAACAAAATACATGAACAATATCACAGTCACAAAATATGATTGACCCACGGATGACTCGGTCAAATAATAATAATAATAATAATTATTATTTATGGCAGGTAGGAAATGGTTATTAAAATTGATTTTAGCCATTTAAAACTGCATGTCTCGCCAATGCACTGTTTGTTTGCGGTTTTCATAGAAACTTTCGCCTATTATTAACAATATATACAAAGTGTTAAAAAAAAAAGTTAAAATTACACTCATCAAGCTGATGAATAGTTTATCTAATCTATTTGGGAACATAAATACTTATAACAGTCCATTTTAAGTTTCTATAGTAATAATAATAATGTCCATTTCATCGTTGGAACCACTTATTTTCTAAATCATTTGATTCTCTTATCGACTCAAGAGGAAAAAACTTCGTCTCGACAATTGTCCGGCTGACCCGTCTCTTCCGAATGAAACGGGGGGCTCGGAATTTCTGCCACGACTGACGGGGAGATAATCTTGTTATCGGGCTCCTCCGTCGCCCCTTCAGGGTATAGAGAGCCCTCCTCGCTCACTACTACCGTAGAGATCTCTTCGAAGGTTTGCTCAGGAATGGGGTCAACGTCAAACTTCATAGGCATGACTTTTTTTGAAATTTCTGTTAGAGACTCGTCGTCTTCCGTGATTTCTTTGAAGGTGTCGTCGAAATGAATTAAGCTTTCGGTATTGTGGCTAGTCTGATCAGTACGATCGAGGGTGTCATTAGAGGTCTGGTTGTTCAAAGAGTTTCTGGAACACTCCTCATCAAAGTTTTCTCCGCCCTCAGACTTCTCCATACTTCTCATAGGAATATTATCGGAATGAACGTCGCTCTGCTCACCGAAATGGCCGACGGTGAACTTGTCGTCGAAGAAGTGATCTTCGTTGGTATCCATTTCCGTTTCGCAGAACGGTGTGTTATCGACAGCACGTTGGAAAAACTGTTCAGTGTCCGTATCGGCAGAAACACTGGGCAGTTCCTTGTTCTCCCTGGGACCGGGCACACCAAAATCATTTTTCGATTCTAATTGGATAAAACTGTCCTCGGTATTAATCTGGTTCGAGTCCTTTTGGTCGTTTAATTCATCAAAATTGACCTGCGTGTCTGTTTGGCCGAAGTTTTCAAATTCTCTCGTAGTACTAATCTGTACAAAGTTCTCGCTCGTATACGATAGTTGTGTAACGGTTTTAACATCGTCCATGAAGTGTTCTCTAAAGGATTTAGTTCCTTGGAAATGACACGCAGAATCTAACTTAAAGTTACCTGAACGGTGGGTGTCAATACTTTTTTCTTCAGACATCTTGGCTAAAACATCAATTTCATTGGTAAAATTTTTGTTTCTCTTTTCTTGCAACCTGAAAGAGATCTTCTCATCAAAAACTTGCTTCTTCTCTTCTTGTAAGACGCTCCGCAAATTTGAATCATCAAAACCTTTGGGAGGATCTGCACGAATCAGAGAGTCTATTTTAGTCTCCAGAGGACATTTCTGATCATCGAAATCAACCTTGTTTTGAGTGTCAAATGAATCTTTTTTAATGGTTGTAGAGGAACTCCTTTCCTCGCTTGACGTTATAGTACTAACACTACCTTCGCTCGTCTTTTGATTCGCTTTTAACGCTTTCTCCATCTCGATTTCCTGAGGGCCATTATCGGTAGGAGGTTTTGTATCGGTTCCCGTCAACATTTTCGTCACTGCATCACCCGTGTCTTTATTAACATCAGTTCCTACAGACACAAAAGACGATTTTTTCTCGTTGTCGTTATTGGCAGACGACGACTTACGCTCGTTACTGGCGGGGATGACGCCAACGTTTTTATTATACCTTGGGGGAGTTGAAGGAATTACAACTACATCGTCGGCCTTGTTCTTTTGGGGGCCCGGCGGCATCACATTCATGTTGGCGAAAGTTGCCCAATTATCCCACGTCATTGTCTCCTCTGAGAAAGGTTCATCCGAGACCTCTTCTATCACTTCGATCGTCTCCGTGGGTCTTTTCTCGTCTCTCCTGTCATCTCGGTCGTCGCCCCACCGAGACACTCTCTCGTACGATCTCTCTCTGCCTCTGTCGTCTCTATTGTAACGATCTCCGTTGCCGCGATAACGATTGAAGTCTCTGTCTCTGTCTCGATCGCGCTCTCTCTCCCTGTCTCTGTCTCTATTCCTCCAGCGGTCCCTATCCTTATCTCTATCTCTGTCCCGGTCTCTATCCCTATCCCTATCCCGATTTCTATCCCTGTCACGATCTCTATCCCTATCCCGCTCTCTATTTCTATCCCTGTCCCATTCTCTGTCTCTATCCCTATCCCTGTCCCATTCTCTGTCTCTATCCCTATCTCTATCCCACTCCCTGTCTCTATCCCACTCCCTATCTCTATCCCTGCTTCTGTCCTTCTCTTTTTCTTCCTCCTTGTGCCTCATTATTCCATTCAATAATCTGTCTTCGCCGTCCTCTCTCGCGCCCTCCAATTTGCCCTCCGGTTGAGGACATGTCTCTTTCGAAGCGCCCTCCATGGCATCATCCCTTACTGGGGGTTCATCTCTTCGTTTGGGGGGGCCATCCTCCATTCCCCGATTAGCCGGGGGGAACAACTCGTTTCGTTTGGGGGGGCCATCCTCCATTCCCCGATTAGCCGGGGGAACAACTCGTTTCGTTTGGGGGGGCCATCCTCCATTCCCCGATTAGCCGGGGGGAACAACTCGTTTCGTTTGGGGGGGCCATCCTCCATTCCCCGATTAGCCGGGGGGAACAACTCGTTTATATCTGGTCCCCAGGTATTCTGCTCGTGTCTTTCGATGGGTCGAACCCCGAGGTAATTTCCTCCTGGGGGTTTATCCATCCATTCCCCTGAGATATAACACAGAAACATTAGAGAGAGACACACACACACGGGGATAAATTAAGAGGGGGTGGGGGAGATAAATGAAATAAAAATGGGGTAATTAAAAGGACTAAAAACTTGGCTAAAATGGGAAAAAAAAAAAACCAACATTGCTAAAAGGGTTCCGTTTTGTAAACAAATCCAAATCATGAATGCCTCCCCGGCCCCGCCAAATACCCTAATTATTTAATAGCTCTAAAAGGGGAGTGAAGTAAATTTGTGACAAGAAATATAATTACTGACAGAACAAAATTCAGTTTTCTAAGCAACCCCAAAATATAAATCTATTCCGTTAACGATACTTTTAACGATCGCCATTTCAATATTTTTGTTTACAGTGAAAAAGCGAAGTACAAACCTGACCCGAATCACGGTTTAAAGTGGCTTTACTCTTTTCAAATAGAATAACTTCGCTTCAATTCAACTTAAAAGGGCTTAACTAGTTCTAGCAAATATAAGTAGTTCATTGATACTAATAGCATAAAAAATGAAATTGTGTGATGGCCGAAATGGCGCAACTCTAAATGTTGTAGTAGCACAAAATTAAGAAGCTTCAGATCATATTTTTGCCTAAATTTACATTTTGGGAATTCTGCAATCCTGAAAATTATGGTAATTAAAAACATCTATTTTCACGCGCTACTAACCATAAACAATCGCTTTAACAGTTCGAAGCTAAAAGGTTGTAACGAGTAACGAGTTCACTTTTATACATCACACAACAGAACAGTTCCGTGTACGATGATACTTTCGCGTTAGTAAGTAGCATTGATTGATAATAAGCTTCAATAATAATCTTCATAAAAATAGTGTTTATACAGGGTGTACATAAAGTCAGGATCTATTTTTGTGAAGCACTTGGAAATTATATGGAATTCAATCATAAAATGATAGAGAGGTAACATTTATTAAATAATTAAGAGTAGGATTCGACGTGACGCCCATCAGTATCCCTGCACAGCTCAAATCGTTCCGCAGCATTTCTAAACACATTCTGGAGCACTTGCGGGGTTATGTTATCTGCAGCAGTTCGTATACGTAAGTTTTCAAGACTCGTAATCTTCGTCTGATAGACGTGCGATTTGATAAAGCCCCATGCAAAGAAATCTAAAGGGGTTAAATCTGGTGATCTCGCTGGCCAAGGTCTGTTGCTTCCGCGTCCGATCCAGCGATTTGGAAAACGTCCATTTAGATAATCCTGAACAATTTTGGCATAGTGACAAGGAGCACCATCATGTTGATAGACGACGGTACTAACAATCCTATCCCCGTCGTCTATCAACATGATGGTGCTCCTTGTCACTATGCCAAAATTGTTCAGGATTATCTAAATGGACGTTTTCCAAATCGCTGGATCGGACGCGGAAGCAACAGACCTTGTGT